>WOXC01010754.1:0-315000 GCA_011680675.1 Gymnobelideus leadbeateri | reverse complement strand
CTTACCCTGAGGTACCACTTGCCACCCAGGGTGTGCAGGATATGCCCATCTTCCCCATGCCCAAAGACATCTTCGGTGTCTAATCTCCACGGGACTATATTCCCAAGTGTTCCCCCCACCCATGGTATCCATACCCAATGTGCCTACCTTCTATGGTACCCACACCCCAAGATACCCACCTTTCATAGTAGATATACACCAATGTGCCCATCATCCATAGTGCCCATCCTCAGCTGGGGCAGCATCCTAAAGTGACGCCCATACTTTAAAGTATCTGCCTTCCAGAGCGTCCATCTCAAAGTGACTGTCCTCCACATACCTAGACCCCTAGGTTTTCTCCCTCCTTGGGGACCACACCAAGTGTTTCCCAAGGTACCCATGATCCAGGTTGCCCATGGCATTAGGTTACCACCCTCTTTGGTGCCTGCCCTTCATGCCATGAGTATCTGGGTAGGAGAGGAGAGATTCTTCAGATCCATCCTGGCTTTTTATTGAGGGAGAAGACAGGGGAGGAAGAGAACAGGGAGGGCTGTGGGGTCAGGCAAAAGTGGGGTTAGGCCAGTGACCCCATACACCAGTGGAGCTGAGACCCTGGGAGCAGGATAAACTCCAACTCCCTCCCTAGGCCAGTCCTGGGCACAGGTTGCCCCCTGGTGGTGATGGGAGGAAGGATACCTCTTGCTGTTGGACCCAGGATGGGGATACTTGAGAAGCTGGTTTGGGTGGGCAGAGCATGGAGACATCAATTTCTTCCAGGGATACACTCATGTCTCCATCCAGAAAGCCTAGCTCCCCACCCCTGGGAGCTAGTTCATTGGAAATAGCACTGGAGTGGGAATCAGGTGACCTGGGTCTGTTTTCCACTTCTGCCACCGACTCTCTCTGAGATAAGAAAGTCTCTTCCTCAGCCTGGTCCTCGTTTTCCTCCTCTGTAAAATGGATATAATTATCCTAGCTTTGCCTCTCTCACAGGACTTTTGTGAGGATCTGATGGGACAATGTAAGTGCTTTAAAGAGGGATGCAAGTGTGAGGGATTCTTATTACATGATGGCCTCTTAGAGGAGGCAGGGAGCATCTTTTGGGGGGTGGGAGGGGAGGGAGGGAAGGGATACATCCACATATCTCATTTCCCTTCCAAATTACTTTGCCCACCCAGATGTTTCTGTCCATGAAGAGACAAAGACTCTTGAGTGTAAGAGTCACAGAATGCCAGAGCTTGAAGGGACCTTAGAACACAGAACATTAGAACATAGAATGTTGGAGCTGGAAGTGACTGTATATAGAACTGTAGAACACAGACCATAAAATGCCAGATCTGGAAGGAACCTAAAACATAAAGTGTCAGAACATGGAACACAGAATTTTAGAGCTGGAAGGTACACATAATGGTAGAATACAGAACCTTAGCAAGTTTTTGGCCCTTGAATGTAAGGGAAAACCATCCCAGAGAGAAGAGACTTACCCAAAATCACGCAGTTCTTCAGTGGAAGAGTGAGTTCATGAGATCCAGATTCCAGGCTAGAAAAAGAGGGAGCTAAGTTGTTCTTTTGTGGAACCCTGCCCTGCTGGCCATTCCCCAATAGGGATGGGGAAAGGAACAGCAGGAGCCCTAACCTTGGACATTCCACCCCTTGGTCTAACTTCTTGGGGCTGGGGCTGGATGACTAGCCTTGGGTCAAGTGTCCCACTGGGACTGGGAAGGAAAAGAAGACAGTAAGGGAAAAGGGGACAGACCGGAAAAGTGGGCCAAAAAGGGCAGGGACCCACAAGTTCTGAATCAGTGATGCCTCCTCCCACTATTGGGTTGCTCCTGAGCTAGGCTTAGGACTTTCACTTGGGGGGGATAGTATGAACCCGCAAAGGACCAAAGGGGATACTCATGGCAGTGGAGGGGAAGCCCAGATCCCCACCAGTTCTGGGGCCTCTGGCATAAGATGGGTGCCCGCTGCTGCGCTTCTTCATCCTCCCTGTCCACAGGCTCTGCCTTGGGTTCTGGCTTGAATCGGGTCAACAGGACCAAGAGCATACAAGTACTCAGCAGGATCGCAGCAACAGCACAGAGAGCACTGCCTGCTAGGCGGCAAGTGCCTAGAGCCTTGTTGTACTGAGCTGCTCGCTGGTCCAGAACCAGAAACTCTCCTGCTCCGATGCCCTCCAACTTAGGCGGCACAGCATAGCCCGTGGTCAGGGCAGCAGCTCCCAGGAGCAGCAAGAGGAGCGACAAGGACACAATTCCCTGGGAAGAGGAAGACAGGTGGTGGGGGGAAGGCTGGGGGTGGGCAACTGGCCAACACCCATACCTAGGGAAGTCAGCAAAAATGGGTGGTTTGATTCTGTAAGTGATTTTTATAGGATTCAGAAAGGACCTTAGACATCAGATAGTTCAACTGTCTTCCCACCTCCCGGCCACTTTACACATGAGGAAATGGAGCCCCAATGAGGATAGGTGACTTTCTAAGATTACATAAGTAGAAGACTTGAACTGGGACTTGAACCCAGGTCCTCTGACTTCAATCAATTAAATCCAATGGTGTGGAATTTCTTTACATCATACTACCTTGTTCTAGCTTTGGGGGGTGTGGGTGGGATTGTATAGGGTAGGCTATTACAAATAAAGCTGCTGTGAATATTGTATAGATTGGTCTTTTAATAGTACCTATATGAACTATGCAGTCATACAGGAAAAACCAAATGGATGAAAAATGAATATCACTCAGATTATGATATTCCATTTGATGGGTAGACTGTTGAAATAATCCAATGCTATGTATATCTTGCCAAGTAAATCATGGAATACAAGCTCAGAAACTTCACAGCCACAAAGGACTGATCCAAAGGGCAATGGAAAGATCCATGGTGGGTGTGATTAGGCTGTAGCATATTACCAACAATGACTCCGTTGCATGATGATGTAATGGGTATCATCAAGGACATGAATCACTGGAAAAGGAGATGGACAGTTCATGTACCGAGACTGAGAGATAACATATAGGTAACCTGAATACTACTGGTATCCATGAAATAGTGAACCAGAGAAGATTTGTAGCATACTGGAGAGATTCTCTATGGATAATTTACAGAAGAACATGGACAGTTTTGTATGGGATGGGAAAGTATGGATGAGCTGCAATCCACATGAGTGAACAGAGTGCCCACATTGTTAAGATCCACTGGACTATTAGAGTATAACTTCCTTATGGATAGTAGGATCTCTGAATCAACGAGTATGATCAATCTTGTAGCTCTTATGAATATATCACCAGTTTGCTTTCCAAAAAGAGTTACTAATTCACAGCTCCACCAACAATATAATAGCACACCTGTTTGCCCATAGCCCTACAGTATTTAATTGGATCAATTTTGACAATTTAGTGAGCTTTAAGTGGTAGATGGAGAGGCAGCCTGTATAGTGTATGGAGAGTTGGTGTCAGAGACAAGAAGACCTACTCCAGCCAAGCCAGTCTTTTCCCCATAGTTTGCCCTCCCAACATTCATTCTTACCCAGGAGCCTTGGTTCATATTGGAAACCCCACATTGTATCC
Source organism: Gymnobelideus leadbeateri (assembly GCA_011680675.1). Lineage (NCBI taxonomy): Eukaryota > Metazoa > Chordata > Mammalia > Diprotodontia > Petauridae > Gymnobelideus > Gymnobelideus leadbeateri. The sequence goes on along the minus strand of WOXC01010754.1, from coordinate 311,457 downwards.
TACCTGTCCCTCAAGGTGTGCCTCAGATATGATTTCATTTTATCAACCTCTACTGACCATCCCATTCTACAGTAACCTCTCCCTCCTTTGAGTTCATAAAATCCTGACTATACAAACTCTGGGCTAAGGCAGGAAGGTCAGCAATTTGAAGGGTAGAGTGGAGAACTTACCTTCCAGAAGGAGGAGGACCAGTCACAGGTATCCTGGTTATTTGGAGTGGGGTCCTCCACCTCCTCAGGGTGGGCTGCACCTCCACAGTCCTCATAGAAGAGGTGCAGGTAGGAACGGACCCCATTCCGCTTGCCATGGTCCTCATGGGGGCCATGGCCGCAGGCACATGGCCTTTCTCGAGCAGGCATCATATTTCTGTCTGAGAGTGGGGGGAAATATTAGGGCTTAAGATCAGAGTTCCCCCAAACCCTCAGTCCCCTGGGCTGGGCCTTCCTCTAATTTATATCAAATGGGGTATGAAGCCTAGTTCAAGTCCCACTTCCTCCATAATCCTTTTCTAAATATTCTGCCCCCATTCTGCTCTGATGTAGTAGGTTGGAAGATTTGACTTTGAATTCCACTTGTTTCTCATAAGCTATTTGAACTTAGGCAAATCTTTTCACATTTGTGTGTCTTAGTTTGCTTCTCTGTAAAACCAGGAAATCTATATAGAAGGCATCTTCCAGCCTTGACACTCTATATGTTTAAAAGGTGCTCCTTGCTCTAAATTATGTGACACTTAGCTAACAACAGACGGTCAAGGCATCTTTGAAGGGGAAAGTGCCTTTTCTCCTTTCCCTATACCTGAGAGGTCCCTTTCTGCACTTCAGTCACCCTGGCTTTCTTCCCTCTTTTCCTCCCACACAATTCAAACAAGGTTCTTCATCACCGTCTTGCATTCTGTCTGGGTCCCTGAATCCCAAGGGCTCTGGTGAGTAGCCCATGTGCAAGAATTAGATCTGATAGTGCTCTGCCCGGGTCTCTCCCCCATCACATTCTATCTCCTTACACTCCTTTACATCTCCCCTAGCAGACTGTAAGTTTCTTGAGGATCATGTTCATATTGTTTTTTTTATGCCTAGTGGAGTCTAACAGGCAGAGTGGATACACAACCAACTTCAGAGTCAGGAAGACCCGTTCAAGCTTCCCATCCCCACAACTCAAATTGTCTTGTTGTGTGACCCGGGGCAAGTCACTTAATCTAGGCAACTCTCCAAGACTTCAAGTTACAAAGGGGTAGAATTGGATTTATAGAGGGAGGTGCTGCCCTAAAGAGTTCCTTATACCAATAAAATCACAGATCCAGTCTCTATTCCTAAACCCAGTGCTCAGAATATAACAGGTGTTTAACAAATATTTATTGAATTAGGTTTGTAGACTTGATAAACCAACCCCACACCTACCACATCAAGATTTTGCCTAAGAATAGATCAAGGTACAACCCCATCCCCCAACCCTTTCCCTTTCCATATCTGCATTTGGATCCCAAAGCCTTTTGGAGCCAAAGGTATTCCTTGAATGTTAAGTAAATTATGATTATAGAATCTAGGAATTCAAGAATCCCAGTTTATTGTCAAAGTTGGAAAGGACCTCAGAACCGAGAATGTATGAGTAAGCAGAGCCTTAGAGATTATCCATCTAATCCAACAGTTTCATTTCACAAAGGAGGAAACTGAGGCTGAGAGAGATTCAGTGACTTGGAATGAAAGCATTCCAGAACTGTAGGGAGATCTCAGAGGCCAACCAGAGACTGCATAGGAATCCTCTCTTTAGGAAGACATCCTTCCAGATCTTGAGCTTGGAGTCAGAAGATCTGAATTAAAAATCTACATACTGTGTATGATCTTGGATAAGTGATTTAACTTCTGGGGTGTCAATTTCTTCATCTGTTAAATGAGGAGGAGGGGGTGACTAGATGACATCCAAGGTTCCCTTCCAGAACTAAATCTATGATACTCCCTACAACATTTCTTATAAGTGGATCATCTTGCTGGAATACCTCTAGGGACAGGGAAGTCACTATCTCTCAAGTCATGATTATTATTTCTAAAGTGTACACACACACACACACACACACACACACACACACACACGTTGTTATTTTGTGGTTGGACAGGTGTGAAGGTTAGGAGGTTCTTACTCAGAGATGAAGCTGCAATCTGCCTTCAGGTTATTCTCCCCATTTTTCCTGCTCTGTCTTCCCAGGTCAGGCAGAAGAACAGTCAGCTTTCTCAGCCCTAGGACAGCCTTTATATGCTTGAAGTTTTCCCTAAGGTCATGTGGCTTGTAATGGCTAAACTACCATTAGAATCTAGATCTGCTCAATTCAATTTCAAAATTTCAGGGAGTATGAAGAGCTAGCCAGTGAGGGGGCTATTTTATGGGTGGAGAGATGGGCCTCATTCTCATATCTTAGGCAGCAGTGCAGAGCCTAGGAAGGATGGATGGATATAGGGATCTGAGGGGGAGAGAGTGCCCTTCTCGAGGGGGTATGGGAGGGGAACAAAGGGGCTGCATAGAGGATAAGGTGTGAAGAGGGTTTGGGGTTGAGTTGGGGAGGACTGACTGTGAGACTCCTAAACTGGAAGGAGGGCTTTATTCCAAGCCTTCATTTATTTAGGGGAAGGGGGAAGGGAGGGGCGATGGGGCGGGGGAGCAGCTGCAGAATCAGGGAACTAAAAGCTGGAAATGGAGGTGTGGTTGGGCCTTCCTTAATAACATCATCCTTTTCACCTACTATCTTCTCATATTTTGGCCCTATACCTCTTTCCTCTAAATGCCATGCTCTTTCCTTAGGAAGAGGAGGAGGAGGAAGGTGACCTTGGAGCCTCCTCTCCAGTTTCTCTGGCCCCACCTCCTCCCCCTATTCTGGGTCTTTGCTGCTGGACTGGGGGAGGGGAAGGACCAGCCAGTGGAAAGCTTAGGGTGAGAGTTGCCATGGAAACAGTCTCAAGACTGGCCAGAGATGGAGGAGGGAGGGGGAAAGCTGGCTGCAGTGTGATGGGGGTGGGGTAAGGAGGGAGAAAGCAAAGAGGGGGAGAAATGTTTGAGGGGGAAGGGCTGATGGCTACAGGTGAATCAGCAATCTAAGAAGGGGAGTAAGAGAGAAAGAGGGAAACTATAGAGGGGGTTTAGTAAGGGGATGATGGTTACAGGTTGAGTCAGCTACTGATGGAGGGGGGAGTGGAGGATTAGGAGGTGGAGAGACACAAGGATGTTGACTACAGCAGACAACCTGTGAGTCAGCTCTAGAATGGGAGAGGGAGAAAAGGGACAAGGGGAGGGGGCAGTAAAGGGAGTAGAGGATGGAAGGAAATAGAGATATGGTCTCTTTTCATCTTTTGGTCCTCCACTCATTCCTTGCCTCCAGCCTTTGCTCAGGACTCTCTCCAGGGGTTCTCTCCCTTCTGGAGAGAGAGACATCCCCACCGGCTTCTGGTTTCTGCTCCCTCCCCCTCCCCACCACCGCCCCCTACAAAATGCTCCAAGGAGTGTCTCTTCCGGGCTTCCCACCCTTCTCCCTTTAGAGGGAACTGTATTTATATTCCTATGGTATATTCCAGCTGCCCATCAGACTGCCCGACCCTTTCCTCTTACTTGGAAACTGAGGCACATAAGTGGTGCACTGCCCCGATCTGAGGCATCCCACGAGGATATAAGGAATCCCCGTCTAGCACCTAGTGGTTTTTTTTCCCCCAGGGCAGAGTCGGTCTGATTAGATCGGGTCCCCTCCTCCCTCGGTTGGTCCCAGAGCTAGGACCTGGACACCTCCATGCCTTGATGAGACGCCCTGGACCCCCATACTGCTTACCTAGGCCAGGGGTACTGCCATACTCGACCTCAGAGCACCGTCTGCCTCCCTGGGGTCCCCCGATTGCCTGGCACGGCCTGACGGGAGAGGAAAGGCAACCCCGGGGCCAAACGAGCTGGCTCTGGGGCTAGTCCTGGGAGAGAAGGCTGGGACTGGGGCTGAAGGGGTGTCGGAGCGCGGCGGGCTGCGCTCACCTCGAAGCCCGCAGCCTCCCCTGTGCTGGTTGAGCTGGCGCTTGCGCAAGAACCACTCTGCGGAGGGAGGGTGGGAGGTGGGGAGGAGGGTGGGGGGTGACAGTGCTGGAGTCCACAGCACTGCTTCACCAGCCCCAGGTAGCTTCCAGAAATGGCACCTCCCGCTACGCTCTGGGGCTGCCACAGGCTGGGCAGCGCTGGCTGGTACTTGGTTTTCCTGGGGAATTTAACCCCCATCTTCTCACTAAGCACCCCCTCATCTCTTCATGGAGCTCCCTCCCCCCTTCCCGAGCCCCTATCTTCCACAAGGCGTTCTCCCCCATCCCCTCGCTAAGCTCGCGTCATCCTTCACTGAGCCCTTATCTCTCAATGAACCCACATCAACTAACCCATTCTCCGCCCCATCGCAGCCCACCCACCGAGCCTCATTCCTTAAATGAGAACCGAGTCACCTCCCCTTTCACAGATACCCCATTCTGTCAATAACACTATCCAAACATCTAGGGACAGTATAACTCCAATGGTGCTTTGGGGAGCTCTGGAGAAATCCCTCCTCACATTTTAAAAGACTCTTTTCTCCCCTGAGTTTTTCCCAAAGCTTCCCTTTTCCCAAGTGTCTATTCTGGGGGAGCTGTTCCCTCTGCTCCCTGCTCAGTTCCCTGTTCTTATTCTTCCCCTTTTCTTTTTTTTCATTTACCTTCCTCCTACCCTCCCCCCCCCCCATCCCCCTCTCCCCTCAGCGATAGGATTAAGTCCCTGGGCTTCGGCCAGTGGGAATCGGAATGGTCAGTCAGTCTTCTGGAGGTACTGTAATAGGTTTGGGGAGATTTGTACCTTCTTCAACCAGGCCACATCCGCATGCATTAGGGCATATTCTCCATTGCCCCTTTGGGAACCCCTGGTAGCCTGGGGCAAGGAAACCTGAACCAAATGGTGCCTGTTTATCTATGGCAGAACTTTTTCTATCCAGGTAGTGTTCTACCCCAATCACTCTTCTTATTCCCTTTCTGCCTTGTCACCTTGGGTCCCTCTTAGATTTGGTATATGGTCTTAACTAAGTTTCACACCCTCCCTACACTGCTGAATACCACAAGGAGTCCTTTCAGGCAGGGCCAGCAAGGATCCCACCAGAGTTCAATGTTTAGGCAAAATCCTCTACCAGCCTATCTGGAGAGGGGGGTTCAGGGGGGTAGAGTTGCAGTCTGAGACAGTCTGTTCTAACCTAGGTGCAGAAGAAACAAGGCCAGGATGCCACCACAATAGAAAAAAAAGGCAAAGAGGGTCAGGGTCTTTCCCAAAGCCACTGAGGATTCTCCCTAGGCTTTCTCCTAACTCCAGGTACAGGGCTCTCACCACTGACCTGACCCACTCTACTATTGATGCAGAGTAAATCTTGATCCTTGCAAGGAGGGTCTAACCCCGCCCCCCCACCCCCACACACACACCTGTTAGGAAGGTGGCCTGACCTTTTGTTGCTAAGAAACCCAAGAAAAACTGAGCTGAGGCATTGGTTGCTAGGAAACACCAGAGGATGGGGGCGGAGTGACCATGGGTTGCTAGGGAGCTCAGTGAAGCTGCGGAAATTCAGGCCGATGTCCAGCTTAGAAGCAGCCGCTCCTCTCCTTCCTCTTTTCCTCTTCTGTCTTTTCTTCTTTATTTTCTCTCTCCCTCTTCTCCTCGCCACTGATGCTAACCCTAGACAAGTCACTTCTCTTTCTTAATCTACGTCCTCATCTACAGAGAGACTTGGGTTTAGTAAAGGAGCCTTTAAGGCTTCCTCCTCTCCCCCCACCACATCTAAGATCCTGTTCGTAGGGTCCTTCTAGCTTTGACATCCTTCGTTCTCTGGTCTCTTTCTTCCTCCCCTGTTCCCTCTTGCTCCTCATCTCTTTTTTTCTCTAATCTTTTCTTTTCCTTTACCCCTGTCCCCTACTCTTCTCCCTTCCTTTCTCTGCCTCTGTCCCAGGAAAGGATCAAAGTAAGGAGGCTGATTTTTTCTGAAAAGGGGTACCCCAACCAGAAATGTCCTGTCCTCCAGCCTTCTTTAAAATAGTATTTTATTTACCCCCAAATTATATGTAAGGACAATTTTTAGCATTCATTTTTACAAGATTTTGAGTTCTGATTTTTTCTCCCTCTCTCCCTTCCTTCCCTCTTCCTAAAATGGTAAGCAATTTGATATAGGTTACATATGTTCCCCAGTTTTCTGGGGTCACCTCTGGAGGCTGATCCCACCCCAGCCAACCCAAAACAATCAGCTTGAAGGTGTGTGTGCGTGTATGTGTGGGGCAATCCTTCCCTCTCCCAAGTTCTTAACTAGATTGTTCCTCTTTTATCTGTAATTTGTTTCTAGTCTCAAATGTTCAGCAGTCTTCTTAAAGTCACAGCACCTGGGACCTGGGTTGGGAAACAGGTAATTAAGGAGTATGTGTGCATGTGTGTTTGGAAGTCAGAAGAGCTAAATTTAAATACCAATTCTGACACTAGCTATGTGACTTCTGGTAAATCATTTAATTTCTCTGGGCCTCCAGTCTACCCTTTGTGAAAAAAAAAAAAAAAGAGAGAGCTGGACCCTATGATTTCCAAAGTTTTGCTTGTTTGTTCCCATCCCCCTCCTCCTAGTCTATGATTCTACGGATAGCCAAAGGATAGAATCTGATGCTGCCTCCAGTCTCTGCATCTAGAGAGATCTTCTGAAGAGCCCACCAGGATTAGTGTTGCTCTCCATTTATATCCCTGTAAAAGTGTGAAGCGTATAATCTTTGTATCCCTAGGCCCAGGATGACCTTCATCCCCCTAAAACTGGCTTTGGGCCTTGGGGAACAACAGGTTTGGTTATAATACTTATCCATCATTCTTTAAGCCCTGGATCTGTGTCCCAATACTCATGATTTAGTCAGAGGACCTGGGTTTGCATACTTATTGCCATCTTCTACTTGTGCCATCTCAGGCAAGAGCCCTCTTCCCCTCTCTGGGGCTCAATTTCCTCATCTGTAAAATGAGGGAATTGGACTAAATGATCCTGATAGTTTCCTCCAGTTCTAAATCCTATGATTCTCTGATCTCCCAAGCCCATTGCAATTCTTGGTCCATCCACCTCTTGGCTCCAGAAGCAGCACCCCAAGTCTCCAGGAAGGAAGGGACAGAACAATGATGTGGTTGAGGAAAGCAATATGTAAATGTGTGTTAGCTAGTCATTTAAACTAAAACAGAATTCTCTGTTAATGTGGGACAGTATTTTGTAAACCTTACCAAGCTATATAAGTAAGCTACTTTTTTTTTCTAGTTCTTTACTCCATAACAAGGCTGTGAGGTAAGTCACAAAATGACTATCCTTCCTCCTGTTTTACAGATTACAGAATTTCAGTCAGGAGGGGCTTTAATGGCCAGCTAGTCCAATCCTTATCTGAAAAAAGACATCAGAACGGCTAATTCAAACAAAGTAACTTTTCCCAATTTACTCAGCAAATAGAGTTAGAGCCAGGAGGAAAATCCAGGGCTTCTGAGCCCAAATCCAGCCCTTGCCCTTTCTACTATGCTGCTCTTCCTCTGTAAATTTGGTTATGTTCCTCTGTACATTTCCAGGTTTGGGGAGCTATTTGTGCCTGAGGAATCAAATGATGCTTCCAGAACCTCTCACTTTGAGGCCTACTTCTTCCAGGAAGCTTTCTTGTACTGCTCCAGAACACAGCAATCTCTTTCCTCTGAATTCCTTAGTGGCTCTACTGTACCCTGTGGCACTTGGTTTTACAAGGTTTTTTAAGACATTTTTTCCCTCTAGTTTTACAAGAGACCTAGAGTCCTATTTTTTCTAATGGACTCCTGAGCTCTGGAAAGGCAGGACTTTGTCTTATGGACTCTGTCTTATGCATCTTTGTATTACCCCCACTGAACTCATCACACAGCAGGAACTCAGTAAATAGTTGATAAATCTGGAACTCAATCTTTTTATATGGAAAATAAGGCAACAGGACCAGATGATCTCTTGAGCTTCTTACTATGCAGACATCCTATGGCTCTGTGTTCCAATAGCCCATATTCTAAGGTCCTTTCCAGCTCTGACATTCTATGGTCCAAGGTTCCTTCCAATTCTGACAGGTTATGTTCTAAGGTTCCCACCAGCTGCGATGTTCTATGGTACAAGGCCTTTCCCAGCCCTGACATTCTATTATCCAAGACCACCCCTTCATGACAATCTGCATTCTGAAGTTCCTCCCAGCTCTGATATACTATGTTATATGAATATGTGTTTCATTCATTGATTACAGGGGTTCTTCCCTTCCTTCCTTAAGGTGGGATAACTGGTTTCATACCCTTCCCCCTTCTTCGGGGATTGAACAAAAGTTGGGATATTACCCCGATTTAGCCAGCAGGTGTCGCCATGATCCTGGATGGGGTTTCCCCTCCCCCTCCCTTCTCAAATCTTAGCTCATTCCAGATGTAGGCAGAATCTGAGAATGCTTAAGTTTCAATGGGCCTTGGAACACAGACTGTCAGAGCTACAAGGTACACCCTCCCTCTGGTTCCATGTCAGAGTCATAGGATTAAATAACTTTAAGAGCTGTAAGGGGTCTTAAAGAGAATCTAGTCCAGCATCTTTACAGGGAAATTGAGATACTGAGTGGGAAAGACATCTGTCCAAAGCCATACAAGAATAAAGCAGCAGGGATGGAATTCAAACCCAGACCTTCTGACTCCACACCCAGGACTCTTTCCATTATGCCTCCCACTCTTCTATGCCCCTCAGTTTCTACATTTCCATTTCACAGGAATCTGCATCCTCAGCTTGCTCTTTTCAGGTCTGGGGGTTCTCCTTTGGGAGACACATTGAGGTGCTGGAGTATATCCAGAGGAAGGTGAATAAGACTACGGAGGAACTATGTTATTAAGTTGACCGAAGGACCTAGGGAGGTTTAGCCTGGAGAACAGATTTTCCAGGGGGACATCATAGCCATTTTCAAGTATTTGAAGGGCTGTATCATGAATTCTGTTGTACTTGGCCCCAGAGGACAGAAGATGAAGGGAGGCAGATTTCAGTTGAATGTCAGAAAGAGCCTGCTAAAAAGAAAGCACTTCCACAATGGAACAGGCAGCTTTGGTGGGGAATGGACCTTCTGTCACTGGAAGTTTTCAAATGGTTGAATGATAGAGCTGATGTAGAAAAGTCTCCTGCTTTAGTTGGAAATAGGACCAGATTGCCTCTGAGGTCCAATCCAATTCCAGAATCTAATGATTTGGTAAACAAAAGGTTTTATCTCCTTATAACAGACTTCATATATCATGTTGGAGAGGAATTTGGGGAGCAGGAGGCTTTGACTAGAGGCAAGGGTCTATTGTTAAGGTGTGGTTTTGTCTCCCACCCAGTCTCCAGGTTTTCAAGGATAAGGAGACATGTGATCTCTCATACTTACCCTGGCAGAATTGAAGCTCAGTAAAGATCTGATGGAGGAAGTAGGAGAAAAGAGAGAAAGACAAATAGACACATGGGGCTGGATAGGCTCAGGGCACATATATTTTATTCAGTCCTGGTATTGGGCAGCAACACTGGAGCCCAGGGCTTCCAGCCCCTTCCACACAGAGAGGGGTCTGTCCCCATCCTCCTCTCAGCTATGAGACTAGTTCTCCAAGACAACACACAGTGATACCTCTTCACTCATACAACGTTAAAAAAAAAAAAGAAAGGAAATGAAAAAGAAAGAGATAGAAAGGAGGCCTGGAACTGGAGCACCACATACAGGGGGGTAGCTGGTAGGTGGGTTGGGATAGGATATCCCTGTAGAGATGCTGGCCTGTGTGGGGAACGGCACAGAAGGAGGTGTGGAGGGACCAGGGGTCCCCATTTGTTCCTGAGAGATCTGTGTATGTGGGTATTTGAACCGATGACAGAGTGGGGCACACAATGTCAGCTGAGTCTAGGGGGTGATAGGAGATGGGCAGATTGGAGTTAAGGAAAGGCAGTGGACAAGGGGAACAGGAGCCCAGAGTAAGGGGAAAGGAAGGGAACATAGCATAGGATGGGGGGAGGCTGTCTAACAGAGAGTTCAGACACCATTTGACAGGAAGAAATACAAGTGTCATCCAGGCCTTGAAAGACCTGGCCAGCAGTTCTATTTAGCTCAGGAAAGCCATAAGCTAGGAATAGCTCCCAGGCACTGCATTTTATAACCAGATACTCCAAATGCATAGGAAAAGGCACCTGTCCCCATTTCAAAGATGGGCAAACTGAGGCACAGAGCATCAGTGGCACAGCACAGAAGACAGAAACTAGGGCTTCTTGTGCTAGGTTACTCACTCTGAATCCAATGCTCTGACCATTCCTGTCACTTCCCTCTGGACTCTCTATTGGCCTGCAGATGATTCTTCTTAGCCATGGGAACCACTCAGGAGGCTGAGCATGCCCCAGGGAGCTTACTGAATGACTGCGGACATGGTCACTGACCCAAAGCCCTCTCCATGCCTCTTTCCCCAGCTGAATAATAACACTGATCAAAGTATTTGGCACTAAGAACTGGGTGGGGCTCAGGGGGAGGAGGTTAGGAGAGAGCCAAGGGTAATAGGGCCTGACTAGTGGACCCAATCCCTAGCAGGGAGAAACAGCAGGGCACTAAACTCCATGGCCAAGCAGAGGGAGAATCTGCCTGGCTCACTCTTAGCTGATGCCCATTTGGATATTAGCTGTCTTTCCTCTTGTGGGGATCTGAATATTCAGAAGGTATTTGGTTTACTTCCTAGGGGGCCCAGCAGGCTGTGTAGGAGGGATATAGATTGGTGAGGGCTTTAAACAGCAAATCCTGCTCTCTGATATGTTTCACCACCTTACCCTGCCCTTTTAATGGGAAAGAAGGTTTATTGCCCTGCCCAACCCACCTCCCAGGAAGCTCCAGACAAAAGACTCTCCCAAAGGAGCTTGGGCACTGGAGTAGGGTTTGATGGTGCCACCAGGCCCACCAGTAAAGGAGATCTGGTCACTCTAAGTTGGGGTAGGATACCTGTGAGTCTCAACCTGGCCTGGGTTATTCTAGGGAATCTGATGGACAAAGTCATCCTTAGGCAAGGTCCACACGTGGAGCTGCCTTGAACAGCATTACCCTGCTAAGAGATCAGGTGCTAGGGCTTTTCAAGGTCATTTAATCCAACCCCATCATTTTACAGATAAGAACAGGGCCAGGTGCACCTGGGAAAGGGGAGTCAGTAGGGCAAATGAAAAGCAGGAAGGGAAAGAGGGGTTATTGTCCCTCAGGGGTGTCTTGTAGGATATCCCCAGATTCCTCCCAACAAAAGAATGAAAAAATCCTTCTTAGAACCCAGGAATTCACCATCCCACCAATGTTTCTCTTAGAAGGCAGAATTCTGAAGTCACCCAGAGTTGATAGGGTGGGTAGGGGCTGAAGTTGAGTGTCCTCTGCCTCTTTCTTTGTCTAGAGTAGATTGCCCTGGTGGGGGTGGTGACTGGACAGAACCCCAGGTTTTCCTCAAAGGTAGCAAGTCCAACATGAAGGAAGGAGGCGACAAGGTCACAACTTCAGTTCTTGCCCACAGAGAGGGAGAGGTTTGGAGGGAGACTTGGGAGGGGCTGGGAGAGAGAGAAAGGGAAGAGGGGAGGAAGGAATTATGGAGCAACTGAGAACAGGAATAGGGGTCATGAAGCTGGGTAAAGGGGAGCTAGACTCAAAGGAGAATCATTAGAGCAGAGGCCAGTGCAGCCTCTCTCACAACCCTGAGCCAGGATGGGGTGATGAGTGAAACACATCCCAGCCAGGGAAATTGAATGAAATGGGCTTGTGTACCTTGATGAGACCTCCCCTTTGGAGAAGAGGGAGGAGTGGATGGGATGTGTGTGTGTGTGTGTGTGTGTGTGTGTGTGTGTGTGTGTGTGTGTGTGTGTGTGGTGTAGGACTCGGAGAAAGGGGGTTCTATCCAAGGACATATATGCAAAGTGTGGAAAATAAGTTATGTGTATAAGGGATGGAAAGAGAGATTTGTTTATGGAAGAGATGGAGAGGTTCATAAGATCATAGACATAGAGCTGGAAGAGACCTTAAGAGGCCATCTGGTCCAACCCCCTCATTTTACAGATGAGGAAACTGAGGCCCCAAAAGGTGAAGGGATTTGCCCAAGGTCACACAGGTAGTCATTTTAATCTGGAATTTGAGCCCAGATCCTCTGCCTCTCAATCCAGGCAGCACCATGCTGCCTCCCTAAGGGATGGGGAGAAAGGTGTTTCTATATGGAATGGAGAGGGACGTGTCTAGTGTCTGTATAAGGGAAAGATTCATAGATTGCTAGAGCTGGAAGGGACCTTAGGGGTCATCTATTCCAACCACTTCACTTTACAGAGAAGGAATTTAGGCAGAGAGAGGTCAAATCACCTGCCCAAGGTCACACAGCTGGTTAGGGGCAGAGCTGGAATTTGAAGAGGGTTCTTCTGTCTCCTATCCAGTTCCACTACCCCATGCTTCCACCACAAAGAAGGGTGTGTGTATGGGATGGAGAGAGGAGCATGCCAGTGTGTAGGGGATAGAAGGAGCAACGACCCGAGTGTATCTGTGTTTAAGGGATGGAGAGAGGGGTGTGTCTAGGAGTATGGAGAGAGGGGTGTGTCTAGAAAGATGGTGAGAGGGGCGTGTCTGGGTGCAAGTCATGGAAAGTGGGGTGTGTCCATAGGGGATGGGTTGAAGGGTAGGCTGAGTGTGTAGGCATGGCTGGGGGCGTCTGAGTCGGGGATGGGGTGACAGCGGAAGCCTTTGCCTTTGATGGGGCTGAAGGCCAAAAATACCTGATTCCTGTATGTAAACAGCTGGTTTTTGAGTGCGACCTGATTTGTGGAGTCTGAGTCACCTAGTGAGTGCCTGGCTCAGTAGGTGAAGACCAAGTCCGCGATGCTGGACATAAGCCAGTCCCCAGCGATCATCTCGGTCACCTCGGGGGTGCAGTAGTCCGGGAACTCGAAGTGCGAGGTCCCCGCAGGAGGCAACTGGTCCGGGTCCCTGTCGAGGGTGGTGCAGTCTAGGCCAGGGCCTATGGCACCTGGGAGTTGCCGGGGCAGGAACCCAAGAGGCTCCTTCTCCAGCTCTTCCTCTTCCTCCTCTTCCCTCCCTTCCTCTTCTTCCTCGCGCTCTTCATCCGAAGGGACCAGGGAAGAGGGCGCCGGGGAGCTAACCGGCGAGGTGGCCGTAACTCCGCGCTGCGAGGATCTCGAAGTCTCGGGGGTGCCCCCCGCTTCCTCTGACTGCGGCTCCGGGCGCGGCCCCCCTGCCCGTTCCCCCGGTCTCCCCCCAGCCCGCCCCGCTGGGACCATCCGCCACAGCTCCCGCCCGGGAGTCTCCACCAGTCGCACTTCCAACAGTTCCTCCTCTTCCTCCTCTTCGTCCTCGGCTTCCACCTCCTCCCCTAGAGTCGGACCTCCCCCGCGCTGCTCCCCAGCCTCCCCGGTCACCTTCCTGCGCCCCCCACCCCCGCGGCCCAAAAGCGACGGCTTAGTCTTGCTGGGGAGGCGGGGCCGCGCCTTGCTGGGCGCCCCTTTGCCCTTCTTACGGGGCCGGTACTTGTAGTCCGGGTAGTCAGCCATGTGCTTGAGACGCAGCCGCTCAGCCTCGCGTACAAACGGGATCTTCTCGGAGTCCTGCAGCAGCTGCCAGCGGCGGCCCAACCTCTTAGAGATCTCAGCGTTGTGCATATCGGGCCACTGGTCCATGATCTTGCGCCTCTCGTGCTGCGACCACACCATGAAAGCATTCATGGGCCGCTTGATGTGGCCGCTGGGGGTCTTGCACCAGCCCGGCTCACCAGGGGTCTCCCGGCGGAGCCGCGCCCTCTCGCCCGCGGCCGGCGGCTGGCAGCCTTCCCGCTTGGCTTCGCCAACGCGACCTCTCTTCTGTTGCACCATCCCGCCCGGGACTTTGCCCTCCTTCACTCCTCGGTTACTTAGACGGCTACCGGGGCCCCAGGCATCCTCTAGACCGGACCAGGGCAGGAAAGAAGGGATGCGCGACCAGCCAACTGGCTCAGCTCAGTCCAATTCTCTAGGGCTGGGAAGCTAGCTGGGCCACCTGGGAAAGGAGATGGGCTTTGGCGGGCTGCGCACGGGCCCCCGACGGGCTGGCGCGCGTGGTCAGCTCCGGAGCTCCATACGGGTTTGGCGTCCACAGCCCCCTCCTCAAGTTTATTTCAAATCCATTACAGACGTTTTCCCATACAAAGAATTTGTCTCTTCTTGCTGGTGCCTGCCGTTTTCTCCTGGTCCACGCCGTTCCGTTCCCCAGTCAGCGGGACTCCAGAGCCGACGCGGCTGCCTCCTGCACGCACCCCAGCTAGGCGCGGGGCCGTTCGGCACTTCCCCGCCCCTCGGCCGCCGCCTCCCAGTGTCTTTCTCCCCGCGCGTCCCCGCTCGCGCGCGCCCGGCCCCCTCTCACGCGCGCCCGGGCCCCGGGCACAGTCCTGCACGCTGGACCGCCCCGGGTCAGCCCAAGCTAAGGTGCAGCTTCTGTCAGCTGCCTAGCCCCGCCCACCTTAAGGGATCGCAGAGACTAAGGTTGCCAGGCAGGGGAGGGAATATTTGCATCCCCCAATCGCTGCCCTAGGAGCTAGGGCTTCTGTTGGGAAGGCGGGGTTCCCGGCTGCCCCCAGCCCCAGGCTCTTACTGCGAAAGGTTGGCAATAACGGGTGTCGGTTTCCTATCCCCTCAGCCTCCACCCCGAGGTACTCGGACTAGGTGGGGTGAAGGGGGATGATCTTTTGAGTATCTCTCTAGCCCTTATCTCAAAGCAGGCGACGCGGAGGGAGGGGATGAATTGGTAACCTTTTGGGACTGTGGCGAAGAATCACCTCGGGAGCTTTTCCTGTCGCCTACTCTCTCCTGCTGGCAGGTCGAGCAGGTTACCTAAAAAATGCTTGATGCATTTCTAACTAGCCCTAGGCGCGATGTGTGGGGAGGACTGGTTTCAGGCCCCTAACCCCAGGGAAACTATTGAGTGCCTGGTAGTAGAGGTGGTAGTGGCGGGGGGGGGGGGGGAGGGCTGGGAGTCACTGGATCTCTAGGGAGCCCTCTCTCATTCGGCTCTTCTGCTTGTTCTTAGTGGAAGTGGCTGCAGAAATTCTAGGTGTTAGTCCCCGCCCCCACGCAGCTAGGTGCTCTCTCGCTGATCTCTCCTCACCCACTTTGGGCCTCCCCTATACTGTCTCAGAGGGCATTTCACCCACTTATGTCTCTGGAGCTTGATCAGGGTCGAAGAAGACCCCGTTGTCCCTTCCTCCACAGCTCCAGGCGATTGGGGAGCTTAGAGGGAGTCGCTGGAACCTGATCCCCCTCAATGGATGTGCCTGGCCCTATTCCTGAGTCAGTGGTGGGGAGCTGGAGGCAAGGTAGGGAGAGAGAGGAGGATGGCGGAGAAATGGGGATCAGGTACGGTAGGCACACCGGAAGGTGGCGCCTGGCTGGGAGATTGGGGGGGGAGGGGTCCTGGGCCACGTGTCCTGCGCCTCCCCCACATGCCATCCAGTGAGGACATTGCGGGGCGGGGGCGGGCCCCAGGGAGTGGGTCACCTTCATAGTGTTGTTGGCACTCCCTCCAGGAGCTGTGGGCGAAGGAGAAAGAGGGAGAGAGAGGGAGAGAGAGAGAGAGAGAGAGAGAGAGAGAGAGAGAGAGAGAGAGAGAGAGAGAGAGAGAGAGAGAGAGAGAGTCAGTCCGCGCGCGCGTGTGCGCGTGCCTCATGGGGCGGGAGGGGCAGCTTCTAGAGAAGAGATGCGCATTGGGGTGGGGAAGGAAAGGAAAGAGTAGAGCTAGGCTGAGGAGGACTCCATCTGAACCTGTGGGGTGTCTGGGTAAAAGAAGAAAGGCCAAGGGGAGATGCAGTTCTGGCCGCCCAGCCTCCCTGGGGGGTGGGAGGATAGGGATGTGAGCCGAATGCTAAGGAGAGGGGGGTGGGGTGAGATGGGGGAAGGGCTGAAAGGAGGCTTGGAGGAGGAGAAAAGCAGAAGCCTCGTGTTTTGCTTCAGACTCAGCTAGAGATCCTAATTAGCGCATCCTAGAACTGGGCTGGGGCTGGTGGGCCATTTCAGTGAGCAGAAGGAAAAGGGGGGGGGGGGCGGAACAGGCACAGGGGAAGATACTAACTTAAAGAAAAATGGACTGCAGAGATTGTTGGAACTAGGGGCACTGGAGGAAAGATTGTCCCTTTACTTGTACCTGGGGGTGGGGTCACTGTCCTGTAAGAGGAGAAAGGATGAAATGCAGGAATTCACTGGCTCTGGAGAAATCTTTAAGGTTCCTTCCATTTAGATTCTATTATTTCCTTTGGGGAAGGATCACCCTTCTGGCACCAATTCAGTAGTTTAAAATTTAATTTACATTTCCACTCTGGACTCAAAGATTTCTGGGCTGGATTCTGCCATTTAGTTCCTGATAAGTCCCTTGGATAAATCACTGCCCTTCTCTGGGATTCATTTTCTTCCTCTCTAATATGAAAAAAGTTTAACTAAGTTATGGTTCTATGAATTCCCCTCCTTCATTGCCCAGGAAAGTGCTGGTTCTGAAGTCAAAGGACCTGGATTTAAATTCTTCTTGGTGTCTGTATGACTGTGGGCAAATCACTTCACCTGCCTGGGCCTCAGTTTCCTCATCTGTAAAATAGTGGTTGGAGAAGAATTGGACTAGATGTTCCCTGAGGTGCTTTCCAGCCCCATATCTATGTAAGATTGTCTTTCCAGTATTGAGAACCTGTCACTAAACTGCAGGATGACCAGGCTAGAAAGTACGCCATTGAGAGCAAGTTTGCCATAGCTCAGCAACACACTATTGGGCTCCCAGCTTCCCCCCACCCTCCCTTACTAACATGTTAGTTATATGTTCCTTTGACAGCTTCTCTTCAAGACCAGCTGCACTACACTCTGCAAGGTTACATAGTAAATTGCTGGAAGAACAAGGGCTCTTTGTAGACTAATCACAAGATTCTCCTTCATGAACTCTATGATCCACTCAACTTACCTCTATTATCTCTGCATTGCACTTCATCTTGAGTCTTGGTGCCTACTGTTTTCCAGCACTTGAAACCCCCCCTCCCTTCAAGGTTCGAGTTATTAATTTCATCTATTAAGGACCTTTCCTGATTGCCACAGTAGTTGGTTAGTACCTCCCACTCAGATTACATGCTTTACATTTATTTTTCATCTGTCTCATATTTATCTCTGAATATGGTATATTGCCCCTCCCCTTTCAAAAGTAGATTGGAATCTCCTCCAAGGCAGGGACTTTGTGTTTCATTCTGTCTCTGTCTCTCCTTCCCTCCCTCCTTCTTCTCCCTCCCTCCTTCTCTTTGTTCTTTCCCTCTCTCTCCTTTTTCCTCCCTCTCCCTTTCCTTTTTCTCTCCCTTTCTGTCTCTGTCTGCCTCTGTCACTGTCTCTCTATCTCTGTCTGTCTCTGTATCCCCAAGACCTAGCCCAGTGCCTGGAATATAGGTGCTTAATGAATTGTATTCAGTTGAATTGAACCTTGAGATCTTAGTCTGAACCCCCAGAAGGCTACAGGGCTCCTCTAAGTCAAGAGAAGACACAGCTCTGGAAATGGTGCATCAATTATAGCAGATGTGTTTCCTTTATCTCGTGAAGTCCAAGTCTGCAGAGAAAGCACTCCCCTGCAGGGTGAGGGTGGCCTCACTGACTGAGAAGCAGTGTTGTATCTTGGAAACAGTGCTGGATTTCAAGTTCAGTGATTTAGGCAGTGACTTAGTCTCATCTGTTAAAAAAAAAAGTTATACTTACACTATCTATATCTCAGGATTGAGCTGATGTAATTGCTTTAAGCAATGTAATTGCTTTCTAAACCTTAAAAGCATGAAATGAATGTAAGTTTTCGTTATTATTATTGATTGTGTCATAAGAGCAACCCTCACACAAAAGAGCAGCAATGGGTCTTTGACATCCCCAGGGATCAGACCTCTAGTGTATTTTAAGCCAGACTCAGACCTCAGGAAGCCAAACTGGATTAAAAAATGGCAGACTGAGAAGGAACGTGTATTATTGGTTGCATAGATGTTGAATAAGGTGACTCCCTCAAATGGACCAATTTACAGGGCAGAATGAGTACCTGGTGTCTCAGGCTACTGTTGCTTCCTCTCTCTACTTCCCATCCTCAACAGCCTTCAAAGGATCAAGTTTGTTTTCCCGTAAAGTGAAATGGACAAAGTTTGTTTTTGTCAGTTCCCACTGCCCCTATTAAGAGACCTCTTCTTTCTCCCAGATTTAATTTTCCTCCTGTCATTCCCATCCCCTACTCTCCAGAGCATATTTCCAGTGCTGGTCTTCTGTGATAGTGATTCATTCCAGCTGAAGTGTGGGGATATTTGTTTTTTTCAGTCACAGAATGTAAGAGTTAGAATTACAAAATCACAGCAGAAGAGAACTTAGAAATCACCTGCAGGCTCTAGGTGTGTAATAAATGTTTAGAGAATGAACCTGATCCAGCCCTTTCGTTTTACAGATATGGGATCTGAGGATCAGGGAGAATGGACTTGTTAGTGGGAGAGCTAGGTCTAAAGAGTTTTCTGACTCCTGGTCTAGTGTTCTTTACCCACACGGCCTCAATGACATTAGGGATCCATTAATACAATATCTCATTTTATAAAGGAGGGATACTGAAGTCCAGAAAGAGGAAGTAACTTTCCCAAGAGCATATAGTATTAGGAACATCTTAGAAAATATATAAACCTTCAATTCCGTAGAATGTAGTGATCTAATGGTGGAATGACAAGCAGCAAGGTGGATTATTTGGAGTAGGGGGCCCTGCTCAGTTCCCCTCCAGTTACAATATGGTAACCTGGCCTTGCCTTGGCACAATGGATTCCTTGAGTAGTCCTCCTAACCTGCCTCCAGACTCCATTAGCCTCTGTCTCTCCCAGAGCATGAATTCCCTCTATCAATGATTGTCTCATAAGACAAAAAGGAGACAGACATGGATACAGTGGGTGTAGTTTTTTTTTTTTTTTAACCAAATGACTTCAGTACTATATTAGCTTTTGTTCTAAGTGAGGTATCAGCAGGAGATTATGGGGAGAGATAGACAATGTGGGTAGCAACAGATAGATGTGTTACTGCTAATCACTTATAACTTGGAGAATTCTTTTTTTAAACTAAGTCGTGTTGCTACAGTGAAACTGGAGAGAAAGCAAGGCCATTGCTCATTGGTTCATCCCTGGCCAGGGTGGAGATCTAGGCTAAGGCAGGCTGCTCCATTGACTGGATGAATCCCTTCCCCCCTTTTCCGCATTCTCTCCCCATACACTCTCTCCTCCCTAACTGGGCGGAATCCAGCTTCCCATTGGCTCTCCTTTTCCATTGGTTGCTTTGAGGACAGCTGGCTTAGTGGACAGACTCAGCCCTGGGAACCAGTTTCCGTAGCAACAGTGTCTAGAAAGGAAAACCACTGAGTGGCTGGGTGATAGACATCTCCCTCCTCCTTTCCCTAGGACAGAGCACCCAGACTTAGGGGCTGACTCCATCAGTTGTGAGGTCTTCCCAGGAGAGAGATAAAGGTACAAGGACCCCATTTACAGGCTCAACCACTCAATTCACTAGGTCCAGAACCACTGAGATTCAGTTTTCCAGAAGTCCCTTCTTGACACTCTTTCTACTCTGCTGGTTTCCCAGATACCACACCTCTCAGATTTTGTGCCTTCTTCTTGGCCTTTTTGCAGACACATCTTCTTCTCCTTTTAATGCAAGGGCTCCCTAAAACCCTCCTCCTTGGTCTTCCTCTCCCTATTATCTCTCCCCATCGCCTGTCCTTTCCTGTTCCTTCCTCTCCTTCCCTCCCCTCACTTCCCACTCTCCTACCCCCTACCCCACCCCCCGGCTTTGAAAGCCAATGGGATTTAGTAACTAGAGCTTGGAGTCAGGAAGACCAGGGTTTATATCCTGCTTTGGACAATTATAAGACCATGCATTTAGAATTGGAAGGGACGATGAAGCCATCTAGTCCAGCCCCTTTATTTTACCGATGAGACTGAGAACCAAAGAGGTTAGATGATGGAATCTCAGAATTTGAGAGTTGGTCAGTTTCCCAAATAACCTATCCTATGGTTACCTAGCCCATCCTATACATGAAATGGACATTTACTGTAACATACTTGACAATTGGATGCCTTGCCTTTTCTTGAAGACTTCCAGGGGGGGAAGACCTTGTTTTTTGAGTATTAAGCCATAGAACTAGAATTCTAATCAAGGACCTCTGACTCCAATACTCTGTCCCCATGCACTGGGCTATCTCCATTACTTACTTAGTAGTGGTGTGATTCTTGGCAAAGTCACTTATCTTCTCAGTTTTCTCATCTGTAAATTGGGGATTATAATAGCATCTACCTCATAGTATTGTTGTGAGGATTACAGAGAGCCAGCCTCCAGGTTAGGAACCCCTGCATTCATGTTCATATGTTAGCTGTGTGATCCTGGACAAGTCACTTAATTTCTCAGTGCCCCAGGAAACTCTCTGATAATAAGTTTCAGTGCAGGTGCCAAATTTGAACTGAGAGAAGGCATTGTTTTAAGGCAATTGGGGGTAAGTGACTTGCCCAGGATTACACAGCTAGATTCTGTTTGAACTCAGGTCCTCCTAACTTCAGGGATTTCAATCTCTGCCACTTATTGCCTGTGTAATCAGGGGTACCTAATTCATCCTTTTTAGTCTCAATTTTCTCTTCTGAAAAATGGGAATAATTATTATTGTACCTCAAATTTGTTGTAAGAGGAGCAGGTGCTATAGGAATGTGAACCAGGGCCAAGAAGGAAGACAGGAAACAAGTATTTGTTAAGTACCTACTATGTGCTATGCTAGGTGCTTTGTGCTTTACAAATACGCTCTCATTTGGTCCTCACAATAACCCTGAAAGGTAGGTAGGGTTCTAAGAGAAAAAAGGCATGGAGATGTCATATGGATGGGTGAGAAATCACATTCTGTGCCCACCAAAGCCATATCTCAGAATCTGTTTCTTTCAAAACTCAGTTCATGAACTACCTCCTACATGAAGCCTTTCTTTATCTACAGACCATACCACCCCAGCCAAGCTTCTAGTGCCCTCTCTTTCAAAACTACTTTGTATTAAATTTTTGCATGTTATGCATATACTTAGGTGTGTACAGATTGTCTCCTTGTTAGAGTGTAAACTTTTCTTTTTAAAAAAATTTTTTTATTAAATTAATTTGTTTATTTACTT
This sequence comes from Gymnobelideus leadbeateri, assembly GCA_011680675.1. Classification (NCBI taxonomy): domain Eukaryota; kingdom Metazoa; phylum Chordata; class Mammalia; order Diprotodontia; family Petauridae; genus Gymnobelideus; species Gymnobelideus leadbeateri. The sequence goes on along the minus strand of WOXC01010754.1, from coordinate 290,259 downwards.
TTAGTTTACAACATTCAGTTCCACAGTCCCTTGAGTTTCAAATTTTCTCCCCGTCCCTTTCATCCTTCCCCCATGCACTCAAATATAGGATCTACAAATATCTTCACATTAATCATTAGGTTGTAAAGAAGGATTATAACCGATGGAATGATCAGTGGGAAACAAAACAAAACAAGAAGAAAAAAAAACCACAGCAAGTAGTTTGTTTCAATCTACATTCAGACTCCACATCTCTTTCTCTGGGTATGGATATCTCTTTTGATCATGAGTCTTTTGGAGTTGTCTTATACCCTTGCATTGCTGAGAGGAGTCCAGTCTATTGAAGTCAGTCGTCCTCACACAGATTAGAATGTAAGCTCTTCAAAGGCAGGAGCTGTTTGTCTTTGTATCCTTAGCCCTTAGCACAGTGCTTGCAACATAGTAGGTATTTAATAAATGCATGTAGTTGATCTTTCTATTTAGAGACTTGGTTAATCACTTAATCATTTCCTACACAATTATTTCCTATACAATTCCTATATTTTCCATACAATTATTTCCTCCATATTCACTGTGTGTAGGGTAGTAACCTAAGCCCCCTGGAGAATATCAAGGAGTATCCTTTTAGTGTCTGGACTCCTTTACCTTTCTGAACCTTAATTTCCTCACCCCTAAAATAGGAATAAGAATAGCAACGGTATCTACCAAGGAGAGGTGTCATGAGAGAAGTGCTCTGTAAATCCAATAGTAAGACGAAAATGGGAACTTCAAGGAGCTTCTCATGTGGATGGAGGAGATGAGATGGATGAGAAAATAATTAATAATATCTTGAAATATCAAGATCTTTCATAGTGTCTGGGGCCTTGGTGATGTGCCCATATTGAACCTCTGATGACACTGAGTCCCAAGACCTACACAAACTTGTACCTCCCCCCTTCCCAGCCTAGCATTCAATTTATCAATTCAAAAACATAGATTTATTAAACTCTCCCTAAGATAAGGCATTGAGCTAGGTGCACTGAGTATAAGGAGAAAAAATGGAAAATTGACCCTGCTCTTGTGGAGCTTACAGCATACTGAGGGCATACATTTTTATAGACAGGTTGGAAAATATAAACTAATTGGAGGAGAGAGAAAACGCCAACAATAAGGGAGATCATCAAAAAGTTTACTATAGGGAATGACATGGAAACAGAGCTTTGGAGGAAGCTACAGATTTTAGGAGGTTGGAATAAAGGAGGACATTCCAGGCATGGGAGACTGTCTGTGCATGGAGACAGAAATACTGAGTTCAGGAAATATCGTATCAGCCAGTTGAGTTCAAGGAATAGGATGACCTCTAAACCATAGAGAGGCAACCAAGTCATACTTTAGGGGAATGCTGAATGATAGGAGGCCATGTATCTGCAGGGCCTGATCTGTACAATAGAATAGGTGCTTTGAGAATTCAAGGGAAGATAGCAGATAGGATCAGGTTTCATGGAGGAGGTAGTATTCAAAAAAGTTGGTACAGTGAAAAAATCACTGGACTAGACCAATAACTTATTTTGTGACCATAAGTAGGTCCCAGTTCACAGATTTGTTAGATGTAACAATTGGAAAGCATCTCAGAAATCATCTGATCCAATCCCCTCATTTTATAGATGAAGAAATTTAGTCTAAGATAGAGGAAGAACTTGCTCTGGGTTGCACAGAAAGCTAGTAGTAGGGAAAGCACTAGAACCCAGAGGTCCTGACTTTTAAGCTAGGGCAGTTTCCACTCTGCCATCTTGGAGGCCCCAAATCAAGAGCTAGAGAGCACAATGGAGATTATTCAATGGGAAATCCTTCTCCAGCCCTTCTCTAGGCCATCTCCACTTTCCTGTGTACCTCCCACTTCCAGTCTTCCTGCCCTATTTTTCTTCATCAACCCAGTTATTCTCATCCCTATAAATCTACATTAGATGACTAAGATATCAGCATCTTACATTGGCTCTTTTGGGGGAAGAATGAAGAAGAGGGGCTTGTTGCTCACCCCAGAGTCTGGTCACTCAATCCCTGAGGAGTCTGGCCAGAAGCCTTGGCAGCAGTTTACATCAGCAGCTGGGCTTTCTGCCAGTTTCTTCCCCTTTATCCCACTGGGGAGCTGGCCCAGGGGGGAGGGAATATTTATTTATTCCAAGAGGGAGCCACTTGGCTGGAAATTAATTGTGTGTCCTGCCTTGAAAAGAGAAGTGATGGGGATTGGGGGGAGGGAATATAGTCTAGATAAAGGCTGGTTCCCTGGCGTTGGCTTTAGCATTACATAGAAAAGAAAACATCTTAGCTAGAGAATAAAAGAAGGGGGAGGAGGCTGAGCAAGGGAAAAGGGAGAAAGGCTAAGTCTGGGTTGGCCCAAGAAATCAGCATTTCATGATGTCGAATTCTTAAAGGAGCCTGTTAAGCTCAACGTTATCAGAACCACGGAAACTTAGACTTAAAAGCACCAACAACCAGGACTGGGCTGGTGATTTCATGGATGTAGAAGAGAGCCCATGGGAAAGGAACCTCCCTCCACCAATGCAGACTGGGTACAGGTTCTGCAATTTAAGGTTTAGAGAGTTAGAAGGAATTAAGAGGTTAAGTGAGAGACTAGATATTAAGTACCTCTTTATACTGGGCATGGGTGAGGAGAAGATGGAATATAGAATAGCTCCTTGGCCTCAGGGAGTTTACATTCTGTAGGAGAGTATGGCACGAGACCAGGAAAGAAATATGATTGACAAAAAGCTATTTAAAAAGTCTATAGGGGGTGGCTAGGCACAGTGAATAGAGCACTGGCTCTGGAGTCAGGAGGACCGGAATTCAAATCTGGCCTCAGACACTTAGCACTTATTAGCTGTGTGACCTTGAGCAAGTCACTTAACCCCAATTGCTCTCCCTTTCCCCATCCAAAAAGAAAAAAAAAGTCTGCATTATGAATTGTAGATCTTGGGGGCCAGTGTGCATGTATTTTGACTAAGAAATGGATAGAGATAAGAATAATTAATCAGAGTAGGCTTCTTGAAGGAGATAAGTTTGTATAGTGGAAAGAATAAGGACTGGAAAGACCTGGGTATTGCTCTGACTCTTTTATTGACTTACACTATGACCTTGGGTGAGTCACTTTTGTTTTCTGAGTCTCAGCTTCTTCAATTCTTAAAGAGTGGGGGTTGTACTAGATGATCCCTAATAGCTTGTCTAGTCCTGGCATTTCGTATTCAACCTTCTTGGGCCTTCTTTGTTCTAAAGTCCTACCCAGTTCTAACATTTCTTGTTCTGTGTTCTAAGGTTCCTTCCAGCTCTGACATTCTGTGATTCATCTTCCAGGAAGCTGGGGGTCTCTTGTTTCTTTTAGATGTCTAAAATAGAGAAGGGGTTTTATTCCTCTTACATATGAGGCTGTGAAGGGCAGAACCTGCTTTTCAAAGCCTGGAAGACAGAATGCCTTCCAGGTCCTCAGGGTATGATGGGGAAAGTACTATTCTAAATTTCTACGTTGTTGGAGAGAGACAGAGACACAGAAAGACAAAGAGACAGAGACAGAGAAAGAGACAGAGACACAAACAGAGAAATGCAGACACAGAGACAGAGAGAGGACATCCCCTAGTGACACTGAAACATTCTTAGTGCTGAGAAGCAGCTTGGAATAGGAGAAAGTTCACTGGTTTTAAAGTTAGAAATTCAGGGAGAGTCCCAAGTCTGCCTCTTACTAGGTAGGTGACCTTGGTACAAGTTACTACATGTTTCTGAGCCTTGGATTCCTAAATATGTAAGTTAGAGATAAAAAACCCTCCCCTTTATACCTTATAGAATTTCTTTAAGAATAAAATGTGATGGGATGGCTAGGTGGCACAGTGAATAGAGCAGCAGCCCTGGAGTCAGGAGGATCTGAGTTCAAATCTGGCCTCAGACACTTGACAGCCTTTGAGCAAGTCACTTAACACCAATTGCCCTCCAAAAAGCAAAAAAAAGTGATGATATAAATCACTCTGTGACTCTAAAGTGACGTGGAAATAGAAGATCTCATGATGATGATGATGGTATGATCAATTTTGGAACTCCAGCCTCCCAATTGCCTCTAAATAACAGAGAAAGTAGTAGTGGTCAATGAAATTTTCAAGTCCTTTATGTTGGGCGTGCTTCTGTGTGCCACATGTCATAGGGTCAAAGCTTCTGGTTGGGGCCCCACAGGTCCAAGCCTTATCTTGATCTTTGCTTTAGGTACTGGGCTCAGTATCACAAGTTTGAAAGATTTCATCAGGTCCAGGCTAGTTTCCTACCTTGATATTTTGTTAACTGATATTGGTGATTGGTTATAATTCACATTTTTTAAAAAATGAAGCTTAAAGTTTTAGTACCCTATATTATCCTTTAAAGAAATAGATCTCTCAAGTCATGAGAGAGAGAGAACCTAGTTCTCAGAAGGATCTATATTTTCATCCATGATGAAATGGGCGGCTAGGTGCACAGTGGAGTACTGGGCTTGGAATCAAGAAGATTCCTGATCAGGAAGATTTGTCTTCATGAGTTCCAATCTGGCCTCAGACACTTACTCAGTATGTGACCTGAGTAAGTCACTTAAACCTGTTTGCCTCAGTTTCCTCATCTGTAAAAATGAACTAGAGAAGACAATGGTAAACCACTTTAGTATCTTTGCCAAGAAACCCCCAAAATAAGGTGACTAAGAATCAGACATGATTGAGCAACAACCATAACCATGATGAATAACCAACTATTCAAATCACAAAACCTCCATGAGCATGCCTGCTCATCCTGTGTGACATTCTGTTCATTTTCTCTCATAAATTCAGTGATTCTAGGACAATTTCTAAAAGGAGAACAGGTTGGGAGTTGGGGAAAGACTCTCAGAAGGAAAAGGGATTAAACTTGTTTGTCTTGCCTCAGAAGGCAGAACTAGAATGAGGGGTGGAAGTTACAGAGCAGTAGGTTGTAGGTCACTGAAAGGAAAAGCTTCCTCTTAATTTGAGCAATTTGAAAGTGAAATAGACTTCTGGGAAGGTAGCAGTGCCTCCACATTGGAGATATTCAAGTGGAAAAAAGATGGCAACTTGTTGGGGATGTGGCAGAGGGGATCCTTGGCTGGGCATTAATTCACCAAGGTGGCCCCCTGAGATTCAATGATACTTCACTCTCTAGTCTTTGCTCACTTGTAAGCTACTTTCCTCAGAATGATGCTCTGAGGTGGGTAGTATGAGCATTGTTAACCCCCTGTTACAAATGACAATACTGGATGCTACTGCCTGGCTATTTAGCCTAAAGTTTCCTCCTTTCTTTCCCTTTACAAAGCCAAACCATTTTATGATTTCATCACTAGTATTTTGGGGGAGCACTAAATTCACCAATTATATGGAGGGGATAAGATAACCAAAATATTAAAATATTCAGTGTGTACCTGGACAACTCTCACAATTCCCAAATCTACCCCCATCTGCTTAATTTTAATTTCCCTGGTGATGTAATAGAAAAACATGGGATTTTGATCTAGAGGGCTTAGGTTTGAATCCTGTTTTGGACACTTAGTTTTGTAACCTTGGACAAGTGACTTCTCAAATAATAATGTCCCCTCACAGCATTATATCAAAAAAGTGGCTTGGTAGGGCTGCTAGGTGGCAAAGTGAATAGAGCACTGGCCCGGAGTCAGGAGGACCTGAGTTCAAATTCGGCCTCAGACACTTAACACAAAAACTAGCCTTGTGACCTTGGGCAAGTCACTTAACCCCAATTGCCCTACCTTCCCCCCTCCAAAAAAAAAAAAAGAAAAAAAAGAAAGTGGCTTGGAAGCCTTCAAGATTTGTAGCACGTAAGCTTTTATTACAACTGGCATGTTCTGGCCTTACACTGTAGCCACCTACGTCATAGCTGCTCCCCTGATTTCCCTTCAGAGATGGGACAGCAGCCATTTTTCCCAGGATGCTCCTAAAGTCTGGGTTTTGCTCAGCTCCTGACTCTGGATTTAGCTCATTGGCAGAGATACAAACAGCACCACTCCTGCACCAATCAGTAAAGTGGTCTTTCTTTAGCACCACCCACACACACCCAAGTAATAGCAGTAACTATTTCATTGCCTTCTTTCTTAACCAATTCTAAGCATAAAGAATCCTAACAGTAATGGAAGGTGGTCCAGGGAAAGAGTTCTGGATTTGGAGGAAGAAGATCTGAATTGAAACCCCAGTTTATGTGACTTTGGACAAGTAATCTAACCTTTCTGGGTCTCAGTTTCCTTCTCAGTAAAATGAAGTTGTACTAAATGACTTCTGAGGTATTTTCCAGCTCTAAATTTATGATTATATAATCTCACCCCAAATATCTGAAGGTTCACAGACACATTTCCTTGCAGACTATGGGAGGTGTCTTTCTCATTGGTATTAATGTGATGCTCTAGTTTCAAATCATGGTACACTATGGTCTCAGAATAATTAATGAGATAGGCAGGTGACCCAATGGGTAGCACAAAGGTACATGGTAGATGTAAGTCGACTGTGGCTTATTACCAGTAGTAACTTGAATACCAGACATGGGATATAAGGTACTCTCAAGAATAAGTGTGATTGGAAGGGAAGGGACTGGGCATATAAAAGTGAGTGGGAGAAAGAGAGCCCAAGTGTCCCAATTAGTATCTATGAAGATATAAAGAACTGGAGGAAGGCCTCCAGAAAGAATCCTAGAAGGAATTCCAAGCCTTTGACTAAATCTTTTGGCTAAATTTAGGCAAAGACATGGACAAGATGTCCATCCCACAGGATGAGAAGGCATCTAGTGGTTTCCCCCTGACCTGTCATGGAGAATACCTACTCTGATGAGACCACAAATGCATTTAAGTTTTGGGGAGTGATAACTGTGTCGTAGTGGGAGGAATACTAGATGAGCAGTCAGTGGAAGTGAGTTTGAATCCCAGTTCTGCTACTTGCTGCCCCCGTACAACTTTGGGCAGGTCTCTTCTCTTTTCTGGGTTTCAGAAGGCCGTGGACTAGAATGAATAATAGGGTCCTTTCAACCTGTAAATCCTATGAGAAATATAAATGTGTGTGTAAAAATAGTTTGTGGTTAAGTACATGGGTGATAGTGTGCCCCTAGAATGTGGCTGATTAAATCTTTAGAGTGCTTCAAAATGACAGAAAAATACTCCTCTGAGATCATTTATATAAAAGATAAATATTTATTCACAATAACAAAACCAAGCCATTAATTCACTTTGGAAGCCACAACAAAATAATACCAAATATAGAACAAAGGAAAGGCAAATAAAACTTACACACAAGCAGCTTATCATCTTTTGGGACAACTTTCTAACAAGGTAACATGTTTCTCTCTCTCTCTCTCTCTCTCTCTCTCTCTCTCTCTCTCTCCCCTGCCTCTCTGTCTGTCTCTGCCTATTCACAACTGGTCTTTTTCTTTAAGACAAAATTTACTTATACTTCCTGTGCTAATGCTGTCACTTCATTTCTCTAGCTCTCAGTTTCCCTCTCTGTAAAATGAGGGACTTGGATGAGATGATCTCTAAAGTTCCTTCCAGCTCTAAAGCCTATATACCTATCTCATGAGCTGTTGTGTGAGGCTTCAATGAGATAACGTGTGCAAAGTGCTTTGCTATCCTTAAAGCCCTATGTACATGTGTTAGTGATTATTATTATAATATCCATGCTTTTCTACGCCTCAGTCTGAGAACCACAAGTCTAGCAATGCCCCTGGAGTCAATTTCCCTTTTAGGGTTTCTTAAGCACTAAGCCTAAAACGTTTTTTTTAATATTACTGTGCTGACCAGCATCAATTCATCATTGACTGGGGAAGGTTTGGTCTAGACTGGACCTACCAAGTCCCTTTGGAACATACTCCAACCTACAGAAAGTAATAGGAGGGCTCCCTTGTAACACTACTGGTTTTCCTCTGCTTTTCTTCCCTTCCCTTCACCTGAAATCTATCTTTTCCTTTCTTTTCTCTTTTCCCTTCTACTTCCTGAAGCTTCTGCTTATGGAATTCCAATTGTCTTAAAGTTACCAGGTGGGTTTCTAGAACCTCATCCATTTATGTTCATTAGACCAGCTTGGCTGGACCCTTTTGCTCTGGGTCCTTGATACTGTCTAGCTGAGCCTACCTCTGTCCCTTCTGTAATACCACACTTATCTGAATACTGGAGAACCAACTTCTAGTGACCTCAATCATCAGAGCATAATGAAGAACCAGCCAAAAAAAATCCAAGGCCAAAACAGAAAAACGAACAAAAAACCCCCTCAAGAGGCAATATGTATAATAGAAAGAGCTTTGGACTGGGAGTCAGGAAACCTAGGTTTTACTCCAGGCTTTCCTACTAACTCATCTAATAATTGTGTGATTTTAGTAATTTCCTCTTTCTAGGCCTTAGTTTATCCATCTGAAAAATGAGGGGGGGTGGTAAATAATCCATGAAGTATTTTAAAGCTCTGATATTTCATGATTCTATAAGAAAAGATCTATAGCTCTATCTATATATTGACATATAAATTCTCTTGGGCCATTAAAATAGCTGTCACAAAGCCCATGCACTTTGTTCTGTGGAAGGGGCCCTCAGGCCACCATTCAGAGCTTATTTACTCTTAATTTACATATAATTCTAACAACAACGTCTACATTTAATTTTTTTCAGACCACAACAGATCAGAAGCAACAAATTAGAAGAGGGAAGAGGTAAAAGGGTAGGTTCACTGACAAATTGAAGTAACAGCTGACCGCATGACAACAGTGAAGAAGACTGAAGAAATTACTCTATTATAGCACAGGATAATTACTATTTGTCACAACGATGACCTTGAGTCATCAAGTAAAGGCTGAATTATCTTCAATATATTCTGTTTAAGGAGGCAGAGACACAGGTGTAACATATTTTAGAAACACTTCCACTAATATGAACACAAAAGTCTGGCACTTAAGGGGGGAGAGGGGAAAGCTTCAGTAGTTTGCAACACTCAATTATTCAAAACCCCTCATTCCCCAGTGATTCCAGATGAATGGCCTGCTTTGGGGCAGTTTGCATAGATATGTCCTTTCTGCCCACAGAGGTTACACACAATTCCCTTTTTGCAGAAGCTGGTGCTATGTCCTTGCTCTCCACACCTGAAACACTTTTCCTGGCTACATGTTAAACTCATGTGATTCTTGGAACCACATCTATAGCAGGTCTTTGGCTGTCCCTTATACCAGCTATAGCCCTTCTCTGCACCTAAATAAAAGGCCCCTGGCAGGTGGGTAATTCCCTCCTCCCCTTGCCATAGTTCGATTTCACACTTATATTCCCCAGTCCAGACACCAAACCGATCGGCCACTTTGACTGGAGTGGTTAACACATCACAGTGTCTCTTTAACCAAGTCACGATGTCTCCTGTATCCACGGTTTCATTCCTAAAGAGGATGAAGAGGGTCTTTAGCCTTGGTTTTGTCAGCTGAATCAGCACAAAGTTCTCCCAGCAGTCCTGGCCCTTTTTCTCCTGATACTTTCTCAAAAATAAGTCCATTTTCTCTGCTGATCTGAAGCTCACATCAAACTCCTTACTGCCTGGAATTTGAATGACTGCATATATGTCTCTTGGGTTCATCCCAATCGACTTGATGATCAAGGTCCCCACTACGTAGTCTCTCGTTGGGCAGCTGCTGTCCTCCCCTTGGAATCGGAGCCTCAGGATGAATCTTCCACTGAAGGCATTCCCCTGCTGTCCTCTTCCCCGAATGGAGGCTGCATTGATCCTCTTCTCTTCCCTCTTCTTCTCCTCTCCTCCTGTAGCCCTTACGGAAGACAAAACAGAAAAACCAGCAGCATCTGCTTTCTTCCTTCTCCCCCCTTCCTCCTCCCTCTTCTTCTTTCTCACCTCCCTGCCACCAGCCTTCCCTAACTCTTCAGCGTCTCCCTGCCGGCCCTCTCCTTCCACACTCTGGCTTGGAGCGGGCGGCTGACACTCACCATGCCCCTGGCCAAAGCCAGGGGAATACAGTTCTGAGCTGGGCATCTCTGAACTCCCACAGGTCTGCTCCTTCTGCTGTTGGGCTTTGAGCGGTTCTCAGTCCTTCTCTGTCAGGCTCTGGGTGACTTGAGCTCACACCATGCTCTTCTCCTCTGCCTCCCCTACTTCCTTGGCTGCCTGCCTGGGTTGCTGCGGCAACTGCTGCAGTCCCCCGCTCCCCTCCTCCTCCTTCTCTCCACCTCCTCCTCCTCCTCCTCCCCACCAGCAGTGGCCATGTTACCTCTTTCCCAGCATACATTACTGACTGCCAAGAGAGAAAGAGAGATTTCATTTCAGCCTCACTGACTTTTTAGCAGAAAAAAAGCATTTTGGTGGTGCTTTGAATGGACAATTTCTCTCCAGTCCACTACCAGATACACGCTCATTCAGCAAATCCTTATAATACACCTCAGTTTCAGATTAATATAAGGAACACCTATTTTCATTCATTTCCCTTTCCTTATTTTTCCAGTGCTTCTTCTCATATACCCCCGAAATAGGCTGCATCTCTAGCATGTCCCCCCTTTTCTGCTACTCTCATGACATATTGCTTCTTTCAGAATCTGAACCTCACCCATATTGCTATGAATTTCAGTGCCTCTGGTCACTTAAGAGCCTCATTTTTCCTTCTTTTTCCCATCTTTTGACCCCATCCACTTTCCTTAGCTTCTATGGGACCCTCTTTTTACCTGAGTAATTCTCCTTGTGGCTCTTTGGGATTCTGCTAATAAATGCAAGAAAAATGATCACATCTAAACCTGGCATTTGAAGTCTTTCATCATATGTTCTAGCTTCTCTTTCTAGCCTTATCTCATGCATTGTACATGCAATTATAAAAAGGGGGGAGATCACTCATCACCGCCCTGATTCTTGCCTTGCCCTTTCTTATCTTTCTGCCTTTCCTTGTGCCCAGAATGTCTTACCTCCCCACCCCAAATCTACACCTCTAAGTAATCAAGCCTTTGAAACTGTTCCCTTCCTTCTTCATAGAACTTTCCCTGATCCCCCTGCCCCATCCTTCTGTATTGGAAATGGTCTCTCTTTCCTCCAGTCTTTCATGGAGCTATGCTTGTATCTCTTGTTTACATTTAGCATAATATAGTTTGTGTCACAATTTATTGTGTAAGTCTTATCTGTTCTATTTCCAGTAGTAGGCTCAGTGAGAGAAGGAAGAGTGTCTCACCTTATCAAGTGCTATATAAACATGCCATTCTTAACAAGTTTCCATTATTTTCTGAAGAAGCAATCTCCAAGCATATATAGGTTAGCCAATTGGCACTGGTCCAGGGTGAGACCGTATAGATTATTAGATTATTATAGATTATTTCCAACAAGGAAGGGTGGGGCAGGGGGGATCAGGGAAGATTCCATGGAGGAGGTACAAACTAAGCTAAGTGGAAGGGAAGGATTTCAAAGGTTTGATGTGATTGAGGGGGTAGGGTTCAAGTAAAGGGGGGGTAAGGCCATTCTGGGCATAATTTTGGGCTAGACTGGGAATCAGGAAAGATTTGGGTTCAAATCCTGCTTTTAACAGTCACTAGCTGATTGGCCTTTTCACTTAATATCTATTTTCTCATCTTTAAGAACAGTACTTACTTCACAGGATTCTGGAGAAGATCATACCTTAAATTGAGATATATGTGTGACTTATTCTTATTAACTAGGGCAAGCATAGATCTCCTAAGAGTGAGAAGTCCTCTTCATTAGTTTGGTTAACATGTTATAAATACCTGTTATATACAGAGCACTAAGCTGGGAGGTGGAGAAACAAAGTTCATCTCTTTCTTCCATGAGTTTACAGGAACATTTAACATCCATATGGCAAGAATCCTGGGTCAAGATTTGACTTCCATATCTTCCAGGGCCTCCATTGGTTGGAAAGGGGGTAGTTCTGGTCTTTCAGAAGGGACTAACTTCCTTAGGTTAGAGTCCCCAGTGACCCAGGTGGCTGGAGGGGATTCTCAAAGTTAAACAATAAGAAGGTATCAGAGAAACCTCCCAGAGGAAATGGGGAAGAAAATGGATTTCAGGCAGAATGAGGAGGGAATGGTAAGGAACACAGATTAAGTACTTAGGAAGAACAAGGGGGTATGCAGGGAAAAGATAATTCTTTCTCAGAAAAGGAGACAGTGTAGGTCTACCTCAGAAGAAACCAATTTATCTAAGGATCACAGAAGAAGAAAGAAGGAAGAAGAAAACTATTTAGAGAAATAAAGATATGAAAAACATCAAGAAGTGAACATCATATAATTTTGTGAGAAAAGCAGTAGATTTATAATTGGAGCAACTGAAGACCCTTCCAGCTCTTAAATACAGGACTAGGTATGTGCTCTCTCTCTCTCTCTCTCTCTCTCTCTCTCTCTCTCTCTCTCTCTCTCTCTCTCTCTCTCTCTCTCTCTCTCACATACACACCACACACACAATTCAATACAGTAAACATCACTTGGGTATCTAATACATGCAAGGCTCTGTCCATGGTTCTGAGGAGTTGAGACCTAGGTTTCAGTACTAGATCTGACATTAGTGGGTAAGTTATTCAATCTTTCTGAGGATCAGTTTCCTCCTTGATAAAAATAAAGATAAAGACATTTCCCCTATCTACCTTACATGGTTGGTGAAACAGCAGAGAGCATAGTGTAATGGAAAGAATACAGGATTTTGAATGAGTTGACTGTTGAAGGGAAACTAAGTGGCAAAGTGGAGAGAATATCAGGCCTGGAGTCAGAAAGACTCATCTTTCTGAGTTCAAAACTAGCTTCAGATATTTACTAGCTATATGATCCTAGGTAAGTCACTTAACTCGGTTTGCCTCAGTTTCCTCATCTGCAAAATGAGCTGGAGAAAGAAATGGCAAACCACTCCAGTATCTCTGGCAAGAAAATCCCAAATTAAGTCATGAAGAGATGGATACAACTGAAATGACTGAAGAAAAACAACTTGTTCATCCTCAGGCAAGGACTCTGAGGTTCATTTTCCTCATCTGTAAAATGGGGTTTAAAATTGTAGTACCTATTTCACAGATCTTGTAAAATTCAAATAAGGTAATGTATTTAAGGTATTAGATAAATATCTCCATAACAAAGAATGTTTTATGTGTAAGTCAAAACCATGCAGGATTCCTCGACAAATGAGACCATAGAGATAACCCTCAATGTTAATTTGAACTAATTAATTAAGATAGAAAATAGAAAGAGATACATTTATGCCTAAACTGTTCACCACTATTATGTGGTATGAAGTACACATGGAATAGGCATTATTAATAATTCCAAGTGCTCCCATTTAATTTTGTTTTATTTTTGCAGAATTTTACATTTACTTTTTAAAAACATTTTTATTTTGTGTTCAAAACCCTTGCTTTCTCTTAAGCCCATGCCCTGCACATTAAGAAGACAAGCAATATGATTCCCTTTATACATATGAAGACATGTAAAATGTTTATATATTAGCCATATTGTAAAAAAAAAAAAGCCAGGAAAAATAAAGTGAACAGCAATATGCTTCCCTCTAAAGTGCTCTTGTTTTCAGATGACATTATACTGATTGTATCATGCATCAAAAAGATCCTCCTCAAAGATTATTCAAAAGACATCAGACTAACAATCCATACAAGAAAAACTAAATGGATAAAACATACCTGTTGCCATATTGTAAATGTAAATGGATGATCAGTTCATTGAATTAGTAATCGGTAAAACTATTTTGGACATTTTCTGAAGATGGACAATGAAACTGGCAAACAATTGATTGGAGGAAGTAAAAGGCTGGGAAAATGCGTAATGTTTTCTACTGCTCTCAAGATGTTCTCTGTTATAAAGATTCATCTTTCTCAACCCAAATGTTCTCCTGGTGATGCTTTTTGGTTGCAAATCTTGGAAGCATTACAACCTATGGGAATGGGAAGCATTACAACCAGTGACCCAAAGGGCAATAGAGAGATAAGTAATAGACACAAATAAGCTTCAGGATATCATTTGTGTCCAAGAAGGGATAATGACAAGAAAATGGACTATCACAAAAAGAAGTGTGGATAAAGTGTGTGGCATGTATGAGAGATAATAGATGGACAAGCTTGAGCGCTCTATTGGTATCTTTAAAACATAAAAAGACTTAGAGGAGAAGGGAATAAGTATTCATGTAGTGCCTATGTGCTAGGCACTGTGCTAAGTACTTTTATGAATATTATCTTATTTGATCCTCCCCCAAACCCTGTGAGATAGCTACGATTATTCCCATTTTACAGACAGAGCTTAAATGACTTGTCCAAGGTCACACAGCTAGTAAGGGTCTGATGTAAAATTTGAACCCATGTCTTCTTAACCCCAGTCCCAGTTTTTAATCTACTGTGCCACTATGCCACCTAGCTGCCTGTAGAGGAAGGTACCTAGTATGATCAGCTGATCTTTGGAGGGACTATGGAAGGAGGTAGACCAGAATTGCAAAGAACAGATAAGAAAGAGTAGATGGGTTTGTTCTCTACTTATAGAAGGAGTACCCATAATGATGAGATCACAGGTTCATTGATGATGGATACAGAGGCTCAGAGAACTCACCCACCAATTTTGATTTTCTTTTTTTTTCTTTTGCTTTTTTGGAGGGGGGAGGGCAGGGCAATTGGGGTTAAGTGACCTGCCCAAGGTCACGCAGCTATTAAATGTTAAGTGTCTGAGGCAGGATTTGAACTCAGGTCCCTCTGACTCTAGGGCCAGTGCTCTATTCACTGCTCCACCTAGCTGCTCCCAGTTTTGATTTTCAAAAGAAATGTACAGAAAGAAGATAGAAGCAAGGTCAGATAACAGAATGACCATGAGTAAGTCATAGTCCTGCAACATTATTGGGGCTGCTGAAGCTCTGAATGAGCTGAGGCTACTGGGAGAAAATAAGGAAAATAAATAGTTTTTAAAAGCTAATATTGAGAGAAAAATGAGAATCAAAGAAAGGATAGGACCTTGGCTTAAGGTGGAGGGTATGATGATAACTGACACTCAAAGAAGGCAGAGATGTTCAATCCTTATTTTGTTCCTGTTTTCTCTGAAAGTAGTATAACCTTTACACAGGATATGACTGAATAGCAATGACTAACAGAGAGTAGGAGATAGTGCAAGGATACTTATTTGCCATTGATAAATTCAAATCACTTGACCCAGATACTTGGATCCTGAAAGAACTGGCAATTGGGACTACTGAGTCTGTGATGTCTGAAGGAGTATAGAAAATAGAAGAACTACATAAAACAGGAAAAGGGCAAATGCTGTCCTGAATTTCAATAGAGGAAACAAAAGAGTCTTTGAACTGTAGGCCACTGAGCTTGTTTTTGATACCTGGGGGAAGTTCTGCAGCAGATCCTTAAAGAGAGAATTTTCCAACATCTAGAAAGGGAAGTGGTAATCCCAAAGAGGCAGGATGGTTTCTCCCAGAACAGGTCATGACAGGCTAAGCTTCCTTCCTTCCTTCCATCTTTCTTTCTTGGCAGGATAACTAATCGAGTAGATTAGGGGGTTGTGTATAGTTTACCTAGATTTCAGGAAAGTTTTTGGCAGAGTATCTCATATTATTCTCATGGAGAAGATGGAAAAATATAGATCAGATGATAATACAATCACATGGATTCAGAACTGATTGGGTGGCTGAACTCAAAGATTAAATGATAATGGTTCAATGGCAGAAGGTCTCCAGTGGAGTGCCCCAGGGATCTGTGCTTAGTCCTGTGTTGTTTAACATTTTAATCAATGACTTGGATAAAGGCATAGATAGCATGGTTGCCAGCCACATCTGCAGATGACACAAGGCTGGGAAGTATAGCTAAGACAGAATAGGAATTCAAAAGGATAATGACAATTAGAGTGTTGGTCTGAATCTAATGAGAAGAAATTCAAATGGAATAAATATAAAGTCTTGCAACTGGGTACCAAAAAATTAACTTTAGAAGTATAAGATGGGGAAAGGCATAGAAGTTATTCTGAAAAACATCTGGGAATATTAGTGGACCACAAGTTCAATATGAATCAGCAGTAGCATATGGCTAAAAAGTAAATTCAATCTGAGTTTGTGTTAAAAAGAGCAGAGCTTCCAGGAACAGGGAGATGATAGTTCTACTGTACCCTGCCCTCATCAGACCTTATCTGGAGCGTTGTATTCTGTTCTGGACACTAAAATTTAAGGACATTGATAAACTGGTGAGTGTCCAAAGAAGGACAATTAGTGGGAGATTTTAAGTTCATATGAAGATCTGTTCAAGGAACTGGAGACATTTAGCTTGATGAAGAGAAAATATGGTAGAGTTCTTCAGATTTGTTCTGATTTATCTCCACAGGGTAGAACCAAGAATGATAGAGAAGTCCAAAAGAGGAAAGTTTAGGGTTGGCGTCAGAAAAACCTTCCTGCAATTAGAGCTATCTACAAGCAAAATGACCTGATGTAAGAAGTGGTGGGTACCTTTTCCTTGGAGGGCTCTAAGATCTCAGATTTGTTAAGGCAGAGATTTCCTTTTGTATGTGGGTTTTGCCAGATGGTCCTGATGGTCTCTTACAACTCTTAAATCCTGTGATTCTATTAAGAATTTCAGGATTAAATGCCAGTTATTATTTTTATCATAGATTATAAAGCTCCAATATCAAAGTGAGCTAGAATTACTGTGACCTTGCTCTCTTCTGAGTGGCATTTAAGACCTTGGAAACTGTCCCTGTGTAATTATAAGTTAAATTCTTTCTTCCTAAATCTGTAAGCATAGTGGAAAAGAGTACTGGCTTTGGAGGCAAAAGACCTGGGTTCATATCTAGGGTCTGCTACTTTTAGTCCCCATATGACTTTGGGCAATCCCTGTCACTTTCTTGGCCTCAGTTTCCTCACCTGTAAAATGAGGGTCTTGCACTGTATGGTTCTCAATCTATTGGCAGAAGACCCTTGGGGGATTTCAGATTTATTGAAAGGGTCTAAGAATCCATATGTATACCAGACGTCATCTTTATTTTCATTTAGCTTAAACAAAATATGCACCATGATTCAGCATACTAGATATACATTTATGGTCATTAAAAGGGAATTGCCCGTATTTCAAAAGACAGGGGAGGAGGGAAGAAGGGAGGTGGAAAGAAGGTCCAGAGTTTAGCACAGTGCCTGCATGGAATAGGTACTTAAATGTTTATTGACTGAGAACTCTCAGATTCAACGATCTCTACAATCCTGTCCAGCTCTAAATATAGACCTATTCCAATTCCCTAATTTTACAAGTAAAACAAAAGTTCTGACTTTGTCTCTAAAACAGGCATACACTTTTCAAATGATTATGGGATTTAAACCTGGAAGTGCCATAGAACAGTGGGGTTCTTAACCTGAAGAAGGTGGTGTGAAATTGGTGAGGAAAAAAATTACATCTTTATTTTTAAGAACCTCCAACTGGAATTTAGCATTTCATTCATTTATAATTTTAAAACTCCCTTTATGGAAAAGCGTCCACAAACATCACCAGACTGCCAAAATGGTCCATCACACACACACACACACACACACACACACACACACACACACACACACAATGGTTGGGTCCCTACCCTAGAGAAAAGGGAAAGTGAAACAGAGAGGTAGAGGGATTTTCCCAAAGGCGAAGCAGGTCTTATTCCAGATGTCTAGCTTTTTCCATATTACTGTTGGAAGGAGCTTTGAAGATCCCCTAAACCAACGGGAAAACGGAGGCCCGGAGAGCCATCACACAGACAATAAGTTAGTAGATCTGAAACTAGAACCCCTTGTGGGGAAAAGTGATAATAGTCACTCCGTGAATGAGCCCTTCCTCTTTCAGGGGGTCAGTTTATTCTTCAGTAGACTGGGTGCGCCAGAGTGGGGTGGTGGGAAGAACTAGATATCTGACTACACGTGTAATAAGTCCCCAGGCCTGTGTGGGCCTCCGTTTCCTCATACGCAAAAAGAGAGGATTTGGCTGGGTCATCTCGAAGGTGGTGCCCAGCTCTAATCTGATGATCACTGCTCAATGTTAGGGCCCTTCTAGCTGCGCCATTCATTCCCCAGTTCCGTGGCCGGGATCCGCTAGCAGAGGGGCGAACCTCTATAGGCGGGCGGCAGGAGATGCAGGGAGTTGCTGTAACCACGCCTTTGTTAGAAGACGCCCCAGGCCGCGCTGCGGAGCAGAGACCATTCCGGACCGGAAGCCCTCGCCCTCCCCCTGCTGGGAGCACAAGATTTTCCCCGGGAATTGCCCCGCTGCACTGGTGGGTGAGAGTGGCTTTTCCCCCGCCTCTTCCAAGATCTTGGGCAGCTGTGCTGGAGGTGTGGCAGTGGCGCCGGGGCCGGCAGTTCTGAGCACGGCGAGCTCCCTGGAGCTGGCCACTCGCCTGGCTTACGGCCAGACGCTTGAGGATAACCCTAGTTGAGCCCGCTACGCTGAGGGCGACTGGGGGAGGGAGTTCTCCGAAAAGGTGCGCTGTGGGGAGTGCGTAAGCTCCGACTGGGTCCCAGAAAGTCCGTCTTGTGCTTTGAAAAGTTCCAAGCCTCATTCTCACCGACTCTGCCCTCCACTTTTGAGTTTGGCCTAGGTACAAAACTATTCCCACCAGCAGAATTCATAGGATGAAGCGTCCCCAATGCTGATTGATTTTTACCCCGACACAGTTAGGAGGAACCAGAGCCTGAATGTGCACAGATAGGAAAAGCGAGGTCCTTACTTGGTGGGGAGAGGAAGGATGTCTAGAATTCACACTTAGGCAAGATGCCCTGTTTTTCACGTGAGGCAGGGAGCAGGGGAAAAGAGAGCCAATGGGCTGAGTCAGAAAGATGGGACTGGGGCCTCTTCATTTTTTTTTTTTTTGCTTTTTGGAGGGCAGTTGGGGTTAAGTGACTTGCTCAAGGTCACACGGCTAGTTTTTGTGTTAAGTGTTTGAGGTCGGATTTGAACTGGGGTACTCCTGACTCCAGGGCTGGTGCTCTATTCATTTCGACACCTAGCCCGCCCTTTTGTTGTTATTGTTGTTGTTTTTTCAACTCAGATTTGTGGGTTCTTTGGATGGTATGATTTAGAGCTGGAAGGGAACCTTTGAGATCATCTGGTCTAATTTTACCACAGTGCCCTCCCCTCCCCCAGTTTTACAAAGAAGGAAATTGAAATTTAGAAAAGGGATGTACCCACGGTCACATGGGGTTACTAAATAGTTCCCAGGCCCTTGAACCCAGAGTCATAGAATTCCAGACTTTTAGAATTGGAAAGGACCTCAAAGAACGTTTCATTTAATCATACTTTTTTTTTAAAATGCAATTAAGATTAAGTGACTTGCTCAGGGTCACACAGCTTGTAAGTATCTGAAGTCAAATTGGAACTCAGGTCCTCCTGAATCCAGGGTTGGTGTGCTGCCCTATTTGATTATACTTTAATAAGCACCCTCTCTTGCCCAAATAAGAGTTTTTCAGTCTTTACTTGGAGAACTTCAATGAGGAAGAGCCTTGGAGATGCAATGTGTATAGTGGTTAGAGTGCTGGCTTTGAAATGAGGAAGGCAGGGGTTAAAATTGAATTCTGGTGCTTGTTAGCTGTGTGATCATAGGCAATCTCTCTGACCCTCAGTTTCTTCATCTGTAAAATACCCTTTAATCCAATAATACAACTTCTAGGAAGTAACTAAATATAGCATCTTTTCTTGTGGTAGAAAGAAACTGGAAGTTAAGGGGGTTCCCATCAATTTAAAAATAGCTTAATAAATTATGGTATATGAATATAATGGAACAATATTATGCTATAAGAAATCTGGGAAGACTCGTATGGACTGATGCAGGGTGAAGCAAGCAGATCTAGAAGAACAATTCATACTCTAACATCAATATTGTAAAAATGAACAGTTTTGAAAGACTTAAGAACTGATCAGGGGCGGCTAGGTGGCGCAGTGAATAGAGCCCGGCCCTGGAATCAGAAGGACCTGAGTTCGGAGCCAGCCTCCGACACTTAACCCACACAAACAAAAACCTAGCCGTGTAACCTTGGGCAAGTTACTTAACCCCAATTGCCCTAAAGGGGTGGCTAGGTGGCGCAGTGAGTAAGAGCGTCGGCCTCGGAGTTTGGATGACCCGAGATCAGATCCGGCCTCAGAAAATGAGCACCCACGAGTAAATAATGACTAGCCGTGTAACCTTGAGCAAGTTACTTAACCCCAATTGCTTTAAAAAAAAAAAAAAAAGAACTGATCAACACAGCGATCAATTATGAAGCCAGAGGACCAATGATGAAGAATTCTACCTACTTCCCAACCGAAAGGTGATGGACTAATATGCTGAATGAGACAGAGATTTTGGAAATGGATAATATAGATATTTGTTTAGTTGGTTATGCTTATTTGTTATAAGGGTTTTCTTCTTTTTTCCCGGTGGGAAGGAAGTGAATACAATAAACTTCCATTTCAAGAAAATCTCTATAATAAATACTACATGCTATTTTCAAAGCTACCCAACTTTTCTTTGCTTCCTTCTAGATTTTCTTTTGTTCTCTGCTGTATACTTTTTATTTTATTTTTTCTCCCTCCTCCCTACTCCCCAAGAAGGCTATAATCAAATTCATATATATATATATACACATATACAGATATCTATAAACACACACACACACACAGACATATATATATACACTCATATATATGTGTAAGATGATACTTCGCATATTTCCACTTGTCATCTTTTTCTCTGGAGGTGGATAGCATCTTCCTTCTTAGATCCAAGTCTTTCCACGTTTTTCTAAATCAACCAGTTCATCATTTCCTACATCACAGCAGTATTCCAATACAATCACATTCTATCTGAGAGATTTGTCTATGAAAGCTTTTTCCCCAGTTTTCTACAGCTGTTCCCCTTCTAATGCAGCCCAAGTTCACATTGACCTTGTAGGCTGCCATGCCATTCTCTTGACTTAACTCAAGTTTACAGTCCTCTAAAATGCCCAGAACATCTCCAAACTGCTGTCTAACCATGCCTCTCCAACTTGTATTGACTTCTATGCCTTTGTCCTAGTTGTTGACCAAAAATGTTTAACAGCACAAAGCCAAGTGCAGATCTCTGGGGCGCTCCACTGCCATGCTGACATTGAACCATTAACAACTATTCTGAATCTGATGATCAACTGGTTCTGAATCCATCTATTTTTTTAATCTCTAATCTATATCTCTTCTTTTCTACAAAATAATGGCATGAGATAGTGTGTCAAAAGTTTTGCTGAAAGCCAAATAAACTACTTTGGCATTGCCTTCAATTTAGAAACTGTCAAAAAAAAAAAAGAAATGAGGTTTCCTAACTTTTCTGTTTCTGGCACAATCGTTCACCTTTCCTTGTCAATCAGATTTGAAACCTTGAGATCATCTTTGTTCTTTTCCCTCACCCCCCCCCCCCCATCAAATCATTTGCCAGATTTGCTTCCTTCTGATATGACTTCTTTCCTCTTCCTTTCTAACTCTGATGGCCGGCATCCTGTGTCATGTCCTTCTGCTGGGTTACCAAAGACTATAACAGTCCCCAAAAGGGCCTCTTGCCTTCATTCTTGCTCTTCCCTGATCTGACCTGCAAACATTGCTTGAGTTATTTTCTTTATGCCCAGCTCGGGCTGTGTCCTTCCTTCCCTTGCTCAGAAACCTTTAAAATACAAATTCTTTCTCTTGGTACTTAAGGCCCTCCCCCACCCCAAATTCTATTTTCCAGCCTTATTATTTTCAGCCTCTCAGTCTTAATATAATTTCATGCACTCTAAGTTTTAGCCAAACTGGATTAGATTATTTTTCCTAATCTTGCCCTGTTCAATCTCATTTTTTCTTTGATTTTCTTTTTAAAAATTTTTTTATTTCATTTTCAAATGTCATTCTCTCTCTCCTACCCTTCCCATCCTACCCCACCCCCACTGAGAAAGCAAGAAAAACAAAACCCCTACTACAAGCTCACTTGTTTTATTCTAGTTTCTCTGAGTTGGAAGGAACCTCAGAAATCATCCAGTCCAGTCTATACCTGAATAGGAATAATCTCAATGATGATAACGATAATTATTTGCACTTAGACATCATCAGGCATTTATTAAATGCCTACAATGTGTCAAGCACTGGCACATCCCCAGGGGGGACACAAAGAAAGGCAAAAAATAGTCCCTGCTCTCAAGTATCTCACAGTCTTATAGGGGAGACAACTGTAGACAGCTATACAAACAAGATATATTCAGAATAAATAGGAGATAATCTCTGAGGGAAGTACAAACGTTAAGAGGGTTTGAGAGATCCCACTTTAAGATTTGCAAAGTATTTTACATGTATTATCTTACTTGATCCTCCCACCAGCCCTGGGGGCAGGTAACATAACCTTTATTAGTGAAGCACAGGTTCAGGAAAGTGAAATGATTCTCCAAAGTCACACAGCGATCAAAGGCGGGATTTGAACCTAGGCCTTACTGACTCTAAGGTCAGTTCTTATGTATTGTACTTCAGTGCCTCTGCAACATTCCTGAAAAGTGACCATCCAGTCTCCCTTTAGTGATGGGGAGCTCACCACTTCTCAAGGCAACCTCTTTGACCTAGCTCTAGTTGTTAGGAAGGATTTTAGTTTGTTTTTGTTTACACTGGGCCTTTGTGCCACCCCCCCATCCCCACCCTGATGCCTCTCTGGTCACCACCTAAATTAGTGGTCCTGGATTCAGAAAGCCTGGGTGTGAATCTTACTGCTACCACTTGTGTGACTGCGCAAATCACTGAATTGATGTTTTCAGCATCAGTCTCATTGTCTGTAGAATCTGGGTAGATCAATATTTGTATCATCTGTCTTGCAAGTTTACAAGCCTTAGAGAGCTAGTGAAATATGAGCTGGTATTATTAGGAAGCTATCCTGACCCATCAGGAAAGGAGATTGTCCGAAAGGTGAAAGTCAGCTGATGAGAGGGGCCAACCTTGCCAAGGCAGTCAGCAGCCTAGGCACTGGAGTGAAGAGGGGCCCAGCTGCCTGAGGAGTAAGCTGGGGGCAATGAGAATAAGGTCCTGCTGGTTATACTAGAGCTGGCAGATGCCAGTGTTTTCTCCCTAGCTGATACAGCACTCTGTGGTGCAGGCATCCGGGGCTTTCCACAATCTGTCCTCAGTCCACCTTTCCAGCCTTGTTTCATGTAATTCCCTTCCATTCACGCTGTGCTTCAGCCAAGCTGAGCTACTACTCACCATTTCCCTCCAACCTGCCTTGTACTCCCCCACCTCTGTGTCTTAGCTCGTATGGCTCCCAAAGCCTGCTCCCTCTCTCCTTTTTTCCTTTTGAATCCCCAAAATTTTTTTTAAAGCAAATGCTTACATGAACTCTTCTCTGGTCTCATCTTCCTATTCACTCTTTTTTTCCCCCAAAATGTTTTATTAACTTCTGGTTTACATCATTCATTTCCGCCAGATTTTGAGTTACAACTTTTTCCCCATTTTCCCCCTACCCACCACCCCAGAATAGCAGTCCCACAGGATATCCCCTCATCCAATCTACTCTCTCTCATATCTTCTCCTATACCCGCTTCGACTTTTCCATTAGAGCAAGGTGAATCTCTGTGCCCCAATACCTGCACATCTTATCTCCCAATTACATGCAAAATAGTATTATTAATAGTATTTATATATATTTGAAACATTTGATTTTAAAACTTCGAATCCCAGATCCATTCCCTTCCTCTCTTGTCACCCACTCCCACTGGGAAGATAAGCAATTCAGTATATGTTGTACATGTATAGCTATGCAAAACATTACCATAGTAGATACATTGTAAAAGACTGCTTATATTTCCCTCCCACCCATCCCACCCCCCACCTGGTCCATTCCCTACTTTGATCCTGTCCCTCTTTGATAGTGTGTACTTCCAACCTCCTCTCCCCCTAGAATGCCCTCCCCTCCATCATTCCCCCTCTCATCCCCCTCTCCCCTACTCTCCTGCAGGGTGAGATATCCCATTTAGTATGTATGTCATTCTCTCCCTGAGCCAAATTCAATGAGAATATGATTTTGCCTTTTTGCCTTCCTGTTCTTCCCCTCCCCTGCAACTACTTCCCCTTGCCTCTTCTACATGAGATAGTTTACCCCACCCTCTCTCTCCCCATCTCCTCTTGCCACATTCCTCTCTCACCTCTTAACTTCACCCCTTAAGAATCATCCCTTCCCACCAAATTCGACCTGTGCCCTCTATCCATGTATACCTGTAAACATATATACACACATTCACATATGTATTCATATGCCCATATACCCTTCTTCAATTATTTTCATAACGAGAAAGGTTTCATCAGTCACAGTTATTGTTTTTCCTATTCAGTCTTCATATAAAACTTTGTTCATACTTGCATCTCTAATGCACTATAATTTTTTTCATTTTAAACAAATGCTTTATTAACTTCTGTTTTACATCATTCATTTCCGCCAGATTTTGAGTTACAATCATTTCCCCCCGTTATTCCCCTACCCAACCTCCCAGAATAGCAGTCCCACAAGATATCACTTCCTCCACTCTGCTCTCTCCCATAACTTCTCCCATATCCCCTTCAACTTTTCCATTAGAGGAAGGAAGGCTTTGTGTCCCAATACCTGCACATCTTATCTCCCAATTACAAGCAAAAGAGTATTAATAATAGTATTTATATATATTTGAAAACATTTAATGTTAAGACCTCGAATTTCAGATCCATTTCCTTCCTCCCTTGTCACCCATTCCCTCTGGGGAGATAAGTAATTCAGTATATGTTGTACATGTCTAGCTATGCAAAACATTATCATAGTAGATATATTGTACAAGGCTGCTTATAATTCCCTCCCACTCATCCCACCCCCCACCTGGTCCATTCCCTACATGATCCTGTCCCTCTTCTATAGTGGGTACTTCCAACCTCCCCTCCCCCCAAGGATGCCCTCCCATGCATTATCCCTCCTCTCATCCCCCTTCCCCCTATTCTGCTGCAGGTTGAGATATCCCATTTAGTATGTATGTTATTCTCTCCCTGAACCAAATTCAATGAGAATGTGGTTTTGCCTTTTTGCCTTCCTATTCTCCCCATCCCTTGCAACCACTTCCCCTTGCTTCTTCTACATGAGATAGTTTACCCTCCCCTGTCTCTCCCCATCTCCTCTTGCCACTTTCCTCTCTCACCTCATAATTTCATCCCTTGAGTATTCTCCCTTCCCAACAAATTCAACCTATGCCCTCTATCCATATATAACTGTAACCATATACACACACATTCACATATGTATTCATATGACCACACCCCCTTCTTCCATTATTTTCATAGTGAGAAAGATATCATCAGTCACAGTTATTGCTTTTCCATATAGGAATGTAAATAGTTCAACTTTGATAAGTTCCTTTTGATTTCTTTTCACTGATTACCTTCTTAGGCATCTCTTCCTTCTTGTGTCTGGATGTCAAATTTTCTATTCAATTCTGGTTTTTTCCTCAAGAATGCTTGAAAGTCCTCTATTCCACTGAATGACCATATTTTCCCCTGAAACAAAATACTCAGTTTTGCTGGGTAGGTGACCCTTGGGTTCATTCTCAGTTCTTTTGTCCTCTGGAATATCATATGCCATGCCCTTCGATCCCTCAGTGTAGAAGCTGCCAGGTCCTGGGCTATTCTGATTGTGTTTCCACAATATTGAAATTGTTTCTTCCTGGCTGCTTGTAGTATTTTCTCCTTGATCTGGGGATTCTGGAACCTGGCTATAATATTCCTGGGAGTTTTCTTTTTGGGATCTTTTTCAGGAGGTGATCTGTGGATTCTTTCAACCTCTATTTTGCCCTCTGGATCTAAAACATCAGGGCAGTTTTCCTTGAGAATTTCTTGAAGGGTGATTTCTAGGTTCTTTCCTTGATCATGGCTTTCAGGTAGTCCAATAATTTTTAAATTGTCTCTCCTGGATCTATTTTCCAGGTCAGTGGTTTTTCCCATGAAATATTTCACATTGCCTTCTAATCTTTCATTTGTTTGGATCTGCTTAACAGCATCTTGATTTCTCATAAAGTCATTAGCTTCCATTTGCTCCAGTCTCACTCTGAAGGAATGAATCTTCTCAGTGAACTTTTGAGATTCTTTTTCCATCTGGCAAATTCGACTTTTTAAGGCATTCTTCTCCTCATTGCCCTTTTGGGCCTCCTTTGCCATTTGAGTTAGTCTATTTTTTAAGGTGTTGTTTTCCTCAGTCAGGCTGTTGACCCTCATTTCATACTTCTCCTGCATCCTTCTCATTTCTCTTTCCAATTTTTCCTCCACTTCTCTTATTTGATTTTTAAAGTCCTTCTTAAGGTCCTCTATGGCCTGCAACCCTCTCATGTTTTCCCCTGGGGCTTTTGGAGCAGGACTTCTGACCTCACAGTCCTTTTCCCGCTCTATGCCCCCAAAATAGGAGTCTAGGGTTGCATTTTTCTGTTTCCTTTGCCTTGGCATGTTGTCACTTAATTACTTGACTTTTGGGCTTGTTGCCACACTATGGATTTAAGGCTAGATAGAGGAATTTTCATCCCGAACATGTGGGGGGCAACTTCCATTTCTGGCAAGCTGTAAACCCACCCACGACTTCCACCCTAGATCACAATCCAGATCCAGGGAGGTTAAAGCAAGAGCGATTACCCCCCAAGACTGATTGCTGGATCTCCCTACAGTTCACAGGCCAGGAGCTGGAGCTGCCTCTGAAAATTACAAAATGGCGTGTCTCCTCAGCTGCTTCTAGCCCCCAGGGGAAGGAGCTGATGCACTCCCCTCATATCTTACTTTGTCCTAGGCATGTCTATGTTGATAATTCTGGAGTTGCCACAGCTGCTGGTGTTCTGGGGTCTCTCCAGCCGGCTGCTGGCCCTGCCGCCCTGGGGCTAAAACCTCGGCTCACCGGGACCTGGGCTCCACTCCGCTCGGCTTCCTGAACTCTGAGTGCTGCATGCTGCTGGCTCCCAGACCACTGCACTGGTCCTTCCTGCAGGGCTGCTGGGCTGTCCTCATCGGGAGGTTAGCTTCTCTGTGTCGTTCTGTGGGTGCTGGGGCTCCAGAAGTTGTTCAGAGTCCCCTTTTACATAGTTTGGGGGGAATCTGGGGGCAGAGTGGCTTGGATGAACTGTTTCTACTCCGCCATCTTGGCTCCGCCCCCAAAGACTCTAATGCACTATTATGATATACAATATTGCCCAATTTCTGGTAATCAGAAAAGTATTTTAGTCTTCTTGCTTAGACTGTAAGCTCCATGAGGGTAGGGACCAACTTTATACTTTCTCCAGTCCAACACACATAGTAGGACATTAATAAGCATTTGCTTAATAAATATTTGTTGAATTATTTTTGGATAAGCCTAACTGGCACAATATCTGAGACTGTTGACTATAAGATCAAATCACTCTTCCGTAGCATGACCCTCTACTATAAGATTCCATAATATATATTTTCCAAATATATTATGGAACATAATGTCCACCTTAATAGAATATCCATGTCATGGATTATTATATACACCTATAAGACTTATATATTCTCAAGCATTGATTTCCAGCCTCCTGATAGGTTCAGTCTCAAACTTTGATTCAGCAGATTTATTCTCCTCCTAAAAGTGTTTTGAAGGTTTTTGGGTTGTGGTTTTTTTTAGGGGAGTGGGAGACGTGACTTTTAGAAAAATTTCTCAAGGACAATGAAGTCAAAAAAATTTCTTAAACTCTTACACTGTACCAGGAACTGTGGATATATACTGTGTCCATATAGTGGATAAAAAAAAGCAAAAACATGGCCCCTGTCCTCAAGGAGCTTACATTCTAATGTCAGAAATAACACACAAATAACTAAGTACCTACAAGATATATACAGTATGGAGCAAATGGCAGTGGGGTGAGACCTGGAAGGCTTCATGTAAAAGATGATATTTGAGTTGAATCTTTTTTTTTTTGCTTTTTTTTTTTTGGAGGGCAATTGGGGGTTAAGTGACTTGCCCATGGTGACATGGCTAGTTTTTGTGTTAAGTGTCTGAGGCCGGATTTGAACTCAGGTCCTCCTGACTCCAGGACCAGTATTTGAGTTGAATCTTGAAGGAATCCTGGGAAGCAAGAAGTCAGAGGAGAGCCTTCTAGGCAAGTGACAATGGAAAGGAACAGCACTAGCAATATTAGGGCCATAGCACAGAGGGCACATTCATTACTCTTATTAAGGTCAAGGTTATTTAGAGTAAAGTAGCCAAGGGATCAAAAACCTCTTGCATGTAACCTGTCCTGGGATATGAGTTGTTACTGAGATGCACTAAACTTCTGTCAGTCCTTCTCCCTGGGAGCCCCATCTGGGGGTGATAACACATATTGCCTTTTTAGAGGCCTCTGCTGAGGGCCTGCCCACTTCTTCTGCAGCAGCTAGATAGGATTGTCCCTCACCTTCATCCAGGGGCCCATAATTACCAGTAAATTAGCTAAGGGATACCCTTCCGATCACCATGAGGTATTCAAGGACAACTAACACCTCTGGTGTGAGGGCTTGCTGAGGCCTTTTCAGGGCCTTCCATCCACTTTTAGTGTCCACCTTTCACTCAACTCTTCCCGGTGGCTCTAAGATTCCCAAGCATGAGCAGTGGCCACTGCCTGTTAGCACTATCTCAGCAGGCCAAGCTGGGTGGAGGGTAACTGATAGGCCAGTGAGTCAGGGGCATGCCTCCTCTAAGCATGTGAAGACTTCTCCCAGTAGAATGGGTAGATGAGAACAATTCATTCCAGCAGATGCTGTGGAGTGCTTAGACGCTGGTCAGACATCGAAGATGTCAAGTTCATGCACTGCATCTGGGGCCATTGCCAGTCATCCTGACTTTCGTCTTACTGATAGACTTTGATGACTCAGCAAGAAAGAGTGAGGCTGATGACTTTGTGCTGCTCTACCTCACTTAAATCCAGTTCACTCACAAGTCCAAGATATCGCTCCGGAGTGATATCATTGGTCCTCTTTGAAAATGAAGGCTGTACAACAACAGTTGTACAGAGACAGTTTCACTTCCTTCATGTCATCTCTCAACAATTCTACTCCTAGTCCCTCAAACTCTTTCTGGGAAGGGGCTGTCTGAACCAAACTGGGGAAAGGAGAACTGTCATTTGAAGGGGACCTGAGCAGTTTTCCCAGGATATATGGTGACTCCCTTCATAGGAAGAGACTCTATGAAGATATGGTGGCTTGGGATAGAAGGAGGAAGTACCAGAGTGGGTGAGCGAGGACTTTAGATATAAAAGCAGACCGATTTTATCTGGTAAGTCTTAGTGGCCAAATCCAAGAAATTGCTGGGTCAGGGAGCCCTCCTACTTCCTACGGTAGCAGTAATTTGTTGAGGACACAGCTTTTTGGCAATGGCACACCCAACTAAGATAGTCAGGGGCATGATGGCAAAGTCATTTCTCAAGGTAATTCCAGAGTTTGACAATGCCTGCTACATGGGGATGATTTGGGAGGTGGAGAACCCACCATAAGTGAAGGCATCATTTTTGAGGTGAAGTGGGTACCCTGATCAGAGATAATGGTGCAGGGGGGCGGCTATAGGGTTTAAAGATGTATACTGTGAGAACTTTGAGGGTGGCCACTCTGGCAGCAGACTTGTCTAGCATAGCATATGCTATGGCATATCTGGAATAGGTAGCAAATCCAGTAAGGGCAACCTTTTTGTCCTGTGGCCAACATAATCCACTTGCTGGGAGGCAGGTTGGGAACCACATAGAATTATGCCATACTGGTGTTTCCAGAGGTAGGTACTCCAGTTAGCAGAAGAAACACTGTTAAGGCCAAAGTAGCTGTTTCATCCTTAGGAGTACCATAGCATCTCGTGTCTATCACAACATGGCACTGTGGTCCCCTCGTCCAGGTTGGTGATAGATCCACTCACCAGTCTCTGCTGTTTTCATAAGGATATCAGCTTGGTTGTTCAATTCACCAGAGGGTTTGTGATGACACTAATGGGTGTTGACATGACCTAGAAATAACTATTTGTAGAAAACTAGCAAAATTCCTCTCTTGGTCATGCACTCAAAGGGGAGAGCC
The DNA here is from genome assembly GCA_011680675.1 of Gymnobelideus leadbeateri. NCBI lineage: Eukaryota > Metazoa > Chordata > Mammalia > Diprotodontia > Petauridae > Gymnobelideus > Gymnobelideus leadbeateri. Next base: position 260,283 of record WOXC01010754.1, on the reverse strand, counting down.
TTTGATTGTCCATTCCTGTCCTTTCCAGACTCCAGTCCACTTGGCCAGCCCATGGCCAGTGTCTGGGAATGAGTATGAAGGAAGTTCTTATCTCTCCTATTCTTTAAAGCTCTCTCTCACACCAGCGATCTAGCCAGCAGTTCAGTCCACTGGGAGGACTTGCTGAGAAGGACCATCCCTCAAGCTATCCTTCCTGCTAGATTTCTGCCCACTGAAGTTCAGTCATACATATCTCTCTGGTAGTGGGTAGAGCCCTTGACAAACCTGACAAAATGGCATTCTTCAGGATCTGGGTCCTTCTAGGCAGGGGCTCATTGGGTCAATGGGAGAGATAGGGTATTAGGGCCTAGAGTGGAGCCCTCAGTCACTAGCAGAGTTACAAACTGTTCTTAAAGTGCACTAACATCTAATCTCCAAGGCACTCAGGGGGGCTTCATCCTAATGCCCCATTTCCATTTAACATGTGTCCTACCTATCTTGTTAACAGGATCATCTGGCATCACCTAATTTATGATAAGCAACTCTGGTCAAAGGGTTATGTAATTGAGGGCCTCAAAGTGGTCCAGAAGATAGAAAGCCAGCCTGAAGTCAAGAAGACCTGAGCTTAAATCCAGCCTCAGACACTCAGGAGCTCTGTAACCATGAGCAAGCCACTTCACCCTGCTTGCCTCAATTTCCTTATCTGTAAAATGGAGATAGTAGCAGCTACCTCCCAGGGCAGTTCTGAGGGTCAAATCAGATAATATTTGTAAAGCATCTAGCATGGTGCCTGGTACATAGTAAATGCTCAATAAATACTAGCTATTATTAATGACACTGATAATCCACTCAGTAGCAGCTAAGGCCCAGAGAAGTTATGGCTTTTCAAAGTGGTATAATAAATGACTGCATTTCATAGCTTGTGGTTCCAGAAGCCTAGTGTTTGGTCTGGCCACCTTAGGTATCTGCCAAAGGCTCCATTCATCTTGGTCTTTTTAGAAGGAGACCTACAGAAATAGAAGCCCTGTGAGATCATCAGGACCCAGGAAGAGAAACTGCTGGATGGCCTGCTTTAGGTCTTCCAGGGCTGTACTCTATTCTGGGCTCCACTCAAGACATGGACTTGTGGGTGACTTGATAAATGAGAACCATCAGGATATCCAGGTGGGGAATATGGATTCTACAAAAAACAAATCCAATAAGTCTCAGGGTTTCCTTATTAGATTGTGGAGAAAACTGTTGACAGTATCTTATTATGGACCATACTTGGAATCATCCAAGAGCTCCCAAAGACCAAATTCCCTGAAACTTGATTGAGCAGGCTGGATCTTGTATTTTATTAAGGTTAGTTTCTCATTCCTAGTCTCTGAAATTGGCTTCTATCCAAGCAAGAGGCTCTGCCACCATGGCCTTATCTGGCCTGGTCAACATTGTGTCATCACTGTAGTGATGGGCATTGATGCTCTTAGGAGGGGAAGCCTTTTCCAGGTTCCTACCTTCCAGACTGTGGTATTATGTGGGAAAGTTCAGGTAGCTCAAGGAAGGAGAGTGAAAGTAGATTGGACTTCTTCCCAGGTGAAGTCAATCTGTTCCAGACTAGCTTCAGCCAAAGGCATAGAGAAGAAAACATTGGCCAGATTGATAACCCCACATGACTCACCTTGGACTTTGGCTACCAGGTCTACCATGATTAAAGCAGAAGTGGACAGGCATGATAGCTTTATTCAGTTCTCTGTGTTAAACCACCAGGCACACTGTATGTCTTCCTCGTGGACCACAGAGGGGTCAGTGTTGCAAGGGGAGCTGGCTTAGCTAAGTACTCTATCCTCATCTCCGTTTCTAGGAAGGAAATATCTTTCATTTTTGTCCACCCTGTCCTCCTCTCCCTTTCCCCTTTGCCCCCATGATATTGTTTGCTATTAACTACAGTAGATGGATTTGGGCAACTGTAAGGATTGACATTTTACCCTTTCCACAATAATCATCCTAGAGGTTACCAAAAGGGTCTTCAAGTAGGGGCTAAATATTCATTTGTCAGGTGTCTTATAGTGAGTGTTCCTTTTATGAATGGGTTGAATTATGAATAGGCCTTTGAGGTTCTGCAAAGGGCAAAAATGGTCCTGACTTTCAAGAAAGGGAAGACTATAGAAGGAGGAGGGCACCTAGGTGGCAGAGTGGGTAGAGTGCTAGGCTTGGTGTCAAGAAGACCTGAGTTCAAATCCAGCCTCAGACAATGGCTATGTGATTCCAGGCAAGTCACTTAACCCTGTTTGCCTCAGTTTCCTTTTCTGTAAAATAAGTTGGAGAAGGAAACGGCAAACCACTTAAGTATTTTTGACAAGAAAACCCCAAATGGGGGTCTGAAGAGTCAGACATAATTGTAAAATGACTCAACAACAACAACAGAGAGCCAGGAATCAAAGATGACTGAGAGGTTCCTAGTCTAGATGTCTGAGTGGGGGAAAGGTGTTTAATTAACAGAAGAGAACTGAGGCTGAGGGTCAGGTTTGGGAGGAGAGTTGAAGAGTTTAGCACTGGGCACTTTGAACTTGAGGTCTTTGGACATCTAGATAGGGAAGGGAGCTTGAGCTATTGGAAGAAGTGTTGGATCTAGAATTAGAGGACTTGGGTTTGAATCCTGGCTCTCCTACTTGCTACCTATGTGACTTTGGGCAAGTCATTTAACCTCTTAGGGCCTCAGTTTCCTCATCCATAAAATGAGCATGTCATACTAGGTGACTTTTAAGGTCTTCTTCACTTCCCAAGTTTAGGAGAGATATTTTGGATTGTAAGAAGGTTCAGTGGCTCCTCACTACCTCTGAAATAAAATACAAATTCTTCTCTATGTCATTGGAAGCCCTTCTAGGTTATTTTGTACAGTACATTATTCCCCCTCATACATTCTATGTTCCAGACAAACTGATGTGTTTGCTATTTCCCTTACACAACATTCTGTCTCTTGCCTACAGGCCTTTGAAAGGTTTGACCCCCATACCTGGAATTCTCTCCCTCCTCACTTCTGCCTCTTGGAATCACTAACTTCTTCCAAGTTTCAGTCAAATGGCTGCCTCCTATCATAGAGTTCTTTTATTGCTCTGAGTTGTTGGTTTCCCCCCAAATTACCTTAAATCTGTTTTGCGTATACTTTGTATTTCTCTATTAATATGTTACAACTCCCACAAAAATACAAGTTCGTGGAGGGCAAAGACTATTTCACTTTAGCCTTTGTATCTTTAGCACCTAGCACAGTGTTGTTCCTGCTTTGTTTCAGAGAGCTCCGGTGACATCATGGGGTGATGGCTTGACTTGTGACTGAATGGGATTTAAGTGAGACAGAGTTGCACAAAATTGTCAGCCTCATTCTCTCTTCCAGAGTCATCAAAGTCCAGTGGTGGGACAAAAGTAGGATGACTGTCGATCTCCTGGGATGTAGTGGATGACCCTGGGGTCTTGTCTTCATGAACCCATTTCACCAGGAGAGGTTTTTACATGCTTTGGGTAGATATCCCCCTAACTTACCAATGGGTTGTAGGCCTGTTAGTTACCCTCAATTTGGTTTGGCCCATCTGCCATGATGGTTTACTGGGGTGTGGCCGCAGTCTGTGCTTCAGCTTGTTGGAGCCACAGGTGAGAGCTGGGTGACAGGTGGACACCAAAGGTGAATAAGCAGCTCTGAAAAGGGCTCAGCAAGACCTCATACCAGAGGTGCTAGTCCTCCCTGAACATCTCATACACCTCACATACACCCGCTTATGCATAAGAAGGAGTTGGAACCAAAAGAGTAGATGAGATGATCAAGGGAGAAGGGGTAGACCCTACCAAGAAAGGAGCTGAAAACAGTCTGTAGAAATGCCTATGTTTAGGTAGTTGGAAGAAAAAGTGGAACCATGGAAGGAAACATGAGCAATCAGAGAAAGCAGAGGGATAAGAACAAGGGCCCTGTCCATCCCATGTCAGAAACCAAGAGAGTACCAAGTAGGAGGGGTTGGTTAGCAGCAGCAGGGCCTGCCTTAAGAGGAGCCAAGGTGAATGAGGGCTAGGAAAAGACTGTGGGATTTTGCAGTTAGTGCTGTCCTTGGTGACCTTTGAGAGAGCAGTTTTAGCAGTGGGTTGGAGGTGGAAACCAGAAGCTAGGGGTTGAGAAGTAAGTGGGTGGTGAGAAAATGGAAACAGGGTGTGTAGACTATTTGAAGCTTGTCGTAGAGGGAAGAAGCCTGAGGAGATAAGTGTGGGGCAGGAAGGGTATCAGGGCTAAAAGATTATTTTTAGAGAAGGGCAGATATGAACATATTCATAGTCTGAGTGGAAGGAACCAGTTCAGAGACAGCAAAAACTATTGGGATTAATGGAATGGGATGGGGTTTGGAGGAGGTTAAGGTAGCCAAGGAGGCAATAGTGGTACAATTCTTTCAATTCTAGCAGGAAGTAATGGGTCAAAGAGTGGAATGAAAGCAATCACTGCTGTAGTTGAAAGAGCCTGGTTTTGGAGTCAAGAGGACCTGGGTTCAAATGCTGAATCTGTTACTAGCTGTGTGACTCTGGTCAAGTCTCTTCTCTGGGTCCCAGTTTCCTCCTGTTCTAGGACTTACATGGTCACAGGCTACCAAGGCCAGGCTGAAGCTCCTATCTTCCCTTCTCCCTATTGGAGCAAGAGTTTTCTAATAATAGTACAGCACAAAAATAATCTCTTAGGGAAGAAGCAATCTTTTTTCTTTAGGTCTCTGAGTTCCCTGCACACATAGCAGATGACTGGGTTCTAAGGCTGGCACTCTGTGTGTTTGTAGGTATATGTGTGGTGTATGAGAAAGAGAGAGAGACAGGCATAGATAGTGTGGTGCAGGGGAAAGAGGATTGGCCTTAAAGACTGTTCTTAAATGTCATCTCTACTGTCTACTATCTGACCTTGGGTAATTTACTTCCCTTCCTAGGCCTCAGTTTTCTGATTTTCAAAGTGAAGGGGTTGGATTCAATGACTTCTAAGGTCTCTTCTAGCTATAATATTCTATAGGTTTGGAGAAGGGGAGGAGTCTTTTAAGAGCCAATTTGGAGAGTAGGAAGGAACCTCAGTCATATCAGGGTGGGGAAATGATGGAGGACTGGATCCAGATGTCATCAGTACCCAGTTTTTGGGGGCTGAAACTTTGCATGGAGGGAAGGGAAGGAGCTTTTCTCTTCTTTCTCTCTTGGTTTTTTCTCTTCCTTTTGATCAGTCGGGTAACAAGGATTTATGAACTCCTACTGTGTGCTTAGCTCTGGCTTGGTGTTCTGAGGGAGAGAGGAGCAGCATAATGCATATCCTTGCCCTCCAGAAGCTGACATGGAGCAGTTGTGACTAGCCTAAGATTAAAAGGTAAATTGTGGAGTATACACTGTGTCATAGAAATTCAAACGAAAGAGGTCAGGAGAGATCCCAGAGAAGGAGGGGCTTGAAGATTGGGACAGGCAGAGACCAGAGGACATTCTAAAGGGGTGTGTAGCAAACTTCTTTTCCCTCTTCCTCTTTCCTTAATTCCTTAGACTCTCCCACTGTTCACCCTTGATTTGTCAGTCCCAGCACTGTAGGGAAAGGTTCAAGTGAAGGCTTGGTCAAATGGCAAAGGATTGGATTTGTTCTGGTTTCACCTAGAGGGTAGCTCCAGCCCAGGGGACCTTCGTAGGGTAAACTGATGAGAGGTGATTTCAGCTCAATGAAAAGGAAGTGGGGCTGTTTCATTTGTCTTTGTCTCCTCAGCACTCGGCACACAGCCTGGCACATATTAGGCATTTCAAATATATTCTCATAGATCAATCGCTGCAGAGGCAGTAAGCCCTAACAAAAATATCTCACAGATCTATAGCGCCTTAAAATGTACAATACAATTCATATTTGTCGAGTGCCTACTGACTGGCAGTGGAGCAGAGGGGGACAGCCTTGGAGTCAGATAGGCCTGGGTCCAAGGCCTATTGCCTCTGGCAGGCTTCTGAGGTATACCAGTGGGGACAGCTTCCATATTGAGAGTCCTGATACTGATGAAATTACTGGCATGCCCTCTCTCTTTCTTTTTGCTGTGTGCAAAGGGCTTTAAGAACATTATGGGGTAGGCAGTATAAGTACTATAGGATGTCCCTAAAGTCTGAACATATAGGAAATCTCATTAACTATGCATATATATATATATATATATTTTTTTTTTTTTTTTTTTTGCTTTTTGGAGGGCAATTGGGGTTAAGTAACTTGCCTAAGGCCATATGGCTAGGTATTTTTTTTGTTTGTGTGTTAAGTGTCTGAGGCCAGATCCAAACTCAGGGCTTTCTGACTCCAGGGCCAGCACTCTACTCACTGCGCCACCTAGCCGCCCCTTAACTATGCATATTTTCAAGAAATGAAATGAATGAAATTTTCAACAACATTTTATTTAATTAGCATAAATTTTAGCTATGACAATTTCATGTAGAATAAAAGCTTTCATTAGCTATTGGGGACTATTTTCCATATTAATGAGATTTCCTATTTTCTCATGTCTTCCTATGAAATTTCATTTATGCTAATTAAATAAAATTTTGTTGAAAATTTCGTTCATTTCATGTCTTGAAAATATGAATAGTTAATGAGATTTCCTATGTATCCAGACTTTAGGGACACCCTATATTATCATAACCCTATATTATGGATGAGGAAAATCTGGATTCATAGAGGTAAAGACTTGCCAAGGGTCAACTACCTAGTAAGAGCTGAGACTTGAATCTAGAGGTTCCAATTCTTCCATAGTGTTCTTACCAGTCTCCCATACTGGCTCTCCCTCCCTGGAGGCCTTCAGGCTGAAGCAAGTAAGCTCCATCTAGGGGGATGGATAGAGGAGATTCCTTCTCAGGCTGGATCTTGATGCCTTCTAAAATCCCTTCCAACTCTGAGATTTTCATCATTGCCAATATAAGTGGCACAGAAATGCAGTGGGGAAGCAGGAGAGAGAAGTTCTTGGGGTATCTCAGGAAGCTACTGGAGAGCAAAGCTAACAACTGTATCCTATTTACAAAAGAGAAGTATTGCCAACTCATCAAGGAAGTGACAGATACCAAGGCAAAGGCAAAGAAGGAGTCCCTTGATTAGAGACACTTGGCTAGATCTGATGTTATCGTCATACAAGGTGATGAGAAACTGATTGAGTCACTTGAGGGAAAGTCCTCTGAAACCCATTTCTGTGTTCATATAAAAAGGTTATTTGACATTTTGCATGAGACACATCTCAGTATTGGGCATGGTGCAATACTTGCACAGAAAGAGAGTTATAATGGAAATACAAGAACATTTCAAGAGAAATCATTAGATTTTATCCAACTCTCTGCAGACCTTGCCAAAAGAGGAATGCCATGACCAAAAAGGGCTTAGGACCAAAAGTTTTTAAGGAACTTAATTTGAGGTGCCAAGCTGATCTCATTGACATGTAGTCAAATCCCAATGGGATCTACATTTTTATCTTGATTTTACAACACCACCTTACAAAGTTTGTTTTTTTTATGTCCACTTACCTCAAAATGGACCCAGAAAGTGCCACATGTCCTATTAGATATCTTCACAGTTTTGGGGATGCCCAGTGTTTTACAGTCTAATAGTGGCAGAGACATTTCCATCCAGACAGTCAAAGAGCTCACTCAGATGTGGCCAGAGTTGAAAATGGTCCATGGCCAAAGGCAGAGCTCTGTGGAAAGAACTAACCAAGATGTCTAGAATATGCTGACCACCTGGATGTAGACCAACACCACCCAGCACTGTGCTGAAGGTTTGCATTTCATCCAGATGATAAAAAATCCAGCCTTTTATGAAGGCATCTGAAGAAGTTCTTCTGAAGGACTTATATTTGACTGTGAAACCAAAGTTGGCCTGGATATCTCTAAGTTACCCAGGGAAGTTATTGTCACTCTGAGAATAGAGGAGGATTTAGAAAGGGCTGAAAGGCAGTTGGATAATAGTCTTTGAGGTCAATAAGACAAAGGCAGTGATACTGGGACGGCTGGGATCTTGGGGAGCACCTTGAGGCAGCAACTAGACAGATTATTTCCATAAGAGGGGACCTAGGTCTTCCAAACTGTGCAGTGTGTGAGAAGGAATGCCTGGAGATCTGCTGTAGCCTTGAGTGTGATCGATACGTCCATGAAAACTGTGGTGTGTTGCCTGGTAATGAGAGTCAGGACTGTGGGGTGGGGGTTGCTTATCCTCTTTGCCACAAGGATACACAATACAGAGACACTGCAGCTCACAGAAGTTTGCTTATCCAGGGTGCCAATGATCAAATGATCAGAATCCAGGACACCAGTTGCCCATTTGGGTTCATTAGAGACAAGGCCATACAAACCTGGCCCAGACTGCAGCGGAGCACTGAAGCAGTGTTTTGTGGGGAGATAGTTAATGGTTTGTCCCACAAATCTAATTACTGTGGGCAGCACTCTCCAGAGAAAGCAAACACTATCCAATGTGGCATCCAGACAACCTCCAGTGGGAGGGAGAGGAACATGTACAAAGTGCACTTGATTCCAAAAGATATAAATGGAAACGAGAGGCAGTTTTGTGTAGTTCTGGATGCCACAATAGTTTAGAATGTTGTAACAAATGAGAAACAGACAAGCTTTTCTGTGGGATTGGATCCTAATTAAATGTTCATTAAAACATACTTTTTTATTTCTTTTGGGGGTTCTTTTTTGGGGGTAGCAGGAGTGAGTGGAATAGGGTACTGTGGAGTTAGGGCTGCCTAGTGTAAACAGAGTAACTAAGAACCTGGGCTATTTCATTAGTTCATCTGTACTTGCGTATCATGAAAAGGGAGGAGAAAGAATCCAGAAAGGGTGATCTGGATCATGGAAGAGTTTATAGCTTTACAGGATTTAGAGATGTAGTGGAATATAAAGATAATCTAATTTAATTCTTCTGTGAACTTGGGTAAGTCACTTACTTAAGCCTCCTTGGTCTGAAGTTTTGAAACTTGTAAAATGAGGGCATTGGACTAGATGGTCTATTATGAGGTCCAAAGTAATGATATATTACAGAGGAAGCTGAGACAGGTCACCTAGTGCAGGGTGAGAGACCCTGCACTCTCGAGGCCACATGTGGCCTTCTAGGTTCTTGAGTACAGACCTTTGATTGAGTCCAAGTTTTATAGAACAAATCTTTTTATTATGGGGATTTGTTCTGTGAAGTCTGGATTCAGTCAGAGTGACTTCGACATGTGACTTTGAGGCTGCAGGGCCCCCCAACTCCCCAGTATGTAGCGGAGGCAGAATTTGAATCTAGGTACTCTGTCTTCCAACCCAATGCTCTTTCCATGATATTTTGAAACTATTCCTGGACCTTGTGATAGAAAAGAAGAATGATACAGAAGACTGTTTGGGTAGGGGAGGGGGTAAATGGAGAGATGAACTGCTATTCTTGCCCACCACAGTCTTAAAAGCAAACTGTATGTTAAAAACCATAGCAAATCACACAGACTTGTTGAATACCCAACCAAGTCTCCTAACAACACCAACTTTTGGCATTTTAAGGCCTATGGAGCACTTTCTTCACAACAACCTGGTGAAGCAGGTAGTGTGTTTTTTTTTTGTTTGTTTGTTTGTTTTTTGTGAGAGGGAGAGGGGAGAGTGTTGTGGGCCTGGGATTTCACCCTAAAGAATTCCCAGTGTGAAAACTCACTTCACTGAGGCAGATTAGTATCTTTTGTCATTTATAGTCTAGAGTCCAGAGGTTCCCAAAGTGGGTGACACTGCCCCCTGGGGGGCGCTGGAATGATCCAGGGAGATGGCAGTAGCCTCCGGTGCAATTGAGGGGCATTGAATAAAAATAAGGACGTGGTAGAAGCATAAAGAAAGAAAAGCTAAGAAAAATTTTAAAAACCATTCCTACATGTTTCATCTGTTGTGTAACAAGAGTTAAAACTATAGTGATTATATTATTTTCCAAATAAATACACAAAATACAAGTTATAAGGTCAAGTCCACCAACAGGTCTTAATAAGCAAGTTTTGGCAGGTGAGTAGATTTCTAGGGGGGATACCGAGTAATTTTCTTTTTTTTTTGGTGCAGCAATTGGGGTTAAGTGACTTGCCTAGAGTCATACAGCTAGTAAGTGTCAAGTGTCTGGTCTGAGACCAGATTTGAATTCAGGTCCTCCTGACTTCAGGGCTAGTACTCTATGTACTACACCACCTACCTGCTCCTGATTAATTTTTTCAAAGGAGATGGTAGGCCAAATAAGTTTGAGAACCCTTGGTCTAGACTCTAGAGAGTTGCTAAGTGATCTGTCCAAGGTCACCTCAAAGATGAGGTGTCAAAGGTGAGATTAAAACCAACCAGCCCTCTATCTATGATGCCACAAATGCTTCCTGCCATTTGTATTATCTCCATTTTATAAATGAAGAAACAGGCAAAGAGAAGTAGTAGGATGTTGGAGCTAGCACAGTGCCAACCCCTTCACTTTGTGGATAAGTCCAGCAAACTGATTGTAATGGAAATGCAAATTTAAAGATCTTCCCTGCCCCTAGCTTAAGTGCACCTGGAGCCTGTGGTGGGAGGCTTGTTTTTCAGGAAAGCCCACACCTTGATACTTTGTGATTGGGCAGTGGGTCCAGGAGGTTGTTACAATCTCTGAGCCAGGAGAAGGCTATATAAACTCTGATGAGGGGCTTTGCTTTGGGGCTCACTTTGAGAAGTGTTGTGTGATTTGACCAGATGAGACTCTGGGAAGCCGTTGTTGAGAGCCCCCCGGCTTTGAAAACCCAGATGTTGATGCTTCCCTCTCTGGTAACTGTGATTTGGTATTGATATAATGGTTGGACAGTTTGGAAGCCTGTCTGTTTGATCTGTAAGTTCTGTCTGTATAATCTGAAGTTCAGGGTGCTGACCTTTTCCCCCTGAACTAGGTAATATATGTTTGATTAAAGTAAGCTTGTTAACCCATTTTGAGTTGCTTTCCTTTTAAAAAGCAGATCTAAGAACCTGTGTTGGCAGTCACTCTGGGAATGCTGGGGTGCTTGCTGCTACACTGATTTACTCTAGCGAACATAGCTAGTAAGGGTTGTGGCAGATTTAACCTACATCAACTAATCCTTTCTACTCTACCAGGATTCCTCCTAATAGTTTGGGTATCTTATTCAGTTTAGGACTCTACTTTCCAAAGAAAAGCATCTCAGCTAAAGTCTCCCTCATTCACCCACCTGCACTGAAAGGTGCCCTCTGGCCTTTTATATCGAGCTCTAATGGTATTTGGTATTAGGCAGGGGAATTGTTTTAGGAACTTGAGTGGTGGGTGAAAGCAGATTTTTTGAGGGGGAAAGGGAAAGAGTCAGAGATATGTGTTTTTGGGGCACTGAACTGAGGGATGTATTTGGGGGGTACAGAGCTCAGGAATAAGGATGTGTATTTGGGAGGTAGAGCTGAAGGAAGGGCAGAAGGTGGGGAGCCTAAAAAGAGGAGACATCTGGAGAGGATGAGAAGTGGAGGTTATTTCTTCAGTTGGTTCACAATATAAGCATGATAGCTGAGGGATGGGGCCAGATCTATAACCAGGATGGGAAAAGCAGAGCTTGGCTACAGGGCATTATTGAATTTAGAGGGCACTTAATTGATCACAATAACATGTGAGGGAGGCAGGGAGAGACATACATACTGAGGAGGATAAAAGTTGTCCAGACTGGACTTCCACTACTCAGTTCCTCTGGCAAATGTTTGTTTGCCACTGAAGGTTCTGGAATATTGAAGTTAACCATTACCTCTTTGCCAGGCATAATTTTAATACCAAGAAGACTCTCACCCAAATCAGGTTAGGAGTGGGATGTTGGGTATATGAGTTAATAGGCTTAAAATCTTAAAACCTCTCATATGAAGGACAAGCTGGGGAACTGAACACAGAGGTATGGGTAGGGTAAACTTGGGGTTGTCCTGTCCTTTCAGAAGGGCCTGGGCAGTCTGTCACCCTACTCTATCTGCCCCCAGCTGGCCTGTGTTATTAATCCAGATTGGCCAAGATTCCACCACTTAACTTCAGTCACAGAACTGGCATGACTACCCTGCTTAATGGTAAGAAGAGGGGACATCCTATTGGTGTTTGGGGGCAAGTGCTTTAAGCTCCTATTCTTTTGACTACAGTCCTGTGTCCTTTCCTGCTCTGGGTCTTATTGAAGATGGGATGGAGGAAATAGTTTCCCAGCCTATTTCTCTGGCAAACACCACTTCATTTCCCTGACCTTTCCCCTCCTAACCTCCACCCCTACTCCCAATCATTTGAGCATTTATTTACTTGGCCTAAATAAGGTCAACAAGAAGGCTCTTGTTCTCATTGCCTTTGAACTTCCTAGGAGGTTCCAAGTCCTTTGCCTTCCCTTGCCTGGGGCCAGGCTTACCCATCATCATTATCAAGTGTCCAGACTTGAGCCTGCATGTGGACAGGAGTGGTGTTGATGGAAAGAACCTGGACTGACCTTCTTCCCCTCCCCCTCAGATATCTCAGAGTTCTTGTTTGGCCTTATGTAGCCTAAGTAGCACCTCAACTCTACACGCCTTAACCAGAATTCCTAATCTTCCTCCTAAACACACTTGTCCTACAAACTTTCCTATCTCAATTGGGGAAGCTGCCATCCTTTCAAGTCATGGAAGTTCACCACCTCAGTCATCCTTGGCTTTTCACTTTCACTCAACCCCAACGACCTGTTGCCAAGTCTTATTAATTTTCTTCCTCAGCATCTCCTGCATCAATTGTCTTATTTCCACTAATAGCCACCAGTCTACTTCAAATCCTTATCACTTTATTCTTGAACTACAGTAATAGCTTTTTTGGTTTTCTGGTTTTCAGTCTTTCCTTACTCAAATCCATTCTTCTCACAGCTGCCCAAATAATTTTCCTAAGGCATAGGTCTGGCTATTGCCTCTCTTTTTCAAAACCCAGAAACACATTTCCCAACTATGCCCCTCTGAAACTTTATCTTTTTCCAAAGTTCAGCTCAGGTACCTCCTTCCTGAAAACTTCTCAAACTCCTTTCTCAAATCACCTCGAATTTAATTTTTATGTATATGTTCTAGTTGAATGTACTGTAAGCTCCCTGAAGACAGGGACTATTTTCTTTCATCATTGTCAAATCTCAGCTAAAATACTTCTGAAAGCCCTGTCCTAAAGCCTGCTGGTATGGGTCTTTCTCCTTACTGGTGAGGAAACTGAGTCTCAAAGAGGTTACATATCTACCCCAAAGTCACAAATGTAGTAAATGGAAGAACTAAGATTTGAATTTAGGTCTGCTGACTCCAAATCCAGCATTTTTCTGCTAATCTTTATTGCCTCTCCCAGTGTTGCTGGGGTCAAAATCAAAGGACTTGAATGAAGGTAGACAGCTTAAAACTTGTCCTGTGCACGTATGGCCAGAAGTGCCCTCAGATATGTAACCATAACTTACCCAGTGCCACAAATAAAGTTAATGGCAGTTCTCTACCCTCCATAAGGTGCAGGGTGGATCTGTCAAGAGGTGAGAGAGTGCCAGGCTTTGCCAGTGCCCCTCTGGGGACTCATAATTGTAGTTCACCCAGTTTCCAACTTTGTGACAGATGTTAAAGGCCAACTTCACTTCAGGTTGCTGAAGGAAAAGACTCTGGGAAGACATGAAAGGAGCAGGCGGTCTCTATCATATCCCTATTCCCAACTTGCTACTCTAGAGAGCTTGGGATTCCCCTTCTCGCCAAAATAACAAAGTGATCCAAAGTTGGATGGAATTCAATCCTACCCCCAATATCTAAAGAAACGAAAAGATATGTACTCCTTCTTTCTGAGGAGAGTAGATTGGCCTCTGACCTCAATTTTTTGCTTCCCCTCCTGAAAAGAATGAAAGTCTCCCATGGACCATGGGGGAGAAGAGGCTGGAGATGTCTCTTTGGCCTCCCTTTGAGGCACACATGGACAAGTCCTTGCCACTGGTGGGTCCCTCTCTACCTCTGGGGGTCTTCTGCAAGAAGTTGTTCTTCCTTAATCTTAGTATCTCCCCTCTGAGATTATCTCCAATATGTCCTGGGTGCATTTTCTTTGTACATAACTGCCTATATGTATGTTAGACTGAGCTCCTTTAGGGCAGGGATTTGTTTGTCTTTCTTTGTATCCCCAGTGCTTAGCATAATGCCTAGTACACAGTAGGCACTTAATACATGCCATTAATATATAATATGCAATACAGAGCTTACCTTACACACAATAAGAATACTTTTTGAATGTAATGTTTATACTGAGAATTGTATATAACAGGGACAATGACAAATTTATATACCTGTCCCTTGATTCTGTCACTAACTTTATTTGTGGCACTGGGAAAGTTAAGCTTACATATCTAAGGGCACTTCTGGCCATATGTGCACAGCATAGGTTTTAAGCTGTTCTTTGATTTTGACCCCAGCAGCACTGGGAGAGGCAATAAAGAATAGCAGAAAAATGCTGGATTTGGAGTCAGCAGACCTATATTCAAATCTTAGTTCTTCCATTTACTACATTTGTGACTTTGGGGTACACATAACCTCTTTGGGACTCAGTTTCCTCATCTGTAAAATGACTAGATGAATTTTTAAGGCCCCTCTCAGCAATAAATCTGTGATGAAGAATGAAGAATGAATATGGGAGGCCTCAGTTTTTTGCCCCATCCCCACTTGTACTGAAGCCTCCTAATCTCTTTTCATCTCATCCCTTCCCTCTCCAATACGGCCTCCAAACAGTTGCCAAACTAATCTTCCCGAAAGTATGTCTGGCTCTGTCCTTCCCCTTGCTCAAGAATATTCAGCGGTTTCCTTCTGCTTCTAGAATAAAACAAAACCCCCTCTTTTACTTCAAAAATAGTATTTTACTTTTTTCCAAATACATGTCAAGACAATTTTTAACGTTCATTTAAAATTTTTTTGAGTTCCAATTTTTTCTCCCTCCTCTTCCCCTCCCTAAAAAGCTAAGTAATTTGATATAGGTTATATATGTGCAGTCATGTAAAACATCTCCATATTAGTCGTTATAAAAGAAAGATCAAAAGGGCACACTCACCCCTGAGAACAGTAGGCTTCGATATGCATTCAGAAGCCATCAGGAGTCCTTTGGGACTGTCTGGGATCATTGTATTGCTGAGAAGAGCTAAGTTATGCATGGCGCAGGCTGCTGTTCTCCTGGCTCTGTTCATTGTACCCTGTTTTACTGTTAAAGCCCTACACAGTCTGTCCACCTTTCCAGGCTCGTTCACATTACTCCCCTTCTTGCACTCTACGTTCTAACGGAACTGGTTTATTCGCTGTCTCCCAGTCCCATGTCTTTGCACAGGATTACACTTTTTACCATCCTCTAGCTTCCCTCCGGCTTCACCTAACTGTCCCCTTTCCCGACACCCCTCCTCGATAGCAGGGAATGTCTTTCGTTTTCCTTTCCAAGCCCAGCCCTGAGGACATGGCCTTTCACCAAGCAGGTACTTGATAAAGACTCGGTAGCCACCAGATGATCCGTCCTATGGTTTGTCCTTCTTCCCTCTCTTTTTTAGTTGCAAAAACTCCCCGTTCCAGCTCTGGGGTAGGGGTGGGGGCGGGGGGCAGAGGGCGGGGAGGGTCTGGACAGTTGAGAACCTCCCCCACCTCGAGCGCTGCTTGGGGGCATTTGCGCCTTTGGAGCCGCAAGTCCCTTCCCGGGGCCCTTAGCCCCGGTCCGTCTCCTTGGAGACGCCAGCTATTGTTGGTAACGCTTGGAGAGAAGCGCCTGCGCCATGCAACCACAGGAAAAGTGAGCAACCTGGCTCTCCGCTTTCCTCTACCGGCTTAGGCCTGCGGAGCTGCAGCTATCGAATCTGCCGTGGGCTACAAGCCACCGCCTCAAGCCCCACGGCCTCGCGGATAAGAGGCGGCCCCGGCTTCCCCCCTCCCTCCCGGACCCCTGCTTCATTCTAACCTGGGGAGAGGGAGGGGCGCTCGTGGGCGAGTGCGCGTGCGCAGGACTCTAGCCAGTCTCTCCTAAGCCCAGAGTACCCCTAGGTGCACTTCGCTAACCGGGGTTCCACCCAGTGGTAGAGCGCATGCTCCAGCCTCAGCCCTTGTTCACAATTCTATTCCCAGGCCGAGCGCTTTCCGGAAGGGATGGGAAGAGGAGACAGGCGGGTTAGCCCGGCCTCAGCCCTTCTCTCCCAGCCCCCCTCTCCCCTCATACACATGGTGGCGCGCAGTCTCTTCAGTCTCCTCTGGCCAAGGGTTCGAATCCTGGGTCCGCGCCGTGAGCCTGGGAAGGAGCAGTCATTGAGACTTGCCCGCTGCATTTGGCGGCTGAGGGTCTCTTACGGGTTCCCTTGCTCTTTTCAGAAAGGAAGCTCACGTCATCCCTAGAATCCCCAGATACCGCCCCCCGGTGAGTTCGGGGCCAGTGGTAGTGACCAGGGGGGTGGTATTGCCCCCAAATTCTGACCCAGAGAGTCACATTTGGCCCCATTCGCCTTCCTCCCTTCCTCACCTAAAGTCTACACCCGCCTTGTCCCCACTGCAGGCTCTACTGGACTCAGCCCCCATCTTGCCTCTTCCCAGAAGCCTCTGAGCCCTGACATACAGTCCAGAGCAGGATTCAGCCCTTGACTCTGTTTCATGAGTGGCATGGGAAGCACGCTGGGTCTGGAGCCCGAAGGCTGGAGTTCAATGTGGCTCTGCCTCCCTGGCTGTAGACCTTGAACAAGTCTCAGCTTCAAGCTTTGTAAAAAGAGGCATTCTTTTCTCTCTAGCTGGATCGGATTCTCCGAGAGCATAGATTCTGTCCTCTGGTTCTTTGTAGTCATCTGTTCACCGAAGCCACTAGCAGGGCATGGGGCTTAGTTCTTGATGGGATGCTTATTTGAGAGTCTTTTTTAAAAAATAGTATTTTATTTTTTCCAATTACATGTAAAGACAATTTTCAACATTCGTTTTTTAAAAAAGATTTTGAATCCCAAATTTTTCTCCCTCCCCCCCCCCGAGGGCAAGCAATCTGATATATCTTATATATGTACAGTCATGTAAAATATCTTTCTACAGTAGTTTGATTTGATACACCTTTATTGATTGCCTCCTTTTCCACCTGGAAATTAGGATTATACCCGATGGCAGCAGTCAAAGAAGAAGCCCAGGTTGAACCTACCTCAGATTAAAATTGCCTCAGGGAAGAAGACAAGTCCTAGATCAGGTGGGCAGAGGTACAGGGTACCTGTGAGTGACCCAAAAGGCCTTTTTCTTTTCCTACAATGAATGAGACTGGGTTGGGAATGGGGAGAGGACTCTTTTTCATATCCATTGAAGAGATAGGGTAGCTGGAGCCCTGTCCTTTGAGTGGCTTCAGAATGCTAGAGACTAGACTACTGGCTATACATCATGATATGGGGAAATTGATGGGGAGGAGGATGAGCAGGGAGAGCTAATAGAGAAGGGAGGCATAAAGTCCTTCACCAGGGCAGCTCAAGCATTCTGGAGTGGGCTGTATTAGGTGTTGTTTATACTCACTTTCATGCTGAAATGCATGTCCTGCTGTAGCATGCTACCCACAATGATACATGCAGCTTATTAAACTTGTACTTTACTACTTGTCCAGGTTCTATGAGGTGGCCGGGAGGTTCAGTGGATGGAAGCAGGAACATTTGAGTTCAAATCCCACCTCAGACAGTTGTGACCCTGGGGAAGGCTTTGTTTCCTTATCTGCAAAATTAGAATAATAATAGTGCCCACCTTATCATGTTGTTGGAACAGCTAGGTGGCAGTGGCCTGGAGTCAGGAAAACTCATCTTTGTGAGTTCAAATCTAGCCTCAGGCACTCACCCTGTTTTCCTCAGTTTCTTCAATCTGTAAAATGAACTGGAGAAGGAAATGACAAATCACTCCAGTATCTTTGCCAAGAAAACCTTAAATCAGGTCATGGAGAATTGGACATAGCTGAAAAATGATTGAACAACATAGTGTTTGTTGTGAGGATCAAATGAGATAACACACATAAGGCACTTTGCAGACCTTAAAACCCTATTTGAATGTTAGCTGGGATGATGAATTTTCTGCTCTTATAGAATGCTCAACAGGCAATTTAGGAACAGAAGTATCTCCTACCTACCATGAAACCCAAAAGGAAGGCTGTGAGTGGCCAGCCAGAAGCCTAAGTAGTAATTTACCTTTTGCCTTATGTTACCAAAGCATGAAGATTTTTTTTTGCTAATCCTTTTCTCTCAGACTTTACCAGGACAAAATCCACAATGTCAGTGTCTGCTTCTAGCACAGTGAAGAACCAGCCACAAAATATAATTGGGAATGAGATGGATCCGGAGATAGTGCAAGCCAGTGTCCGAATACTCAGAGTAAGTTTGTGGACAGGAGAGGGCAAAGGAAACTTATATAGTACAGTGAGATGTAAAGCTGGTCAATCACTGGACAAGAGGGAATAATGTTGCAGATCTATTGAGGGAAGTGGGGCCATAGAAGGCTTTGGGGAGGGAATCTGTACCATGAGATCTTCTTCAGGATGGGGGAGACTTAGAAGAGCAACAGAGGCCTGAGTTTCTAGATTCAGCCTAGGAAACATGTTAGGGAAAGTAGATTGGGGATAAGTACAGGCAAAGGACATTGGAGATAAGGAAGGGATAGTTAGGAGTTGTTGTTTGTCCCTCAGTCTTGAAGAGGACCATGACATCAGGGAGGTGATGCCATGAAATACAAGTATATTGGATAAATAAGGGAGGGCTGTGCACAGTTATCAGCCTCACTTTCTCCTCTGGAGCCATCTGGGTCCAGTGGGTGAGATATAGATCAGGAAAACTGGAGATGGCCCTCGATGCCATGGCAGACCTTGGCCTTTTTAAGCTAAGGTTTTTCCCAGGTCTCAGTATGGCTGAGGCAATGCCCCTTCAGTGATTAAGGCTAGGTAAGAAAGGAGGGAGAGAATGGCTTCCTTGGGGTTTTTGTAAAAAACAGAAACAATTGTTGTTTATACTCACTCTGAGACAATCAGGTCCACATAATAACCAAGTGGGGCTTGGCCTGGGACCTATTGTTGGCCAGTCCTAGAGCCAGAGTGATTTGGCTTTAAGGTTCACATCTTAAGAATAAAAAAAGTTTCTTGGATCAAAATGTGCATTTCCTCATTGGAGAGCAAGGCAGGGGTCAAGAGACAAACCTGTCATAGATACGAAGGAGTCGAGAAGTAGATGGGAAATTTCAGGCCAACTCAGTGACCTGCTCAGTCCAATGGGACTTTGCTCACCAGTGGGTGGAGGTATATTCTTTGCTGTACTGTTGCTCAGCTTGGAGAGATCTCTCTTTTTCTCTATCACAGTACAATTTTCAGCCAAGGCCACAAGGGGGCAGGACAACCACCAGATAATACTCCCTCCCTGGCCCCTCTGGACAAAAAACCAACACCAAGGGATGGTTTTTAGTTGAGTCTCTTAATCTTTTTGGTGTCATAGACTCCTGACCCCTTATCAGAATATTTTTAAATGCATAAAATAAAATACATAAGACGATTAAAAAAAACCACTTCTATCAAAATATTTGAAAAATGAAAGAAGTTCATGAATTCCAGCTTAAGAACCACTTGTCTAGGAGATAATTAGCAAACCCAGGAACTCCAGTGAGACTTTCTAGGTCTCCACTCACTCTGTTTCTTCTCCTTTCTAACTCTCACAGGCAATGCTTACTTTCAGGAGAACCTCACTAGAAGAACTTAGACAGTATGTTGCTTCCCTCACCATCAGCAACCAGCAGCTGGCAAAAAAGATCCAGGACTTAGAAGCCATCAGTGCAGAGAAAGTGCGGAGGCTTCTTCAGCAGCAAGACATGTTTGGGGTGAGAATGAGTGACACTGAGAAACTTCTAGTCCTTTGGAACTGTTTTCCAAGTTACCTTCTCGTGTTGCCCATCTACAGTTTATTGTGTGACCTGCCATGTTTCTGGACCTTTTCCCATCTGCAAAATAGGGACTCTTCTTTCTACTTTAGGGTTATTCTAAATGTAAAATAATATAGTCATAATGATCTTACTTTGAAGATTCCTGCTATGTTGCTTCTCTTATAGATGAAACAATGGGTGTTGGATTGGCTCAGGAGAAAGCTGGCTTTGAATCCTGCCTTTTGCCCTCATTATCTCTGTAAGAATAGGCAAATCACAACCTTTATGAGCCTCAGTTTCTTCATGGGTAAAATGAGGGGAATGCCTATGTTTTGGTTTATCTCAAGTCATCAGGAAGTTTAAGTGATTACTATGTGGCCACTTAATCCTCACTCTCAGGAATTTACGTTCTAATGGAGACAACATTATACAACTATATTGGTACAAGGTATATACAGAGTAGATGGGAGGTAATTTGAGAGGGGAAGCCATTTGGCTCTAGGAGAGCTGGGAATGGCCTTCTGGAATGGGAGGAATTTGAACCAAGTCCTAAAGAAGTCAGGAAAATTAAGTGGTCATGGTGAAGGGGGCAGAGCATTCCAAGCAGAAGGGCACAGCCTATAAATGTGTGGGTACAGGGATAAGAGATGAAGGGAGGTGTTCAAGGAACTGCAAGTAGACCAGGGTTGCTGGATCCTAGAGAAAAGTAAGGTGTTCTAAGAAGGCTGGAAAGGCAGGAAGGGGACAAATAAGGGAGAGCTTTAAATGCCAGTCAAAGGAGATGGTATTTGATTTTAAAGGTAATAGGGAACCACTGGAACTCATGAACAAGGGGGAGAGGGAGGGTGACAGGTCTGTGCTTTAGAAAAATCCTCATGTTGCAATGAGGGCCTGGTTGAGGTTAGATAACATAGATTAATTGTGGGACTCTAATCAGCGCAAGTTCTTAATTTTCTTCCAGCTCAACACCTGAATGGTAACGAAGGAAGTGAATGTTGGGATTTGAGTTGATTCATCAATGAGGTTGAGATAAAGAGAGGAGAGTGTAGCCAGTGCAAGGGTGATGGCATAGGAAAGGATTGGAGGGACGGAGAGAGTGGACATCAGACTGAAGTTGAAAAACAGAATTAAGCGTTGTAAGACAGAGTGAAAGATGGAATGAGAAGCGATTATGATCAGATGGAAGAATGTTGGAGCTTGTGGAGCAGGAAGTGAAATACTGGAAGGTCATGATAGCAAGATCAAGAATATGGCCATCTCTGTATCTAACGGAGTGGGTTATAGAAATGGAGGACACTGAGGAACTTAGAAGTCAGTTTTTTGAGGTAGCATCATTATGTAAATACCTTATTTTGAGAACAGGAGAGACTAGGTACTGAACCCACCAAGGAAGGGAGGAGAATGTCTTGGGGGTTGGTAGGTAGCAGCCACCAGGATCTGTATTGGGTGATAATTTGTATAGCACAACCCAAGAGGAGGAGAGTGTTTAGTGAAGGCAGCCGAGGCAGAGTCTGGAAGTAGCAGTGGGGAACAGCATATTCCAACACTTCCACTAAAACCTGTGAGTCTGGGAGAGAAAGAATAATCAGTACTCTGGGGAAGCAGTGTTATCATGAAGTAGTCAGGTCTCAATAAAGGTCACAAGATGGAAGGGTGAGAAAGGATGAGGTTTAAGATGAAAGAAGGTGTGATTAATATGGATCAGAAATTTCAGATGATGCTGTGGAAGAGGGGGCAGATCTAGAGAGCAAGACCTTGGGGGGAATGCAGTCAAGGTTGCCAGGTGTGAGGGATCAACCCTGAGTTGAGGATGTGGAATGGGGCTTCAGAATCCCTGGAAGGGGGCAAGTACAAGGTGAAGGGAGTATGCTAGCAATTGAGGAGTGAGTACAGCCAGAGTATCGGTGACTGGAGAGAAGTTCTATGAGGGAGGCATGAAATTAGACTCCATAGGTCCTTCCTTGAGGTTCAGCTCAGCAGCAGATGGTGATGCTTTGTCTGGTGACGTCCCAGCCTTTCCTGGGAGGAGGCAAGAGCCGGTGGAGCTATGGGAGCCTGGTTAGGAGGCTGTGGTACTTTACTTGTTTTGGAGTAGGCACGGGGGGACAGGAGATAGAAGAGATGTTGCCCCCTAGAGGATATTGGGTGCTGGAGATGGCTCTGGGATAGAGTCTGACTGAAGTGGGAGCTAGGCAGCAAATCCCTGGGTGCCAGGCTGGAGTTGGAGAAGCTATTGGGTACTTGGGTGGAGAGTATGTGTTTCCCTTAGAGTTTAGCCTGGCCCTGGAGAGAGGTTCCTGGCTGGAAGAGCTGTGAGGATCAAAGGACTTGTTTCTAAGACACTTCGCAAATCTTAAAAGTGCTATATAAATGTCACTATTAATTATTCTATATAAGGGCACTTTATAGAGTGCTTAGTGGTTTTTACATTGCGTCATTTGCACCTGGATTTTTGTGAGGAAAGCCTTTGTAAACCTTTAAGCACTCTATAAATGTGAGTTAGTATGACTTGCTCAATTGGGAGGGTATCAGCATAGGCACCAGAGAGAACAGCAGCACTAAGGTTAAGGAGAAAGAGATCTCTCTCTCCTACTTCCAGTTCCAGCTGACTTTTACATCCATTGCATCAAAATTGCCCGGGGGTGATAGACAGGTGCCTCTTCTTGTTGAGTCATGTCCAACTCTTTGTGACATTTGGGGTTTTCTTGGCGAAGATACTGGAGTGGTTTGCCTTTTACTTCTCCAGCTTATTTTGCAGATGAAGAAACTGAGGCAAACAGGGTTAAGTAACTTGCCCAGGGTCGCACAACTATAGTAAATTTGAGGCCAGATTTAACTCAGGAAGATGAATCTTCCTGATTGCAGGCCCAGCGTTCTGTGCACTATGGCGCCACCTAGCTGTCCTGTGGTAGACAGGACAAGGATTATTTTACCCTTTGACTAGTGAAGAAACTGAGGCCTGTATTACTGGAGTGAGTGACAGAGTTGGGACTGGAAGCAGGCGAGAGAGATCTCCTTCTCCCTAATCTTAGTGCTGCTGTTCTTCCTGGTGCCATGCTGATACTCTCCCAGTTGAGCAAGCTGTACTAACAATGACTCACATTTATAGAGTGCTTAAAGGTTTACAAAGGCTTTCCTCACAAAAGTCCAGGTAGTGCAAGTGTTATCTCAGCTTTATAGAAGAAAAAACAGGCTATAGGAAGTTAAATGACGTCCAGGTTTGTACAGCAGGTAGTGTCAAAGCTAGGCTTTTGAAGCCATTAGCCTTCACTCCTCCCAAGAGCTGAGGGCCTGAGCTAGGCTTAGGGTAAACTCAGAGCCACATACTCCCAGACCCAGGGGGCCCTTTATAATCTTTAGATTGAGAGTTTATCGAGGGCAGGCACTGCCTTTTTCCTTTCTTTGTATCCCCAGTACTCAGCACGGTGCTTGGCACAGAGTAGGTACTTAATAAATATTGACTGATGGGTAACTTTTCCATCCCACTGTTATGTCCATTTGTATTTCCATGTTTAGTGACTATAATAGGTAATTCTGTAGATAAGCCAGAAGGCCTCTTTGTCTCCTCGGGGAGAAATTTAGGTGATTCAGGGGTTAGAGAAATACAAGGTCAAAGAAGAGAGAGGAATTTGAGCTAAAGAGAGAGAAAGTAGGAAAAAGCCAAACATTTCAGTCAGAGAAGTGATTTGTCCTCTGATGAGGGCAGACCTCCTGGGAGGCTGTGGGAGTGAGCTTAGCTCAGAGAAAGAAGCAGAAATGTGGATTTGTTAGGGAACTAGGAGTAAGGATTTCAGTGCAGGACAGGGTTAGAGTTAGACTGGACAGATTGGATTAAGTTGTTGAGACCAAGAGCACTAGGAAGAGCTAATCCTATGATCCTCTGAGGTAGGCAAGGTATACCCTCTGTAGCATTTCTACCATTGACAGCCTTTCCAAGTTAGGTCACGTATTGGGTCTGTTGTAACCAAGACTCCCCTGCTGAAATACTTAGCCTCAGTAACAGGAACTTTTTGAGGGTCAGTCTGCTTACTGTTCTGCTTACAACATTGTTCCTTATGGGATGAATAACAATAATAATAATTATAAGAAAAGTTTATATTTGCATAAGCACTTTTCTCACAACATCCCTTTGAGTTGGGCAGTGCCAACAGGAGCTACATTTTCAGAGGAAGAATAACTTTGCTGTGGCCACACAAGTGACCTATAGTAAACTTCAGAACCATCAGGATTCAGATCCAGGTCTTCTGAGGCCAAGTTTAGTGACCTTTCCCCTCCACCTTCACAGGCCTGGGTAACATTTCTCCTAATAGCACAGGGGCTTTTTTTTTTTTTAAGAAAACTTTTATTTAGCATTTTATTTTTTCCCACTTATGTGTAAAAATAATTTTTAACATTCATCTTTAAAACTTTGAGTTCCAAATTCTCTCCCTTTCTCCCTCCCTCCCTCCTCCCCACTGAGAAGGCAAGCAATTCAGTATGGATTATACATGTGTAGTCATGCAAAACATTTCCATAATAGTCATGTTGTGAAAGAAAGCATAACTCCCCCAAAAAAGCCCTGAAAAAAATAAAGTAAAAAGGGATGCTTTTGTATTCAGACACCATCAGTTCTTTCTCTGGGGATGGGTAGCATTTTTCATCATAAGTCCTTCAGAGTTGTCTTAGATCATTGTATTGCTGAGAATAGCTAAGTTATTCACAGCTGACCATCTTACAAGATTGCTGTTATTTTGTATACAGTGTTCACTTTGCATCAACCCATACAAGTCTTTCCAGGTTCTTCTGAGAGCATCTTGCTTATCATTTCTTATAGCACAGTAGTATTCCATCATAATCATGTACCACAATTTGTTCAACCATCCCCCAGTTGATGGCATCCCCTCAATTTCCAATTCTTTGCCACCAGAAAAGAACTGCTATAAATATTTTGTCTAAATAGGTCGTTTTCCTTTTTTGTTTTTTATCTCTTTTGGGATACACTAGTAGTGGTATTGGTAGGTAAAAGGGTATGCATGGTTTTATAGACCTTTGGGCATACTTCCAAACTGCTTTACAGAAAGGTTGAATCAGTTCACAACTCCACCAATAGTGCATTAATGTCTCATTTTTCCCACATTCCCTCTACTATTTGTCATTTTCCTTTTCTGTCCTATTAGACAATGTAATAGGTATGAGGTAGTACCTCAGAATTGTTTTAATCAGCATTTCTACAATCAATAGTGAATTAGAGAATTTTTTTCATATGGCTATAAATAACTTTGATTACTTCTTCTGAAAACTATTAACATCTTTTTATCATTTATCAATTGGGGAATATTTCTGATTTTTATGAATTTGACTCCATTCTCTACATGTCTAAGAAATGAAGACTTTGGGGCAGCTAGGTGGCACAGTGAATAGAGCACCAGCCCTGGAGTCAGGAGAACCTGAGTTCAAATCTGTCCTCAGGCACTTAACATAAAACTAGCCATGTGACCTTGGGCAAGTCATTTAATCCCAGTTGCCCTACCTTCCTCCCTCCAAAAAGAAAGAAAGAAATGAGGCTTTTATTGGAAAAATTTGCTTCAAAAAATTTTCCCCACAAAACAGCATGTTTTTGTGGAACCAATTGGTGAGGAGAGATGAGGATACACTTATTTCCATACCTGGTTATAGCCAGGTCCTGGAGTATTCATAGAATCATCATAGCCTCTCAGTTGGTTGGCACCGAAGACACCTGGCAAGTGGCCATCTAACCTCTTCTGGGAGCTGTCCAGCAATTACCTTACCTATAAATTATATACACCCATGTTGTTGCTTCTGCCTACAGTAAATTGACTAATTTTTGCTGCACTTAGGAGTGCTGACCTGAGAGTATGTGATCTGGATGACGCATGGTGAGGAGGGGCAGGGGGACTGGGGAGGGGAAATGTGTTAGCAGAGCCATAGTGATAACTGTGGAGTGGGGCCCAGAGCCTCCTCCCCCACACCTGCCTCTGTACCTGTGCACACAGACTCTCGTTGGTACTCTGGAGTATGCAAACCAGAAGCAAATGCAAGAGATGAAGAGCCAGCTAGAGAAGTGGGAAGCAGAGGCAAAGGTCAAAGTAAATGGTGAGTGTCCCAGTGGCAGGGGCCTACTCTTGGCCCTATGGCTCTGGGTTGTCTCCTGTGGTCACAGACTCATGTGGTTTTAGGCTAGAAGGGAAATTTGAACCTAGACTGTTAGAACCAGAAAGAACCTTAGAGCATAGAATTCAATTAGGCAATAAGATATTACATGCCTACTATGTGCAAAGCAATATATTAAGTCTTGCAAACCTAGAATGAATAAGAGAACATAAGATTTTAGAGCCAGAAAGGTCCTTAGAACTTAGACCCAATGTCAGCTGGAAGGGATATTTGTCTAACTCTCCCAATTTACATGAGGAAACTGAGGCTCTAAGATGGAAGTAACTTACCCAAAGTCACATAGCCTGTTGATGGCAGAGCTGGGACTTACTCAGTTTTATTTATATTGCCTCAGATTATCTTATATGTTTCATCTTCTACAATTAAGCAGAATTCCTGAAAGCAAAGTCTGTGATTTCCATTTTTTTTTGGGTATCCCAAGTGTGAACCTTTTTCTTTTTTTCACCAATATGCCTTAGAACTTGCCTTGTTGATATCACTTTCTTCTGGTTCCTTGCTTCCCTACATGTGCTGTCTGAGATGTCCCCGGCCCATCAGCTTAGTCTGCAGAAGGGACAGACTTTTCTCTTTCTCCATGCAAGCTGTGTGGTCTCTGAGATCATTGGTCTTTTTCACTCTCCCTGTCTCTGAGCTCTGGGCCCTCATGCTGTCTCTACTTTCTTGATTGATGTTATTCTTATTTCTACTCAGTGCTCCCTCTCACCAAATTTCAAAGAACAGCCTCTCAGCTCATCCACAGGACTGCATTAACCAGCAGATACTGGAGCCGTGAAATAGTGGATTCTTTTTGTTTCATACCTTTTTTTGTGTTTCATACCTGTCTCCTTGTGTTCAAGTTAGCCCATCTTCCTTTGCTTAAGTTGTTGGCATGTCCCCATCCCCAGCAGAATTGCTTAGTACATTCCATGTTTCATAGCTAAAAAGAAAATAATCAAACCTGCTTGAACCATGTGGTGAATAAAACAGACAACTCTGTCTCCTAATAAGAGCAGAATATAGTGCTAGGTGGGGACATAACTCTGTGTGCAGTAGATGTCTGATAGATTTATGTTAACTGAATGCAATATTGCCTCTCCCTCCCTAGGAGGAGAAGCAGTAGGAAAGACAGGCAAGTCGATTTAGGTGGCCCCATCCTTCTCATGACTAGAAGTTTCAGGAGGATGCTCTCAACAGAGTAGACAGGGGTTTTTAAATCCAGTTTAATTCACACCTGCCTGTGGTAAGAGTAAAGAGGAAGGTTAACTGTGTTGAAGGTCCCCTCTCAACCGTAACCCAACTTCCCACTGCAGGGGGACCAAGGAAATAAAAGTTATGTTCTATTAGAATGTAAGCTCCTTGGGGTAAGGGCTAGTTCATTTTTGTTTTTGTATACCTAGTGCCTAGCATGATGCCTGATATACAGTAGGAAATTAATAAGTGTCTGTTGAAGTAAGCCATAGGACTATTCTGGATCAGAAGAGTGGAGTTGGTCCATAAATTATGTTAAGAGTCCCGCAAGCTACCCTTCCCTGGGAAGGAGAGCTGGTGAGGCCCTGGACCACAGAGCCTATCCATCTCTGCAATGGAGTCAGCATGATATAGAGGGAAAATCCCTAGATGAGAAATCAGATTCCAGTCCATTCTGCTACCAATTTGCTGTGAGAAGTTGGACAAATCATATAATAGCTTTAGGGAAGTGGGCTTATGGCTGAGGGGTATGACCTTTGGTTCAGGGAGCTTCCCTTTTTCCTCTCTCCTTTCTTCTCCCAACCTTTACTAGAACTTCAGCAGCAGCTGACAAAGGTGAAAACAAAGATTCATCAGGCCGAAGAAGAGCTGAATTTCCTGGCCACCTACATGGACCACGAGTACCCAGTTAAGTCTATGCAGATCACCAATCTCATGCGCCAGATCCAGGATGTGAAAGATAGCAATGAGGTAAGGGCTCTCCTACCTCTCTCTTGTAGGTGCCTCCCCAAGGGCCAGGATGTGACTTCCTTCTCTTGGCCACCAGGATGAACTAGAGGAGTTGGAGGAGATAGGCAAGGATGTGCTTCAGACATTGTCAAAGAAGCTGATGATGAAGACAGAGAAGATCTTATATATCATGGCCAAGGTGAGCAGTAGGGCAGTGGCTAAGGTGAGTAGTAGGGTCCTGTGGACCATCTTAAAACCCCAGCCATTGGTGGGAGTATCACTGTGAGGCAGTCTTTTTCCCTCCTCACCTCCTTGTATTAGTTGCTACCTGTTTTTGCATCTGGCTGATCTTTTCCACCTCCACAGAGAACCATCCTTCCCTATCAAGATGCTCTTATGAGGAAGACTCTCAGTAACCAACGACTATTGAAGCAGATGGTCCAGTTCAGAGTGGTGAGTGAGACCCCAGAGAAAACAGGGATTAGCAGGGGGCAGGGTCAGACACCAAATGACCCAGGCTCTGATTTGCCCAAGGCTGAGGGCTATAGAGAGATCAAATAAGCCTAGAAGGTCTACTGGAGATATAATAGAAATGGAAGAATTCTCTTGACTGGGAGTCCTCTTTTGATTAGGATGATTGAAGGATTTGGGGCAATTCTTAGGACTTCAAGAAACAATCCTGCTCTGGCCCAGTGATGATGTGAAATGACTGACTAGCTTGGAGCATTCCTCATCACTCTAACCCCCAGTAAATTATAAGAAACACTTGTTGGGGAGTATATTGGGAGATCCATCATTAAGCTTTACCATCTAACATCAGCTACCACTGCCCATCAGCCCCATCTCCAATCACCTGTCATGACCATCATCATCCATGACCACCTGGGAATTCTACCTTCCTGCCCTGAGGGAGCTCACATGGTTAGGAATACAGACTGATAGTGGCAGCCAATTAAAAAAATTGTTTTTTTCTACTTTTAAAAAAAATTTCCTTTCTCTGGGGGACCTGAATCTCTCCTCTGGAAAGGAGATTATTAACTTTCTGCTCCTTCTCTGTTATCCTTTTCCTCCCTCCTCTCTGTCCCTTCAGCACATTGACCATATGAAGAGGGAACTTCCTAAGCTAAAGGCCCAGGTGGAAGATCTCCAGATGCAGAGAAAGGACACACGGGAGGTGGTCTTTGCTAATGTCCTGCTTCGGAAACCCAAGTATGTGATCTACACCAGGTGTCCTGGGATACACTTGATCTGGAACCCTGCCCAGTCGTGAGAATTCCTTCACTATCCTGAGGGAGGTTGTGGGGCATAGGAGCAAGATGGCTAGAAAAGAAATCAAGAGTCTTGGGAATTATTCTTAGCTCTTCCACTAACTGGTTGGGTGATCCTAAGGTCGAAGAAAGTTAGAAGCCCAAAGAGAAGGAGAGTGGGGGGATCAATTGTTATTAGAAGAAGGGCTACCTCCCTGGGACCTTGGAGAATGGAAAAAGTTTCAGCAGGTGCAGTTGGGGAGAGGAATTCCTATCAAGCAGAGGAGAGAGCAAGGTAAAAGGTCTAAGGACAGGAAAGGGTCAGGATTAGATTGGAGGAGATCCAGAGGCCATTCCATGGGGCCTACAGCACCATGCTCCTTGTGGCTTCATGGGCCATGATGAATATTGCCCTTGTCCTGAGACAGCAAACCTAGCAAGTCATTTTCCCCAAGATTTTAGATTTAGATTTTTTTTAAAAGCCATTGCTCCATTTGTTGAGTAATTTGGTATGGGTTTTTGTTTGTTTTTATTTTTTGGATAGCTTGTGGAGCCTTTGGATGTGAGACTTCTCCTCTGTTGCCCTATTACATCCTTGTTATCAGCCTCCTTTGAAGGAAGGGCTGAGAAAGTCCCTCACCCAAGTGGCCCCACCTGTTCATCTTCCTGAGGCCTCTGTCTGTGGGAGCTTTGTTCTAGAGATAACCACTGAATTTCCAAGTTCCCATCACTGTAAAGTGCTTAATCTCTCGCCTTTATCCCTTGGTCTTCCATCAGGTGTACTCCAGACATGGATATCATCCTCAACATCCCCCAGGAAGAAATACTTCCCTTTTAACCCTGATGCAGGACAGGTCTCTACCCTGGTATAAAGGTTGTGTCTGAGATCCCTTGTCTTTTTCCCAATCATCTTTGTTCTCCATCCTGGGAGCTATGTTCCCAGCTTCATATAGGGTATCTTAATCCATCTGCGGGAGTTTTCAGCAGCTTCTTCACCGTCTGATTTTTACCTCTTTTTCACTTGATGCCACACTCTCATTTTAACTAATAAAATTAGATTTTCATTTGGTCAGCATGTGATTTACAACTGTTGGAGGGGAGGGTGTTCTGAGCTGGCTACAGTAGTTGTTCCGACTTCTCAGCCTCTCTATTGGTTGTGGGTTCTGAGATCCCAAGCTCATTTTCTGGTCTGTGAGGTGATGGATTGATGTCCAGGGTTGAGGTGATGGATTGGTGTCCACCAACAGGCTAAAGGGCACATGGTCCTCTCCTTGTATGTCAGAGGAATAGAAGCTCTCTTTGGTGGGGTGCACGGATCCATTTCTACTTGGACAAGTTGGTGTAACAGAAAGTACATTTGAAATGAAGAGATCTGGGTTCAGATGGCAGCTCTGCCCTTACCTCCTGCGTGACTATGGGTAAGTAACTTCACCTAAGTTTCTTCCTCATTTGTGTATCTCTCCCACACTGGAACTTCAACCTCTGCCTGGCATAACTATGTGCAAAACCAGTCTCTGTGGTGCCCATTGTCAGATGGACAAGGGAGAATTTCTGCTCAAGGAAGTGATCAGTTTAAGATTGTTATCTAAGGCTGGTGTTTCCCAACTCTTTTCAACCTGTGATCCATGTGGAATCATTTTATGACATCTTCTAAAGTCCAGACAGCCATAGCCCTTGTCTGTATGGCCATCTATGTGTAGCTATGTACACAGATAAAAATAATGCCAGGGCGCCACTTGGAGACACTCAAGTTTTATAATCTTCATCACAGAGCATGAGTTTCAGTGACATACTTTTTTTTTTTATTTGCAAAGCAATCAGGGTTAAGTGACTTGCCTAGGGTCACACAGCTAGTATGTGTCAAGTGTCTGAGGCCAGGTTTGAACTAGGGTCTTCCTGACTCCGGGGTCAGTGCTGGACTGTCACTGCACCACCTATTTGCCCTCTCTGTGGCATACGGTGAGATGTAACTCTGGGAGGGAAGTGGAGACCTTCCTAGGTACAGATATTTTCTTTGTACCCTCAAATTAAGATAATAGCTTTTAAAATAATTCAGGGACCTGAGATGGGTTCAGCTATTCCCTCTATACTTTAGTCTTGATGAGGTAGTGTGGCCACACACACAAAAACAAAAAGTTCATCACTTGGTGGACAACTTTTTGGTGACTAGATTCGGACCCAGGCCATTCTGGGACCAGCCCCATGGAAATCATCTGATCCTTCATCAGGACAGACAGAGCACAGGCTCTGTCAGCTTCTCTTGGGACAGTGAAGAATGTAATTGTTAACATCCAGAGAGTGCTTGAAGGGTTAGAAAATGCTTCCCTGAGGCTCCTTGGCCTGCAAGAGGTAGAGATAGACCCCTCCTGTGCCCTGTGAGGCTAAACACAGCAGCAACCTTGGCCGTGTGACCTGTGCACGCCTTGCTGACCAGTTCTTTGGAGTCATGAGATTGCATTCTTCCCCTCGACTTTAGGACATGGTTTCTTCTGCCATTGAGCCAGTGTTGACACTGGAACTTTCCTTGATCCCTTCATCTTCTGGCTATGTTGTTTGTATTTGGGATTTGTTAACCAGGGTAGACTGACATCCATATACAAAAATTCCAACATGCTCAGACACTTGAGCTAGATAGTTCATTAATTCTTTTTTTTTCCCAGTCATTAAAAACTTTATTAGGGGTGGCTAGGTGGCGCAGTGAGTAGAGCGTTGGCCCTGGAGTCAGAAGGACCTGAGTTCGGATCTGGCCTCAGACACTTAACGCACACACAAACAAAAACCTAGCCGTGTGACCTTGGGCAAGTTACTTAACCCCAATTGCCCTCCAAAAAAACCCCAAAAAACAAACTTTATTAGCATCATTTACAGGGAGCAATGTTGATAGAGCACTGGGCTTCCACATTCAAAGCTAGCCTTAGACACCAATGGGTCGAGTGACCCTGGACAAGCCCTTCAAGGTCCTCTCTCTGCCCCTTTAATCTGCCAGAACACTAGCCTGGACCACGGGGCGAGGGCTATTGGAGGGTCTTTGGGGAGGATGACCTGGGAAGGGTTGGGGGGCCTACAGAGGGTGGACTGATCTGAGGAATGTCCCTGGAAGCTGAAGGGAGAGGAAGAAGCCTCTCTTTACCAGATGGTCTGAGGCAGCCAGCTGCTTAACGGTGGGAAGGGCATTGAGAAGTTGGAGCAGTTCAGAGAGAAAGGTGAGGAAGGTTCTGAGAACTGTGGGAATGCTTGGACAGATGAGGGAGGGGGCAGGAGCGCAAGGTGTCCTCCCAGATAGTTCATTAACTCTTGTGTATTTTATTCTATGGGCAAAGGAGACTGAGAAGACACCCCTCCCCTCCTGTGTCTTTCCAGTGTTCCAGATTGTACTGTTTGATTCACGGACTCTGCCTTAGTTTATTTTTAGATCTTATTCAGGTTTTGGATGTTACAAGTAATGAGTGAATTTAAAATTGAGTTCTTCAAACCTTTTTTAGGAACTTAAAAAGGTAAGTATATTGCTTAATGTGTGGCTGTTGCTCACATGGTGTTGGCAAGCTGTCAGCAAAATTATTATCCCATTTGTGGTGGTGTAAGTCTGCAGGTGAGGTGCAGAGACTGTTTGCTCCACACTGTTGGTTTCTTGACATAGTTTTCTTGGCTTCCAGTCTGCTTGTCTCTCAAGGCACAGTCAGCATCAAATCATCTGAGTCCCAAGTTCAGTAATCTCTGGTCAAATGACTTGACTTGACCACCATGGAGGTGAGTTGTGACAGTCCTTCTGGGGTTGAACATCCATTTGGTCTTTTCAGATGTTGCACTTTATCCGTTCCATTTGTTGACTGTTTATAACATGTCTTTGGAATATCCTTATTAGATAACAGTAAGTCAGTTGAATCAACTCCTAGTGACAGGTTCCCACTAGTCAAGCAATAGGGTAAAGTGAGTACCTTTGTGGGCTTCCCCTGTTGGCCAAATTACATATTTGAGTGTTACAAGCATAGAAGCAGTAAAAATGTTTGAAATTGAATGTACTATAAAACAGTTCACTTTATCCACCAGTTAAGGGCTTTCAGGTAGAAAATGAAAGGATGCCTTCTTAGCATAATTTCTTGTATTTGCCCCAGGAATAAAGAATAAGAAAGAAACTTAATCCAAGCCAGTGAGCATTTGTTAATGTGTTAATAACTATGTGCCTGACCTTGTACTAGGGACCTGGGGAAACAAAGGCAAGATTAAGAAGAGTCCCTGTCTTTACTTTTGTAAAGGTCACATAGGTCACATAGCCAAGGTCACTGCCGTGTTTAGCCTCACAGAGCACAGGAGGGGTCCATATCTACCTCTTGCAGGCCAAGGAGCCTCAGGGAAGCATTTTCTAACCCTTCAAGCACTCTCTGGATGTTAACAATTACATTCTTCACTGTCCCAGAAGAAGCTGACAGAGCCTGTGCTCTGTCTGTCCTGAAGGATCAGATGATTTCCATGGGGCTGGTCCCAGAATGGCCTGGGTCTGAATCTAGTCACCAAAAGGTTGTCTACCAAGTGATGAACTTCTTGTTTTTGTGTGTGTGGCCACACTAACTCATCAAGACTAAAGCATAGATGGAATAGGTGAACGCATCTCAAATCCCTGAATTACATGTAATCAGATACTAAACATGTTAATATGTGGTGGGGACAGTGCTGACAAGAGGGATCAGGGAAGGTTTCCCATAGGAGGTAGTTCATGGATGAGGACTTAAATGAGGTGAAGGATTCCAAAGAGGTGATGGAGAGGAGGGAGAGCATTCTGGGCATGGGGGACAGCATATGCAAAGGCACTGGTCACAGGAGATGGGATGTCACATTTTGGGGGAATAGTAAGTAGTCTAGTTTAGTAGAAATATAGAGTTCCTGAAGAGGACTACAAATGAACAAATTTGTCAAGCAAGCCTAGAATTAAGTTATGAAGGGTTTTAAGTATAAAATCGGAGAGTATGTGTTTTATCCAAGAGATAATAAGTGATGAACAAAATAAACAATATTAAATAAATGAATAAAAAATAAAATAAGTAATAATATTAAATAAATAAAATGAATGAATGAATAAATAAGATTCTTGAGCAGAGAAGTCACACAATCAGATTGGCAGGGGTGGGAGGGTGGAGGAGGGATTGAGGTGGAGAATGGGCTGGAGAGGGAAGAGTCTAGAAGCCTGAAGTTTACTTAAGAGCTGATTGCAGCAGTCTAGGCAAAAAGTGACAAGAATTGAACTAGAGTGATGGCTGTGTGAGTAGAGATTAGGAGATGGACATGGACAAGACTTGGCACCTGATTGTATTGGGGAGAGACAGAAAAGTCAAGAATGACTCAGAGGCTGCAAACATGGGTAACTAAAAGGATTGTTCTGCCCTCAGCAGAAATAAGAAAGTTTGGAGGAAGGGAGGATTTAGGAAGGAAGATAATGAGTTCTGCATTAGACACATGGCTTCTGAGCTTCTATAGTACATGCAGGGGTAGATGGTGATTCACCTGGCAATTGGTGATATAGTACTGGGGTACAGGAGAGAGATCAGGGCTTGATTTGTCATCTGTGAGTCATTGGCAAGAGAAAATGATTGAGCCCAGAAGAGCTGTTGAAATCACTGGTTATAAAGAGACAAGAGGGCCTGTATTAGCATCTTAGAGCAGTGCTTCTTAAGCTATGGGTCACAACCCCATATGGGATTTCGTGACTGAATGTGGAGGGTGTTGTGGGAATGGGAATCTGAAGATCTTCCCTGCCCATAGGCCCTTTGATAGGCTTAAGTGACTCTGAGAACCTTCCTTGATTTGAAAATATACTCTGCCCCCTAATAGGCTGAATGTGGTCACATGGAGCCTATGGCAGGAGGCTTGTTTTTCAGGAATGCCCACATCTTGTTACTTTGTGAATAGGCAGTGGGTCAAGAGGGCTGTGACATTCTCTGAGCCAGGAGAAGGCTATATGTGCCCTGATGTGAGGTTTTGCTTTGGGGCTGACTTTGAAAAGAGTTGTGTGATTTGACCAGATGAGACTCTGGGCAGCTGTTGAGCCCCCCGGCTTTGAAAACCCAGATGCTGGTGCTTCCTTCTCTGGTAACTGACTAGGTATGGATGTAATGGTCAGACAGCTGGAAGCCTTTCTGCTGATCTGTTTCTTTGTCTGCTTGTAAATTCTGTTTATAACTTGTTTGTATTCTCTGAAGTTCAGGGTGCTGACTTTTTCCCCTGAACTAGGTAAATTATATGTTTGTTTGATTAAAGCAAGATTGTTAACCTATTTTGAATTGCTTTCCTTTAGAAAAGTAGATCTAGGAACCTGTGCTAGCAGGCATCCTGGGTATGCTAGGGTGCTTGCTGCTATAGGGGGTCGTGAAAAATTTGGCAATAGTAAAAGGTTTTTGAACATAATGACCAAAAATTAATTCAAAATCAAATGCAGAATGAATCTGAAGTGTTTCTGGCAGTGCTTGCCTGTTATGCATCATACAACTTCACTGCAGCCTTGGTTCTGAACACACAAAATGAGTACTTTGTACTGCCTATGCCATCAAACCATGCAACACCAATAACCTCTGTGAGAAACAGCTTGACTCAGATTTGAGGCTGTTTTATGTTATGAATTGCAGTGTGTTTATTGTACATATAAAATCATTAAACGAATTTTTATTTGGGATTAGGATAGAATTTCCAACAATTTCTGAAATGGCCCTAAACATACTTCTGCCATTTTGCACTATGCATTTATGTGAAGTGGAGTTCTCGGCACTGACAATTATAAAATCAAAATATTGATCAACTCTGAAAAACATGCTCTGTGTCCTGCAGTATCAAATATTCTGTCAAGATTTAATTATTTATGTAAAAATAATTGAGCACATCCATCTCAGTAGTACACAAATTTTCTTTTGTCTTTAATAAATGGTAAAATCATCTGTATTCTGCAGAACCATTTTAAAATAAATTTCTTCATGCTATATTATCAGTAAGTGTTCTATTTATATACCTGTTTTATAAACCTGTGTGCTCAGGGTCATGTAAAAATTTCTCAGGTGAAAAGAGGTGGTGAATGAAAAAAGTTCAAGAAGCCCTGTCTTAGAGAATACCTAGAGTTAACAGGACATGTCCCTAGGAAAGGAGACTGAAAAGGAACGCTCACACTGGTACATAGAAGAACCAGCAGAAAAGAGTATCATGAAAACCAGGGAAAGTGAGATTACTCATCACTTGAAGGTGATCTACAGTCAGATGTTACAGACAGTTCAAGATGGATAACTGAGGAAAAGGCATCGGATTTAGTAATTAAGAGGTGCTTAGTAACCTTGGAGGAAATAGTTTCAGTTGATCAACGACTTTAGGAAACAGATTATAAATCATTGAGAAAGGGAGAGAGAAGAGAGGAATGCAATGAGCATAGATGGTTTTTTCTTGCAATTTAATATCAGAAAGGAAGAAGGCTATAGACAAATACATTGAGGGGATGATAGATTAGGAAGGAGAGACCTGAGCTGTATTAGGCATCAGAGAAGGAACCAGTAGACAGGAAGGAGTTTGAAGATTAGAGAGGGTATGATAGAAGGGGCAAGCTTTAGAAGTTACAGGAGGGGATGGGATCAATGGCAAAAAGAACATTACCTTGGCAATGACAAGCACCATCTCTTCCTCAGATGCTGCAGCAAAGTAGGAAAGAATGAAGGGTGATTTCTAAGGATTTTGAGGTAAAATAGGGGGGAAGAGTAAGATCACAAATTATGTTCTATATTTTCTAAGGAAGATAGCTAGGTAGCACAGTGGAGAGAATTTTAGGCCTGAAGTCAAGAACTCATCTTTATAAGTTCAAATCTGGCCTCAGACATTAGCTTTGTGACCCTGGGTGAGTCATTTAACCCTGTTTGCCTCAATTTCCTCTTCCATAAAGTGAACTGGAGAAGAAAATGGCAAACCACTTCAGTATCTTTACCAAAAAACCCAAATGGTGTCACAAAGAATTGGATATGACTGAAACAACTGAACAACAACATTTTTGGGGGGGGAAACTATGAGGCAAGACTCCCAGCTTGGAGAGATGAAGGAGAGAATAGTGTAGGAGGCTTGAGAGCAAATTCAATTTGCAACAGCTCCAGTGGAAAAGTCAATTAGGAAATATCAAAATGACTGCTCTGTAGCAGTTAGAGTGCCCATTTCAGATTGGGTAATAAATTTGTATTGGACTAAGAGCCAAGATAATATGCAATGGAAAAGCAGTAAAAGTATTCCCCCTAACAATAGGTAAAAAGCAAGGGCACCTACCTTTACCACTTTTACTTGACACACTATTAAAAATACCAGCAATTGCAAAGAAGAAAAAAGGATTACCTTTGAAAATAGAGAAGTCAAATGATAACTATCTGTAAATAATGTGATACTGAATCTAGAAAATTCAACTATGTCAATCAAAAATTAATATAGACAATAAATGAGTGCAATAAAGTTACAAGATTGAAAATTTTTCCACAAAAATAATTTATATTCTTATTTACTTATAAAGATGATCAAGAAAAGCCTAATTAAAAACCTCTTTTACAATAACAAAAACTATTCAGTATCTGGGTATTTACTTATCTAAAAACACAAAGGACTGCATAAGAATAATTATAAAGCCATAATGAGCAAAACAAAGGTGGATCTAAATAATTGTTGAGAGAGTGTTTGTGGACAGGCTACGTGACAGTTCATTCAATTTTCTTGGGTAGTTATAGTAAAAATGACAATGTTTCCTAAAATTAATTTGTACACAAAGTGCAATGCTAATTAAAATATCAAGAGGTGTCTTTGATAGACCTGAGTAAAATCATAATGAAATTAATACCGAAAAACAAGAAGACAAGAATATCAAGGATCATGCTGAAGAAGAGGAAAGCTGGGTTTAGGTGGTCTTGTATTCTCAGACTTCAAAACAGTATAAAGTGCTTATCATAAAAGCTAGATAGGACCAAAAAACCAAGACCAAAATAGAGAAAGAGATCAGTGCAATAAAATCAACATCCAACCAACCATATCCTCAAGATTAATGATTAATAAGCTTATAGAAAATAAAACTGGAGAAAAGATTCATTATTTAATGAGTAAAGATAGGGAACATTGGTTGGTATTCTGGTGGGAAGGGGATTTAAAACCTACATTTTATGCCAGAGCCTCCAGTACATTCTTCCTGGTAAAAAGCAAGGGCACCTATCTTTATCACTTTTACTTGACACACTATTAGAAATTCTAGCAATTGCAAAGAGGGATTACTTAACAAAATAATTACTTAAACATAAAATAATCTATAAAAACTGAAAAGAGGAAATTATTCTTTTTTCAATTAATAGAAGTAATTAGGGATAAGATAGATACTGTATGAAAAAATTTA
The DNA here is from genome assembly GCA_011680675.1 of Gymnobelideus leadbeateri. Taxonomy (NCBI): domain Eukaryota; kingdom Metazoa; phylum Chordata; class Mammalia; order Diprotodontia; family Petauridae; genus Gymnobelideus; species Gymnobelideus leadbeateri. Next base: position 221,778 of record WOXC01010754.1, on the reverse strand, counting down.
AATCTATAACAAAAAGAAAAAGAAGGGGCGGCTAGGTGGCACAGTGAGTAAGAGCGCCGGCCTCGGAGTTGGGATGACCTGAGATCAAATCTGGCCTCAGAAAATGAGCACCCACACATAAATAATGACTAGCCGTGTAACCTTGAGCAAGTTACTTAACCCCAATTGCTTTAAAAAAAGAAAAGAAAAAGAAAAATTTGGAATATAATAACAAATATGGCAGATGAAAACATCCAAAATATTTATTAGGATGAGAGCTGGACTTGTGATTTTATCAGTATAGAGAATTTGGGTGAAGGAATTCCCTTTGCTAAGAAGGTTGGCACTTTCTCTGCAACATATTATAGTCTTAGAGAATGAGCATTGAAAGTAGGTTAGCTGAGTGACTTCCTAGTGGCAAGAGTCACATATCTAGTATGTGTTGAAGATGGGCCTTGTGCTCTGGTCTTCCTGGCTCTTGAGGCCAGCTCTTTACCTATTAAGCTATGATGCTCCACAAGAATATATTTGGACCTGTTAAAAAAAAAATCACAGACAAATTTCAAACAATGTGAAAGGGAGCTCCGAACAACTTCTGGAGCCACAGCACCCACAGAACGGCACAGAGAAGCTAACCTCCTGCTAAGGACAGCCCAGCAGCCCTACAGGGAGCAGCCAGCGCAGCGCTCTGAGAGCAGGCAGCACAGCTCGCTTGGGAACCTACAGCACAGCCCACAGAGCCGAGCCCAGGTCCGAAGTTTTAGCCCCAGGGCGTCTGGGCCTTCAGCCGGCTGGTGGAACCCCAGAACACCAGCAATTGTGGCGATTCCAGAATTATCAGCACAGATATGCCTAGGACAAAGTGAGAGGTTAGTGCCCTATGGACTTTGGGACCAGTATTTGGGGAACACATGGCTTCCTCCCCTGGGGGCAAAAAGCTGCTGAAGAAACAGCTGCACAGAAGCCATTTTGCAGCGTCAGTAGTGGCTCTAGCCCCTGGTCTTCAAACTGTAGGAAGATCTAGTAATCAGTCTGGGGGTTAATCACTTTTGCTTTAAACTGCCTGGATCTGGATTGTGGTCTAGGGGGGAAGTTTGGGGTGGGTATCCAACTTGCCAGAGTGGATGGAGGCTTTACAGAGGCCACCCAACTGGCGGAAGTTGTGAAGACCCCACGTTTGGGCGGAAGCTCCCCTGTCTGGTGGCAGAGTCCTACTGTGGCAACAAGCCCCAAAATCAAGTAATTAAGTGGCAACATGCCTAGGCAAATGAAACAAAATAAACAGAAAAGTTCAATATTGGACTCCTATTTTAGGGGCAAAGAGGCTCAAAGCATGGAGGAGGACTGTGAGATCAGAACTCCTGCACCAAAAGCCCCAAATGAAAGTACAAGCTGGCTACAGGCCATAGAGGACCTTAAGAAGCAGATAAGAGAAGTGGGGGGAAATTTGGGAAGAGAAATGAAAAAGATGCAAGAAAAGTATGAAATGACAGTCAATAGCCTGACTGAGGAAAATAACACCTTAAAAAATAGACTAACTCAAATGGCAAAAGAGGCTCAGAAAGGCAATGAGGAGAAGAATGCCTTAAAAAGCCAAATTTGCCAGATGGAAAAAGAATCTCAAAAGCTCACTGAGGAGATTTATTCCTTCAGAGTTAGACTGGAGCAAATGGAAGCTAGTGACTTTATGAGAAATCAAGATGCTGTTAAACAGATCCAAACAAATGAAAGAATAGAAAGCAATGTGAAATATCTTATGGGAAAAACCACTGACCTGGAAAATAGATCCAGGAGAGATAATTTAAAAATTATTGGACTACCTGAAAGCCATGATCAAAGAAAGAACTTAGAAATCATCCTTCAAGAAATTCTCAAGGAAAATTGCCCTGATGTTTTAGACCCAGAGGGCAAAATAGAGGTTGAAAGAATCCATTGATCACCTCCTGAAAAAGATCCCAAAAAGAAAACTCCCAGGAATATTATAGCCAGGTTCCAGAATCCCCAGATCAAGGATAAAATACTACAAGCAGCCAGGAAGAAACAATTTCAATATTGTGGAAACACAATCAGAATAGCCCAGGACCTGGCAGCTTCTACACTGAGGGATTGAAAGGCATGGAATATGATATTCCAGAGGGCAAAAGAGCTGGGATTGAAGCCAAGGGTCACCTACCCAGCAAAACTGAGTATCTTGTTCCAGGGGAAAATATGGTCATTCAGTGGAATAGAGGACTTTCAAGCATTCTTGAGGAAAAAACCAGAGTTGAATAGAAAATTTGACATTCAGACACAAGAAGCAAGAGATGGTTGAGAAGGTAATCAAGGAAAAGAAATCAAAAGGAACTTATCAAAGTTGGACTATTTACATTCCTACATGGAAAAACAATAACTGTGTTTGATGAAACCTTTCTTATTATGAAAATAATTGAAGAAGGGTACATGGCATATGTTCACAGGTATACATGGATAGAGGGCACAGGTTGAATTTGATGGGAAGGGATGATTATTATTTTTTTTTTTTGGAGGGAAATTGGGGTTGGGTCACTTACCCAGGTTCACGTGGCTGGGTTTTTGTTTCTGTGTTGGGTGACTGGGGCCAGATCCGAGCTCGGGTCCTTCTGGCTCTGGGGCTGGCTCTCTGCTCGATGCGCTACCTAGCTGCCCCAAGGAAGGGATGATTCTTAAGGGGTGAAGTCAAGAGGTGAGAGAGGAAAGTGGCAAGAGGAGATGGAGAGAGACAGGGTAGGGCAAACTATCTCATGTAGAAGAGGCAGGGGGAAGTAGTTGCAGGGGAGGGGAAGAACAGGAAGGCAAAAAGGCAAAAGCATATTCTCATTGAAGTTGGCTCAAGGAGAGAATCACATACATACTAAATGGAATATCTTACCCTCATTCACTCTCCTGAGTAGGGGAAAGGGGGATGAGAGGGGGGATGATGGAGGGGAGGGCATTCTGGGAGAGGGGAGGTTAGAAGTACCCACTATCAAAGAGGGACAGGATCAAAGTAGGTAATGGACCAGGTGGGAGGTGAGACAGGTGGGAGGGAAATATAAGCAGTCTTTTACAATATATCTACTATGGTAATGCTTTGCATAGATATACATGTACAACACATACTGGATTGCTTATCTTCTCAGAGGGAGTGGGTGACAGGGGAGAAAGGGAATGGATCTGAAAATCGAAGTTTTAAAATTAAATGTTTCATAAGATGTCCAGGCAGTGGGGCTCAGAGATTCACCTTGCCCTAATGGGAAAGTCGAAGGGGGTATGGAGAAGATATGGGAGAGAGCAGATTGGAAAAGGGGATATCTGGTGGGACTGCTATTCTGGGGTGGTGGGTAGGGAAAAAATGGGGGAAAATGTAACTCATAATCTGGTGGAAATGAATGATGTAAACCAGAAGTTAATAAAGCATTTGTTTAATTAAAAAAAAATCACAGTGGATATTCACAGTCCACAATGGATAAGTGATCAAAGGAGATAAACATAATTTTCAAAAGAGGAAATAGAAATTAATAATGACTTATTAAAAACTCAACTTCATTAATAACCACAAAAAGGGAAGTCAAAGAAACTTGGAAATATGAAAAAATAATTCATCTTGATCTCCATCAAAATGGCAAAAAAAAAAAAAGCAATAAAGCTGGGCAAGGTTGTGAAGAACAATTATAATTGTCCTCTGCTGGTAGAATTGCAAACTTGTGGTAATGAAAGTTACATAAGTAATCCTACCCTTTGACATAATAATTCTATTGTTGGGAATATATCCTTAGTGTTAGCAAAAAAAAAGGAGCTTATCTGTATAATTATTTTCATAGCAACATTATAACCACAAGAGAGGAGCAACTAAATTATGGTACATTATTGTAATAGAATAGTGTTATTCAATCAAGATAGGCACATAAAGCTATCTGAAAAGGTCTGGAAAAATTCTGGGGATCTTAGAAGATTACAAGCTTGGATATGAGCTTATAGTAACAGCAGCTAAAAAAGCTAATGTGATACAGAAATTCATCCAGAGAGGCATGCCTTCTAGGAATACAGAAGAGAGGCCTTCTGTATTCCACTGTATTCAGATCACATCTGGAGTGTTGTATTCAGTCCTGGATACCACAGTTTAAAGATATCGAGAAGCTGGAGAGCACCCAGCAGAAAGCAACCAAGGATAGTGAAGCATACTGAGCCTGTATCATAAAAGGCCTGATTGGAAGAAGTGAGGATGTTTTGGCAGAAGAGAAGACTCACAGGAACATGTATTTGAAAGGCTATCATGGGGAAGATGGATTGAACTTGTAAGTTTTTAGTTCTTTCAAGGTGGCAAGAGCTAAGCAAAGGTGTGGTCACTGTTCTGGCTTGTGCTCCCGTCTGTGAGAAGCCACAAGTACTTTTTTTCTCAAATAATCCACTAGATTCACTAGATTTCCCCTGGAGTGTAGACACTTTAGGGGCATTACTGAATAAATATTTTCCATTTACTTTGGAACTGGCCTGTCTGAGTAAATCATGACAAAAGCTGGCTTGGCCAGACCTAGGTCTCTTTTTCCTCCGTAGCATAGCTTTGGTCCCTTAGTTTCAGGGTGGTCCCTTGTTGAGGACCTTCTCCTCCCTCTAGGAGGCCAGTGCTAGAATATCAAACTCAGGAATCTTAATCTTTGGGGACCTCTCAAACCTGCATGGAAAGAGAGCATTAGCCTCTGACCTCTGTCCTGAAAAGGAAACAGAAAGACAAAAGGCAACCAGGAACTCAAAATTCATGAACTTCCCTCTTGTGTCCCTTGAGCAAGCATGAGATGTTTGTCAATTGATGCTCCTGCCAGTCACCATCTTCTGCATCTCTGGGAGGAAGGAGAAATCGAATCTCCCTCCAATCCTTCCCACCCACCTTCATTTGCTGCACTTCCATATGGAATTGCAAGGGAGCAGGATACCAAAAAGCCAAGCCAATTGCTCAGTTTATGCTTATATACCACAGATAAAAAGACTTCAGGAGCCTTCTGACTTTCAGGCACCAGTCACCTAAGAGGAACACTCAGCCACTGGTAAACAATCACGAAGACATGCCTGCTCATCTCCTGTTATACATATTTGATCCAACCCATCTTTCTAACCTGTTGAGACTTTATTGGATTCACACTCCATCATCCTACCTGTTGACTATCTCCTTTAAGATTTGTATCACTTACAAATAGTCCAGGCTATCTATGCCTTCACACAAGTGGTTGATAAAAAGGTTGAACAACATAAAAGGTCTGGAAATAAGTATTAGGACATAAAAGCTTCACAAACAAATGCAGAAAAGCAGAAATATTAAATATATCCTCTCCAGACTAAAATGCAATAGAAATTATATTTAACAAAGATAAAAAAATTAATTGGAAACTAAATAATCTAACCTTTAAAAATTAGTGAGTCAAAGTACAAATCATAGAAACAATAAATAATTTCATTAAAGATAATGCCAACAATAAGAAAACATACCAAAATTTGTGAGATGCAACCAGAGTAGTACTTAGGAGAAAATTTTTCTCTAAATACTTATATTACTTAAAGCAAGAAAGAGTAGAATAATGAATTATGCAAGCAGCTAAAAGACATAGAAAAAGAACAAATTAAAATCCTTAATTAAACACCAAATTAGAAATACTAAAAATAAAAGGAGTGCTTAATAAAATAAAAAAATAGAACTAATAAATAAAACTTAAAAGCTTGTTTTATGAAAAAAAATCCAATAAATAGATAAACCTTTGGTTAATTTGACTAAAATAAAGAAGAAAACCAAATTACTAGTATCAAAAAGGAAAAAGAAAAATGTACCACCAATGAAGGTGAGATTAAAGCAATTATTAGGAATTATTTGACCAATTACATGCCAATAATAATGAAAATATAAGTGAAATAGATGAATATTTACAAAAATATAAATTAACAGAAGAGGAAATAGAATACTTAATTCCATTTTAGGAAAAGAGGAATTGGGGGCAGCTAGGTGGCAAAGTGAATGGACCACTGGCCTGGGAGTCAGGAAGACCTAAATTCAAATCTGGCCTCAGACACTTAACACTTACTAGCCATGCAACCTTGGGCAAGTCACTTAACCTCAATTGCCCTGCCTTCCCCCCACTCCAAAAAAAGAGAAAAAGGAATTGAACAAGCCATAAATGAGTTCCCTAAAAAAAAAAAATCCTATTACCAGATTGAATCACAAGTGAATTCTACCAAACATTTAAAGAATAACTATTTGGACAAAAATAGGTACAAAAAAAAAAAAGGAGTCATACTAAATTCCTTCTGTGACACAAATACAGTTTTCATACCTAAACCAAGGAGAGCAAAAATAGAGAAAGAAAACTACAGACCAATTTCCTTAATGAATATTGGTGCAAAGATTTTAAGTAAAATACTAGCAAAGGGACTACAATAACATATTATAAAGATCATTCATCATAAGCAGGTGAGATTTATGCCAGGAGTGAAGGATTGGTTCAATATTAGGAAAAGTATAAGCAGAATTGATCATACCAATGAAAATAACACAAATATGATTATATCAATAGATACAGAAAATGCTTTTGACAAAATAACAACACTAGAAAGCATAAAAATAAATGGAACTTTTCTTAAATAAATAGCATCTAACTAAAACCAAGAAAAATCATGATTCATAATGGGGATAAAATAGAAGCCTTATTAATTATATCAAAGGTGAAGTAAGAATGTCCATTATCACTATTATTATTAAATATTGGATGAGAAATGCAAGCTATAGCAATAAGGTAAGAAAAAAAAATTGAAGAATAAGAATAGGCAAAAAGAAAACAAAACTATCACTTTTTGCAAGATGATGTGATGGCACACTTAGAAAACTCTAGAGCATCAGCTAAAAGTAGTTGAATTAATTAAAAAATTTAGCAGAATTACAGGATAGAAAATAAACTAACACAAATACTCGGCATTTCTATATATTACTAATAAAACCTAGCAGGAAGCGATAGAACAAGAAATTCCATTTAAAATAACTACAAACAGTATAAAATACTCGAGAGTCTACCTGTCAAGATATACACACGCACTATTTGAACACAATCACATAACACTTCACACAAGTAAAGACAGATCTAAAAAAAATGGAGAAATAGTAATTGTTCATGGGTATGCCAGGCCAACATAACAAAATGACAATTTTAGCTAATTTAATATACTTACTCAGTACAATGCTAATCAAATGACCAAAGGATTATTTTATAGAGCTAAAAAAATAATAACAAAATTTACCTGGAAGAACAAAAGGTCAAGAATATCAAGGGAATAAATGAAAAAAAGTTAAGGAAGATAGCCTAGCAGTACCAGATTTTAACTATATTGCAAAGTGGTAATCATTAAAACAATCTGGCACTGTCTAAGAAATAGAGTGATTCATCAGTGGAATAATTTAGGTACATAATATACTATGGGTAAATGGTCATAGTAATCTAGTCTTTGATAAACCAAAGATTAAAACTTTTGGGGCAAGATTCACTATTCAATAAAAGCTGCTGTGGAAACTGGAAAGCAGTCTGGGAGAAACTAGGTATAGGCTAACATCTTATGTTGTATAGCCAGATAAAGTCAAAATGAATACATGATTCAGACATAAAGGGTGATATAAGTAAATTAGGTGAGCATAGAAAAAAAATACCTTTCAGATATATGAATAAGAGAAGAGTTTAATACCAAACAAGAAACAGAGAGAATTACATGAGATAAAATGGATAATTTTGATTACATGAAATTTAAAAGTTTTTACATAAACAGAACCAATGCAGCCCAAATTAGAAGGAAAACAGAAAACAGGGAATTTTTTTTTACACCAAGTTTCTCTGATAAAGGTCTCATTTCTCCAATAGGTAGGGAATGGAGCCAAATTTATAAAAATTTCCTTCCTTCCCCAATTGATAAAAGGATATGAACAGGCAGTTCTCAGAAGAAGAAATCAAAGCTATCAATAGTCACATGGAAAAATGCTCTAAAACACTATTGATTAGAAAAATGCAAATGAAAATAGATCTAAGGTGCCACCTCATACCCACATGGTTGGCTAACACAACAGAAAAAGAAAATGACAAATGCTAGAGGGAATGTGGAAAAACAAGTACACTATGTATTGTTGATGGAGTTATAAATTGGTCTAACCATTCTAAAGAACAATTTGGAACTATGCCCAAAGAGCTATAAAATCCTTTGACAGAGCAATATAATTTCTAAGTCTGTATCCCAAAGAGATCAAAGAAAAGGGAAAAGGACCCATATGTACAAAACTATTTATAGCAACTCTTTTTATGGCAGTAAAGAATTTGAAATTGAGGGGATGCCTATCAGTTGAAGGTTGGGTTGACAAATTGTGGTATATGATTGTGATGGAATAACTACTGTGATGGAAGAAGTGATGAAGGGGATGGTTTAAAAAAAACCTGGGAAGACTTATGATGCAAAATGAGGTGAGCAGAACCAGGAGAACATTATACACAGCAACAGCAACATTGTAATGACAATCAACTCTGAAAACTTAGCTGCTCTGATCACTACAATGATTCTCAACAATTCTGAAGGACTCATAATGAAAAACAGTATCCATTTTCAGACAGGGACCTGATGAAATCTGAGTGTATATTGAAGCAGTATTTTTTTTTTTTTGGTTTCTTTAGTTTTCTTGCTTTTTTTGCATCATAGCTAATATGGAAATATGTTTTGTATGACTTCACATGTATGAATGGGTTTCATATTGTTTGGCTTCTTAAAGGGAGAGAGAGAATTTGAAATTCAAAATAAAAAATGAATGTTAAAAATATGCTTGATCACTTCATTGATCAATCAATGTCTTGAAATCTTTCAATGTTGTTTTTCCTTTATGCTATTGGAGTTACAGTGTATCCATGGAGATTTCCAGGTTACCTGGGGAAAATAATGGCCAGAAAGACTAGAACAGTCAAACTCAGGAGTTTCATGTTAGAAAGGGCTCTGGGAAAGAGGGACAGATAGACTGATAGGGAATAAAGGGAGTACACCCTGTGGGGCAAACCTGACTGCCTTCTCTATTATGCCATTAGCAGCTCTGATGTAGGACCCTAAGGGGGATCACTCTGGGAGATGTTCTGGCGCAGTGATCAAAGCCCTTAGGGCACAGGGTAGACAGTACAAAGAGTTCCATCGAATCTTTCCTGCCTCCTTGTGATAGGGAGGGAAAGGAGAGTCACAGAATACACTGTGCCCTTCCTCCCTCTTCCCACAACCCTCACAACAACCTTCCCATAGGTTCTGTCCAGATCAGCTTGGACCACTTGTGACTTGTATACCAGGCCAGAACTCTTTATTTCACTTGATCTACTTCTCAGGATTATTATATTTCCCTATAGATCCTGTTGAAAGGGTCTTTTCAGTGGCCACTCCCTAAGCCCACTTTCCTTGTTAATCTAATTCCCTTACAGTGATTGGGTCAATGACCTGCTTTCAGTCAGTTGTGAATCTTGAGTTCTGCATTCCACTATTTGGGATAAATCCCCCAGAACCTTCCTAATTCCCTGGCTCTACTGATCTTAACGCTAATGTGTATGATGACATGTATAGTGGAGAGGTATAAAAATGGGCATTGGTCTTATCTCCTGGGCAGGGCCTGAATTATGTGTGACATCTTCCTTGATATGATTTCATAAAATCATGGACACTTGAGGGTTAACACCACTGGGGAATGATTCTCAGGAGTGATTCTGGGACAGTGATCAAAGGCAGACTTCAGGAGGGCATAGATAAAAAAGTACACTGCATGCTGCTGTATCCTTTCTAACTCCATATGTATGCTCAGAGGAGATTCAGAATACTTGTGGCCCCTCCATGCTCAGTCTGATTCGGTACAGCTTATATCTCCTTGCTGTTGCCACCACTTCACCTCCCCAAATGTGCAATGGAATTTTGGAGGCTCTCATGTCTCCAGGTCCCCAGGGTCTCCCCTTTGGTTTTTCTGGGGTGACTGCAGCATTGAATTCCCTTCATACCCTTTACCTTGTAACTAAAGTATACACGATTCATGGTCATTCAGCCTTTTGCTTTGTTTCTTAGCCTTGTTCACTTTTCCTGTTTGGTGGGTTGCACAGTAGAGAGATATGGATAATAATGGATGACAGGTACAGGGTACTGTCATTTTAGGCAAGAATTGAATTCTGGGCAGTGGATGGCAGGGCAGAGAGTCCCTTCTATGCCTCTATGGAAGGCATGGGGGTAGCCTCTTCTCCCTTCCTATATCCCTTAATAAAATCTCTTGTCTTCTTACTCACCATGGTCTAAAATTCCTTTAAAAGGAAAAGAAGTTGAAGGGGTTAGTTCCAGTAGGAGAGGGAGCTAGGTACTCACATCTCCACTGAGTTGGGGTGGCTCTGGTATCTGATGTTAAATTTTCCCCTGATCATAGCAGAGTTGGAGACTAGAAAAGGGCAGGGATACAGAGTGTACCTAAAATGAGGGAGATGACTGCCCATCACCAAAGGGAAATTTTGACAAGGGCCAACCACAATCCTGGGATAAATGGTTCTTTTACAAATAAATCTATCTTATTGATGGAGCCAAGATGATGGAGTAGAGGGAACATTCCAGTCAAACTCTGCCAACATTCCCCTCCAAAGAACTTTAAAATAACATATCTAAGTGAATTCTGGAGTGGCATAGCCAACAAAAGGTTTTTCTAGCCCAAGACAACTTAGGTGGTTGGCAGAAGAGGTTTGTGACACTAGGGTGGGGATTGACCTGGAGCACAGCATGGGGAGCAAAAAAAAAAAAAAATGATTTAAAAAATCAAATCAGAGTGGTAGAGGAAAAATTGGGAAAAGAAATGAGAGCAATGCAAGAAAATTATGAAAAAAAAATTAATAGGTTGGTAAAAGAAGCACAAAAAATACTCAAGAAAATAACTCCTTGAAAAAAGAATTGGTCAATGGAAAAAGAGGTGCAAAACCTCATTGAAGACAATGATTCCTTAAAAATTAGAATTGGTCAAGTGGAAGCTAATGATGTCACGAGACACTACGAAATGCTAAAACAGTCAGAAGAATTTTAAAAATAGAAGAAAATGTGAAATATGTCATCAGAAAAACAACTGACCTGGAAAATAGATTGAAGAGAGATAATTTAAGAATTATAAGACTACCTGAAAGTCATGATCAAAAAAGGAATTTAGAGCTTATTTCAAGAAATTATAAAGGAAAACTATTCAGATTATTTTAGAAACAAAATAGAAAAGAAAGAATCTACTAATCACTTCCTGAAAGAAATCCCAAAAGAACTCCCAGTAGTGTTATATTCAAATTCCAGAGCTACCAAGTCAAAGAGAAAATATTGCAAGCAGCCAGAAAGAAACAATTCAAATATCTTGGAGCCATAGTCAAGATAACACAATAATTAGCAGCTACCATGATAAGGGATTGTAGGGCTTGGAATATGATATTCTGGAAGGCAAAGGAGCTAGGATTACAACCAAAAATCACCTGTCCAGCAAAACTGAATATATACCTTCGTGGGGGAAGGGGGGGAAGGATGTTTAATGAAGTATAGGACTTTCAACCATTCCTGATGAAAAGACCAGATATGAGTAAAAAAGAAAAGTGACAGTTAAATACAAGACTCAAGAGAAGCATAAAAAGGCAAACATGAAAGTGTAGCACAAAACTCTCAATAAAGTTAAACTGTTTATATTCTTATATGGAAAGATGATACATGTAACACCTAAGAACTTTATCATTATTAGGGCAATTAGAAGGAATCTACATAGATAGAGAGGATGTGTATGAGCTGATTATGTTGGGAAAATCTCCAAAAAAATAAAATTAACTTAAGGGGCAAGAAAGGGGTGCACTGGGAGAAGGGGAAGAGAGAGGTAAAATGGGGGAAGTTTCTTCTATAAAATAGGTATGGAAGGAAGAGCTTTTATAGTGGAGGGGGAAATGGAGGGAGGGTTCTGGATATTGCTTGAACCTCACTCTCATAAAAATTGATTCAAAGAGAAAAGAATATATATGTGTGTGTATAAATGTATATATAGATATACAATCAACTAGGTATAGAAATCTCTCAATAGAGAAGTACTAGAGGAATGAGATAAGAGATATGGGAGTGATAAAAGGTAGGACAGATTAAGGGATGCAGTGGTCAGAAATAAAATAGGATAAAAAGAGAAGGAAGAATAAACAGAAGAAAATAGGATTGAGAGAAATACATAGTAATCATAACTACGAATGTGAATAGGATGGGTTCACCCAAAAATCAGAAGTCAATAGTAAAATGAATTAGAAACTAGAATTCAACAATATGTTTTTTTGTAAGAGACACTTGAAACAGAAAGACCCATATAGTTAAAATAAAGGGCTAAAGCAGAATCTATTGTGCTTCAAATGAAGTGAAAAAAGACAAGGGTAGCAATCCTGATCTCAGACATAGTAAAAGCAAAAATAGATCAAATTAAAAGAGATAATCAGGGAAATTACATTTTGCTAAAAAGGCACCATAGACAATGAAGTAATATTAAAAATTGTATAGCAAGTTTCTCTGATAAAAATCTTATTTTTCAAATAAATAGGGAACTGAGTCAAATTTATAAAAAATGAGCCATTCCTCAATTGATAAGTATTCAAAGGATATGAATAGCCAGTTTTTAGAAGAATAAATAGAAGCTATCTGTGGTCACATGAAATAATGCTTTAAATTACTATTGATTGGAGAAATGCAATTTAAAAAATATGAGGTACCACATCATGTGTATAAGAAATGACACATACTGGAGGAGAAGAAGAAAATTTTGGTCACTAATAAACTGTTGGTGGAGTTGTGAACTAGTCCAATCATTCTGGAACGCTATTCCAAACAGACTATAATACAATTAGTACTCTGATACAACAATACCACTACCAAGTCTGTACCCTAAAGAGGCTAATGGCAATGAAAAGGATCTATAGGTACAAAAATATAGCAATATTTTTGGTGATGACAAAGAATTGGATATTGAGGGTATGCTCATCCGTTGGGGACTGACTGAACAAGTTGTGGCATATGATAATGATGGAGTACTATTTTTTTTTAAAGCAATTGGGGTTAAGTAACTTGCCCAAGGTTACACAGCCAGTTGTTTTTGTGTGGGTGTTAAGTATGAGGCTGGAACCGATCCCGGGTCCTCTCTACTCCAGGGCTGGTGCTCTTACTCACTGAGCCACCTAGCCACCCCTGGAGTACTATTTTTTTTGTTTTATTTTTTAACTTTTTTTGTCTTTATTAATTTGTTTGTTTACTTTTAGTTTACAAGATTCAATCCCATAATTCCTTGAGTTTCAAATTTTCTTTCCCTCCTTCCCCTCCCCCCCACCCCCCACAACGGCATACAATCCAGTATAGGATCTGCAAATACTTTCACATTAGACATTAGTCAGGTTACAAAGGCAGATTGTACTAGATGGAATGAAAAATGGTAAAGAGGAAATAAAACCAAACAATAAAAAGAAAAAGATCAAGTAGTTTGCTTCAATCAGGATTCAAACTCAGTTCTTTCTAGTTCTTTCTCTGGATATAGACATCTCTCTCCATCATGAGTCTTTTGGGATTGACTTATGTCATTGCATTGCTGAGAAAAGTCCAGTCTGTCATAGTTGGTCATCACACATATGTTGTGTTGGAGTACTATTTTTATGTGAGAAATGACAAGACTGTGGTTTCAGAAAAAAATGGCAAGACCTTTATGAACTGATACAAAATGAAGTGAGAAGGACCAGCAGATCATTGTATATAATAATATCATTGTGCACAATAAGAGCAATGCTGGGGTAGGCATCAGGAAGACTCATCTTCATGAGTTCAAATGGAGCCTCAGACACTTACTTAGGTGTGTAACTCTGGGCAAGTGACTTAACCTTGATTGCTTCAGTTCTTCCTCTGTAAAATGAGTTGGAGAAGGAAATAGCAAACTACTCCAGCATTTTTGCCAAGAAAACCTCAAATGGACTCATGATTTTCATGTGTATAATTAATTAATTAATTTTCAGTGGGTAGGGTAGAGGTGGGAGGGAGAGAAATTTTGCAACAAAAAAAAAAGTTAAAATAAATAAATAATGTAAAAAATTATTGTACTACCTAAAAATCATGATTAAAAAAAAAGCCTAGACATCATATTTCAAGAACTTGGAAAATTACCCAGATATTTTAGAATCAGAGGGTAAAATAAAATTTGAAAGAATTCACCAATCACCTCCTGAAAGAATGAAAATTCCTAGGAATATTATGGACAAAGTCCAAAACTCCCAGGTCAAAGAGAAAATAATGAAATCGGCTAGAAAGAAACTATTCAAATACCATGGAGACACAATCAAAATAACACAAGATTTAGGATAAAGGGGAAGAGGGCTTGGAATGTTATATTCCTGAAGATAAAGAGGCTAATATTTCAAACAAGAATAATCTATCAAGCAAAACTTAGGTTTTTTTCCCCTATATGATTTAGATAAAAATGGTGATATCATAAGTAAATTACAAGAGCATAGAAAATATTACCTGTTAGATCTTTGGATAAGAGAAGACTTCATGATTGAATGCAAGATAGAGAGAATCACAAGAGTTAAAATGGATACTTTTAATTACATGAATTTTTTTTTTCATAAACAAAGTCGATGCAGCCCAAATTTAAAGGAAAGCAGAAAATTGGGTGGGGGAGAGAATTTAGAGCAAGTTTCTCTAATGAAGGCTTCATTTCTCAAATCAACAGGGAATTGAGTCAGATTTATTCAAAAAGAAAAAAAGTCATTTCCCAATTGATAAATGGTCAAAGGATCTGAATAGGTCATTCTCAGAAGAAGAAATCAAAGCTATCAATAGTCATATGAAAAAATACTCTAAATCACTATTGATTAGAGAAAGTCAAATTAAAACAATTCTAAGGTACCACCTCATATCCATAGATTTGCTAACATGACAAAAATGAAGAATGATAAATGCTGGAGGGGATGCGGAAAAATAGGTACATTAATATATTGTTGGTTGAGTTATGAACTGGTCCAACATCCTGGAGAACAATTTGGCAGCATGCCCAAAGGGCTATAAAGCTGCACCTGCCCTTTGACCCAGAAATACTATTACTAAGTCAGTATCCCAAAGAGATCAAAGAAAAAAGGGAAAAGACCTATATATGAAAATTATTTAGAGTAGCTCTTTTTGTAGCAGCAAAGAATTGGAAACTGAAGGTATGCCAATCATTTGGAGAATGCCTGGACAAGTTGTGGTATGTGTTATGATGTAATATTATTGTGGTCTAAGAAATGATGAAAGGGAAGGTTTCAGAAAAACCTGAGAAGACTTATGATGCAAAGTGAGGTGAGCAGAACCAGGAGAACATTGTACACAGTAATGACAATATTGTAATGATGATTAACTCTGAAGATTTAGCTACTCTGATCACTATAAAGATCCACAACAATTCTGAAGGACTCATAATGAAAAATGACATCCATTTTTCTGGTGAACTCTGGTTGAACTGGTAAATTCTGAGTGCAGATTGAAGTGTGTGTATGTATATATGTGTATACACATGTATGTATAGGGTTGTGGTTTTTTGCAACATGGCTAATGTGGAAATACGGTTTGCATGACTTCATATGTTATAATGGGTTTCATATTGCTTGACTTTTTAGTGGGGTGGGGAGGGGTGGGAGGCAGGGAGAGAATTTGAAACTCAAGATAAAAAATAAATGTTAAATTCATAAATAAATTAAATTTATCTCAATGATGAATGAATCTGGTCCAAGATGATTCTGCATCTTGATTCATTTGACAGTTTGCCTAGTTTTCTCCTGACCTTAGCCTGATTGTATTGAAGAGGCAATATGATGCAGTGTCTCTAAAGTCAATAGACCTGGATTCAAATCTCCCCTCTAATGGTTGCCACCTGTGTGACCTTGAATCTAAACATCATCATTAGGAAAATGAAACAGTTGGACTAGATGGCATCTGAGATTTCTTTCAGCCATAAATCTATTACCCAAAGTGTCTCCTCCAGATCCCAAAATACAACATGAGGGCCATTCTGACTTCCCCTTCCTATCCCTTTGCTTTCTTTCTCCTTTTAAGACTTTTTTTTTGCTTTTTGGAGGGCATTTGGGGTTAAGTGACTTGCCCAAGGTCACATGGCTATTTTGTGTGTGTGTGTGTGTGTGTGTGTGTGTGTGTGTGTGTGTGTGTGAAGTGTCTGAGGCCGGATTTAAACTCAGGTCCTCCTGACTCCAGGGCCGGTGCTCTATTCACTGTGCTACCTAGCTGCCCCAATCCTTTTAAAACTTTTAAGATATGGAGAAATGCAAAGCCCTTTCTTGTCTACCAATCATATAAATAAGAGAACAATGAAAATTCTCTCTTTGGGCCTAATCAGACTTGTACCACTGGACCTAAATATATCTGAAAGCCTATAGTCACCAAACCCAGTGGCCCATTTTGGTCCATCATTTATTCTATAGTATTGCTTTTTATATCTGTTAAGTCTCATACTATATCCCAGTAGATTATAAAAATTCACAAGGGAAGAGACTATATTTTACTTGTTTCTATATCTTCCACAGCATCTAGTATGGGTATGTTTAACACATGTTTGTTCATTGAATGAATGGACCATAGAAAACTTTCTTCCCTTCTTCCATCTGTCTTCATATGGTTTTTTTGGATTATACTCTTAAGATTGTCAGCACTATATGCTTCCTAGGGGCACTTAGAATACTTATTGAAAGAAAAGTGGTTAAGATGAGCTCATTTGTTGTTTTTGGAGTCTAAAGATGGATATAATAATAGTTTACATGTATATAGTGTTTTAAAGTTTGCAAAACACTTTGCAAACATTTGATTTAAGAGTTGGAAGAGAGGTAGTATGGTAGAATATAAATATTATAGATTCTGGAGTCAGGGCCCAAGTCCTGGCTTTGATACTTACTACTTCTATGATTTTAGGGAAATCACTTAAACTCTCTGGGTTTCAGAGTTCTCATGTGTAAAATGGGAAGTTAAGTACCTTCCTAGTTCTAATATGCATCATCTCCCCACCCCCTTGAAGACAAATAGAACTTTAATAGAAACTTCTTGCAGGTGGTGCTAACTCTGCTGGGTGCAAGAGGGTGTCCCTTCTTCCCTCACCCCATGTGATGGAGAGGCTCAAAGATTCCTGCTGTTCTTGGTATATGGGGAAAGAAAGAGTTCTAGAGGGAGAGGAGCAACTCCTTTGTTAAAGTGTACTAAGTGGGTGGCTTTTCTTCAAGAATACTCAATGCTCTGATGCAGCCTTGAAGCTATCCAAGGTACCATCCAAGGACCATAAAATCATAGATTTAGAGTTGGAAGAGAACATAAGGGCCATTGAGTCCGGCCTCCTTGTTTTCCAGATTAAGAAACTGAGGCACAGAGAGTCTAAGGGACTTCCCCAGGGCCACATAACCAGAAGATCACACATTTAAAACTGAAAGTTACCTTAAGGGTCATCTAGTCCAACTGTAATGTTTTATAGATGAGGAATGAAAACCTAGAAAGATAAAGTGACTTACCTGGAATCATATAGCTTGTAAGTCTCTGAGATGGAATTCAAACCCAGGCTTTCCTAACTCCAAGTCCAGCACTCTGTTTTACCATGTGTAATGGTAATGGGAATTTGAAGATCTTCCCTGTCCCTTAATAAGCCTAGGTGAATTTGAAGACCTTTTCTGAGTTGAAAATATACTCTGCCCCCTAATAGGCTGTAGGTGTTCACATGGAGACTCTGGTGGGAGGCTTGTTTTTCAGGAAGGCACAACTTTTGTTACTTTGTAGTCAAGTGGGTCAGGAGGGTTGTATCCATTTTAACTCTTGTGATTCTCTCTATCTTGCATTCAATCATGAAGTCTTCTCTTATCCAAAGATCTAACAGGTAATATTTTCTATGCTCTTGTAATTTACTTATGATATCACCATTTTTATCTAAATCATATAGGGGAAAAAAACCTGGGTCTCTGACCCAGGAGAAAGCTATATATACCTCTGAGGTGAGGTTTTGGTTTGGGGCTCACTTTGGGAAGAGTTGTGTGATTTGGCCAGATGAGACTCTGGGCATCTGTTGAGCCCCCTGGCTCTGAAAACCCATATGTTGGTGCTTTTCTCTCTGATAACTGTGACTAAGTATGGATATAATGGTCAGACAGCTGGAAGCCCTGTCTGCTGAATTGTGTTATTTTCTCTGTCTGTATTTGTGTTTGCTTGTAACTTCTGTTTGTGTTCTCTGAAGTTCAAGGTGCTGACTTTTTCCCTTGAACTAGGTAAATGATATATGTTTGGTTGATTAAAGTAAGACTGTTAACCCTTTTTGAGTTGCTTTCTTTTAGAAAAGCAGATCAAAGAACCTGTGCTAGCAGCTATCCTGGGTATTTGCTTGCTGCTACACCATGCTACCAGAAAAGTTTTCCTGCATCTCACCAAAGTTCTATGTTCTTCAAAGCTAAACAAGTGTTTCCTCCAAAGCACTGAGGTACAGGCTCAGAACTCTGTGGAAAATATACCAGCCAGGAAAAGGTGTCACCAGAAGTAACAGGGGCCCAGGCCTAAGCATGTTCTATTCATAGCCATCTCTGCCAGGAATGATGGACAAAGGGTTCCTTTTGGTTTGGGGATGAGAAGGCAGTGGGGTGGCAAGGTGTGAAAGATTTATCCCTGTGACTGGCACAAGCCCGCAGCAAGGATGGAGAAGGTCAGAGAACATGGCTGAAAAGGTAGATTGTGTTGGGAATGGGGAGCATGGAAAGCTTTCCAAAAGACATACAAATTTTATTATTCCCACTCTCTGTGGAAGGCAATGGGGCAAAGCCCCTTTTAGACTTTGAGTGTTAGTATTTCCATATGGAAAGGCCAGTTCTTTTTTTTTTTTTAAGGGGGAAAGGCAAGGCAATTGGGGTCAAGTGACTTGCCCAAGGTCACACAGCTAGTAAGTATCAAGTGTCTGCGGCCAGATTTGAACTCAGGTCTTCCTGACTCCAGGACCAGTGTTCTAGGAGTTCTTAAACCCTTATCAGAGACAGTGTCTTTGCCTTTTGGCACCATATCTTTCTTTTACCTCTTCATCTACGTGAGTGGAAAGGAGAAACTATGAGGTAAAAACTGGGGTAATCTCCAATACCAGAACTGTTCATGATCATTAGGAAAGTGACCATTGTTTGGTTTACATATTAGTCTGTAGAGATATGACTTTAGGAAGCATATTGAATAGGCACTATAAGCTAGGGCAATCTAGATATAAAAAACAATATAATAATAGCTAACGTTTGTCTGCTACTTACTACACTGTGCTAAGATCTTCACTTATTCTCTCATTTGATCCTTACAACAATGCTGGAAGGTAAGTACTATTATTATCCCCATTTTAGAGATGAAGAAACTAAGGCAAACAGAGATTAAGTGACTTGCCCAGGGTCACAGAGCTAGTAGTTGCCTGAAGCTGGATTTGAACTCAGGTCTTCATGCCTCCAGGTCTAACTTTACCACTTAGCTGTCTCAAAAGTCTCTGATTAGGAGAACTCAGTCCCATGTAAGTATGTAAAAAGCAAAGATAGTTGGAGGGAATTAGCTTTCTGGGATGACACTGATCTTTATTCTGAGGAGGATTGGCATCTTTTGCTGCTTGGGAGAGTGTAATGTTAACAGGATTTAACATCTTCCTGGCCCATCAATAGGCCTCATAGTGGAGCCAATTAAGGGAAGTTTGCTGGTAGGAAGGCTTTCATACCATTTGCTAATTTCTAATCAGGCACTGAGTCAGGAGGGTTGTGATGCCTTCTGGCTCTGAGAAGTGTATATGTACTCTGAGTTGGTATTTTGCTTTGGGGTCTCACTAACAAGAATGGTCTTGTGATTCCCTGGTCAAGATTCTGAGTGGCTGTGTGTTCAGAGCTCCTTGACTGCTCAGTTGTAAGGGCTCTCTCAATCCAGTAATGTATGTAAAGTGTATAGAAATTTGCTTTGATTCAGGCTGTCAGAGCCCTGTCTGTTAGTCTATTTCTCTGCTTGTATTTTCTCTGAAGTTCAGAGTGCTGACTTTTCCCCTGAACTAGTGATGTAATTAAAAAAGATTGTTGACCCCTTAAACAGCTGTCTTTCCTAGTAAAGTAGATCTAAGAACCTGTGCTAGTAGCCATCCTGGGTATGCCAGTGTGGTTGCCACTACAGAGATGGAAAACTATCAGAGCCCAGGCTACAAGGAAACAAAACAGAGGACACTACAGATAGTCAATGGATCCAAGAGAGTTGCTGCTTTTCTAAAGGGGCATAGCAGTACCCTAGCTGAGGATTTCAGTTGATCCAGGTGCTAGAGGCAGTGTAGACTAAAGCAGAGCAGTGTGTAGTAGCCCATGGAGCACTGTCCGTGTGAACAAGGTCAATAAATGCAATGTGAAGACATCTGTTGTGTGGCTGCATGACCAGGATGAAAGCAAGTCTGCATTGCCCACACATAGGGAAATACATTTGTTTGATTCCCTATATACATGCCATTCTCTTCATAACTCACTGAAACTGGATATACCCCAGGGTTAGATGCTTTGTTACTGTTGTTCTTAATATGTCAGTTAAATATATATCTTTACTTTGAGTTAAATGTGTTCACTGGTTGACTGTTTGAAGGTAAACACACTTATGTGGGCTCATGTTCTATAGCTTTAGAAATAGAGACCCAAGGCATTATCTTAAACCAAAGGTAGTTGTCTCCCTGGGGAACTGATATATCAGTGTGAAATGGCAAGGTGAGGTCTCCCAGAAGGGTGCTACATTGTAGGGGAGGAATTACTTCCCACTGAAGCTTGCATTGACTTAGGAACCCAAGAACTCTGGAACTTAAGAGGTAGCTGCCAAGGCTGGAAACAACTGCCTCTCTACAGCTTGCTGGCTATAGACCTGCAATCAAAGAAAGACATAAGAAGACACCCAGGGACTCAGGCTCACTTGGGTAAGCACATGCTGATCTTCATAATCATATGCTTGAACTATAGGCCACAATTGCTTCTGGATGGAGGGGGGAAGGGTAAAGGACGAGGTGGATCCTTGCCTCCCTCCCTTTGCTGGAAGTCCAAGGGAACCTGACTCTGGATGTGTCCCTAAGAGGAAAAAGAGAGGCAAATCTGTTTCTCCTCACTTTTTCTTCCTCCTTTCCTCCTTATCCTACTGAGGTAGGGATGGGGAGAGGTTCCTTCATTAGAGACCATCCCCCATAACTCTTAGTGACTAATCCTGTTGGATACACTCCTACTAATAGAGTCCACCAAGGAGTTAGGGCATCATCTTAGCCAAGCACAGAGCATGGCCTTCAGCATGAGGCCAGTGTGCAAGCCCAATTCCAGATATTATCCTGTTACATAATTATAATGGTTAACATTTACATAGTGCTTTAAGGTTTGCAAAGCATTTTACATGTATTTTCTCATTTGGGCTTAAAACAACTCTGTGAGGGAGGTGCTTTTTTATAGATAAGAATATTGAGACTGAGAGAAGTTGACTCATTTGCTTAGAATCCTACAACTAGAGAGTTTCTGAGGCCGTACTCAAACTTGTGTCTTCTCTTTCTTCCAACATTCTCCCCACTTTACTCCCCTATATATAAGAAAACCCAAGGTTCAGTGTGAGAAGGGTGTGGGTTATAAGGATTCTATGAAGGACTTTAAGTAGAGGAGTAACAGTAAACCCTTCTCTGTGTCATTCCTTTGGGACACTTTGGTTTCCCATAATCCCTCAAAAAAATGAAAATATAATCATTCCTGGAGGAAGTTATCTCTTCAATGGATCAGATTAGAGATTTAGTCCTGGAAGAGACTTTAGATGTTATCTAGGCCAGCCCCTTCAAGAAGGCTAAGAGATTTGCCTAAAGTCACACAACTGGCATGTAAGGCATCAGAATTTGAACCCAGGTCCTAGTCTTGGGGCTTTAGGAATCAACATTCTTTCTACTATACCACATACCTTAAGAACTTGAGCTAATCTTTAGGTTCTGAGTCAAGTTGTAGCTCAAAGTCATTGAGGTAAAGACTAGGGCTTAGGATGGGTCTCTTACACGCCATGCCTCTTTTGCAATTTTGATATGGGCAGCTATGACTTTCCACAAAGGCAAACTTGACCCTGTGGGAAGTTTCTGGGAGTAGCTCTCAGTAGCTAGAGGATCATTAAGCAGAAAGCACAGTGAGTTCCATTCCAGCCCCACATGGAGAGTAAGCAGGACCCAGGTGGCAGCAAGTACTTCACATGTTAAGAACAGCTATTAAGTGCTATATCCTGGAGACATGATTTATGGGCAGCAGCTTTTTCTCTTTCAGGAGGTTGTAAAAATGAAATGAAAGCTAGTTCTTGAGGAGAACCCATAGAAGAGATCTGGAAGTAAATAAGGCAGAGGCAATGCCTTAGAGGAAGGGATTGCATCTGCACCATAGTGAGGATGTGTATATTTACAGGATATTTAAACTGGAATACACCCAAGAATCCAAGTGCCTCATCCTTCATTTTATAGAAGAGGAAACAGAGATCCAGAGAGTCCTAATGGAAAAGATAGTGATTTTGGAATGGCATTTAGTGAGAGACTGGCCAGTGAGAGACAAGTCCTGGGAACATGTATAGAGAATTCACATGAACCAGAATGGAGGAGTCCAGACCTTTCCTTCAGAACATGAACAGATATATGGTGACTGTTTGCTCTCCACTTACTGTAAGGTGAAGAAAATATCTCTTGGTTGACTGCTGAGATAAAACTGAGATTATCTACAAAAAGCCCCAGTGGCGAAATTCTTTTCTGTTAGTCATGAAATGTAAGAGCAAGTCTCTGGCCTCTGGGTGACTGATGTGATAATAACCTTTCCCCTCACTGGGACAACCTGTGAGCCTAAGAACTCCTAGATAAAGCTGTGTCTGGGATGGAGCCCACCATTTGTGACTTTTTTCTATTGAGACAGAGATTCATGAGATTTTAAAAGTCCAGTGATCAGAAGCCAATGTCACTGGATCACAGAGTATATGGAAGAGAGTAAGGTGTAAGAAGGATTGGACCATGGGGAAGTATTTGGGCACCAAGCAGAACATTTTATATTGAATCTGGAAAGCAATAAGAAATCCCTGAAGTTTAGTATGTAATCTTTCCCATGGTACAGTGTACAATTCATACATGCCTTCTCATCCTTTGTGATGCTTGTCCATTTTCTCCCAGAATGCCTCCATGGTGGGTACAGCAAACTTGCTGGGGAGGGTATGGGGAAGGATGGCTCTGATTGGGAAAAGGAGTTGGGGGATTCTTTGTCATCTAGACCTCTTAAGAACAAACAACTAGAGATGGAAAGAACCTTCGAGGTCATCTAGTCAGACTACTATTTTAGAACAGGCTGGGAAACTAAAGTCTTGAGAAGTTAATCAACTCATCCAAGGTCACACAATAAATGGGATTCTTAAGGTTAGACCCTAGTTTCTCAACCTAAGATCAGAGCATTTTCCACTGCCCCACAGTGTCTCCCCAACCTTAATGTGATATACCAATACACAAAGCATCCATCTGATGTTCCTCACTCTCCATCCATACTTGGTCAACCTCCTTTTCAGGTCACATCTCTTTGATGTCTTAATGCAGCTTCTTTGTAATTGTATCCCTGCCAATGAGAATCTGTGAGCCAGTCTTCTGTTTAGCTACAATTTCTTTATCTAACCATTTGGGGGAGCTTGTGAGCGAGTTTTGGCAATGATGGCCTTGTTATTAAAGCCAGAGGTTGTACAGTAGGAGCCTTCTAGCTCTGCTCCAACATCTGGTGTCTATCCTCCCTTCTTCTTCCCCTGCTGAAGTTAGGCTTCCTTTGCAGCTCTGGGTCAAAAGACAGGCATAGTTTAGAGATTTCTTAAAAAAACATAGTTCTAAATTGCTGTTCAGGATGGTGTGCAGGTACTTCTTCACCCCCTCTAACCTGTACCATCTTCCTTTTGTGCCATTTTTGCCAATCTAAGGGGGGTGAAGTAGAACCTCAGAGTTGTTTTAATTTCTCTTGTTTTTAGTGATCTGGAATCTTTTTGTCATATGGCTGCTGATAACTTGTATGACATTCCTTTGAAAAATATGTGTTCATATCCTTTGAATATTTTTCATTTGGGGAAATAACTCTTATATATTTGCATCAATTAAAAATGAGACAAATTATCTATAAAGACCTCTCCCTCCCCCAGTCATAGCTCCAGAAGCTTAACGATCACTTGTTCTAATCACCCAGAGGTTCTACTCATCCTGGTCTTTAAGGAGAGAGACTTCCAAAAGTCTCTGGGCTCCATAGTATAAAGGCCCAGCAGGAGAGATTACTGGACAACTCACTTTTGGTCTTTCAGGAATGTAGCTTGTTCTGGGCCCAATTTAAAAGAGGCAGACTTGTAGGTGATTCTGTAAGCAGGGACCATCAGATGGGAAAAAATATTTCTTCAAAACAATCT
This sequence comes from Gymnobelideus leadbeateri, assembly GCA_011680675.1. Lineage (NCBI taxonomy): Eukaryota > Metazoa > Chordata > Mammalia > Diprotodontia > Petauridae > Gymnobelideus > Gymnobelideus leadbeateri. The sequence continues at coordinate 197,310 of WOXC01010754.1, read as the reverse complement.
CTGGGCTTTCTTTTTAGAGAGGAAAGAAGGGTAAATAAAATCTTCTGAACTGTGTTCTGAATCCCCTACATCATCCAAAATTTGACTGAGGAATTTTCTTAAGATTAATCTTCTACCCTTTGTCCCACATATGGGCCACCATCCAATCTACAGTCTCTGACACTATGAACTGTTCTGACCAGGCCAACATTATATTTCTATCATATTGTTAGGTGGCACAATAGAAAGAGTACTGGGCTCAGAATCAGAAAGAATTGAGTTCCAAAGAATTGGAAATTGAGGAGATGCCCATCAATTGAGAAATGACTGAACAAGTTGTGGTACATGATTGTGATAAAATACTACTGTGCTATAAGAAATGATGAGCAGGATGGTTTCCAAAAAACCTGGGAAGACACATATGAACTGATGCATAGTGAAGTAAGCAAAACCAGGAGAACACTGTACATAGTAACAGCAACATTGTACAATGATCAACTGTGGATGACTTAGCTATTCTCAGTGATATGATAATCCAAGACAACTTCAAAGGACCCATGATGAAAAATGCCATCTAGGGGCGCAGTGAGTAAGAGCACCGGCCTCGGAGTTGGGATGACCCGAGATCAGATCCAGCCTCAGAAAATGAGCACCCACGCATAAATAATGACTAGCTGTGTAACCTTGAGCAAGTTACTTAACCCCAATTGCCCTAAAGGGGCGGCTAGGTGGTGCAGTGAGTAAGAGCACCGGCCTTGGAGTTGGGATGACCCGAGATCAAATCCGGCCTCAGAAAATGAGCACCCACACATAAGTAATGACTAGCCGTGTAACCTTGAGCAAGTTACTTAACCCCAATTGCTTTAAAAAAAAAATGCTATCTACTACCAGAGACAGAACTGATGAACTCTGAATGCAAAGTGAAATATACATTTTTTTGCTCTCTTTATTTTTATTGTTTTTATTTAGTTTGGGTTTTCTATTGCAACATGGTTAATATGGAAATATATCTTGCATGACTTCATATCTATACTGGATATCAAATTGCTTGTGGGAAGGGAGGGAAAGAATTTGGAACTCAAAATTTTTTAAAAGACTGTTAAAAATTTTCCATGCGATTGGGAAATATTTAATGCAGTAAATAAATTTAAAAAAAAAAGACCTGAGTTCAGATCTGCACTGAAACAATTACTGGCCATGTGATTCTGAGTAAGTCACTTAACTTCTGTTGCCTCAGTTTCCTCAACTGTTAGAATGGGGTAATAATAGCACCTACCTCTCAGAGCTGTTGTGAGGATCAAATGAGATTCTCACAACAAATTTGTAAAATGCCTGGCACATAGTAGGAACTTAATAAATGTTTATTGACTAAAGCACTTTGCAAACCTTAAAGTGTTATATAAATGCTACTTAGCTAATATATAGATATATATGTATGTGTGAGTATATGTATATGTATAAATATACACACATATACCTATAGATAGATAGATAGATAGATAGATAGATAGATAGATAGATAGATAGATAGATAGATGGATATCTGTGGAGGAGAAATTTGGCAAAATTTGGGAGAAATTGAAGGAAATTTGAAAGAGAACAAACTCTGGGTCCAGATTTGACTTGCAGGTTCCAGAAAAGTGTGACCAAAGACAGTGAGGATATAAATAGATTACAGAGATTTGGATAAGAGAGGAATGGCAACAGAATCTAAAAAGGAAGATTCAAGAATAAAGCAAGACAAAGCAAGTAAGAAAAGGTAAATGGAACAAATGGGGGTTAAAAGTAATCAAAGAGAGAATTGAGGAAGTGGAGGAAATTAGTTGGAAAAGAAAAGTGTGAAATTTTTAAAGTGAATAATTGACTGTTCTGGGTGCTTAAGCTGGAAGTGGTCATACCCACAAGCAGTTTCAAGAAACAAGACTGAACATCTCAACCATTACAGATAGAGATATTGTAGAGTGACTTACATCAACTGGGCAGTGTTTGCATTTTTACCATAGTGAAGTAACTGTTTTCTATGTTCCAAAGATAGGTTTTATTTCCCTTCTTAAGGGAGGGTAAAAGGATCCTCTCTATACTTCAGGTGTTCAAGAGGATGAGGGGCAGCTAGGTGACATTATGCATAGATACTGGGCCTGGAGTTATGAAAATTTGAATTTAGATCTAGCCTCATACACCTAGCTGTGTGTCCCTGGGCAAGTCACTTAACTTCTGTCTGCCTCAGTCTACTCAACTGTAAAATATGATAATAGTACTTACCCTCCCAGTGTTGCTCTGAGAATCAAGTGAGATAATAATTGTAAAGTACTGTAGTGCCAATGCAATATTTACAGCACCCATGATCATGATAAATATACTGACCATGACTATAAACATTCCTGCATGGTGCTCGATCACAAAATATAACAAACTCTCCATATAGAGGACAGAAGCAAAACATTTATTTAGACACCAGAAAACCAAATCCCCACATCAAGAAACTGAATCCATCACAGCAACATAGAAATCAATGCACCACAAAGTAGCAGAGAACCATGCCATCCTTTAGCCTTCCCACAAACCAAGATAAGATCAATATTTACTCACAAACCTCCCTATCTCCTTGCCTGAGTATCCTCTCTCTCCCATCATCTCTCTGGCTCTGACTCCCAACTTCCTGTGGGCTGTACTCCACTCTTCCTTAAACTCCTCCTACCACAGGCTCCATGTGACTACATTCAACCTATTAGGGGATAGAGTTGTTTTCAAATCAGGGAAGATCTTCAAATTCCTCTAAGCTTAACAAGGAGCAGGGAAGATCTTCAAATTACCATTACCATTACATTCGGCCCCAAGATCTTTCATGTCCTTTATGTAGCAAAAATACATTTACAATACATTTCACTACATAGATTAATAAGAGTTTAAGGATAACTGGTGTCAACAGAAATTTGCAATAATATAACAGGGTGTAGTGCCAATGCAATATTTACACCACTCATGATCATGATAAAGACCATGACTATAAGTATCGAATGACATTCGATTGCAAAATATACCAGATTTTCCAGAGGATAGAACTGAAGGATTTATTTAGACACCAGAAAACCAAATCCCAAAACCAGTAAGCCAATTCCATCACAGTACCAAAGATATTCAGAAGCCATAATAAGGCTGAGAACCACAGCATTCTTCAACCTTCCCACAAACCAATATGAGATCAATATTTACTCACAAACTTCTCTCTCCCCTTGCCTGAGTACCTCTCTCTCCCCCAATGTCTGGCTAGCTCTGAACCAGCTTCCTGTGGGCTCTGCTTCCCTTCAGCAAAACTCCTTCCACCACAGGTTCCATGTTACTACATTCAGTCTATCGGGGGCAGAGTTTACTTTCAAAGCAAGAGAGGTCTTCAAACTCCTACCTAGGTCTATTAAGGGGCAGGGAAGATCTTCAAATTCCCGTTCCCATTACACAGGGAAAATAGAGAAACTTTTCAACAATATAACAGGGATAATAGAAAATAAGCACATAAAACAATATATTAAGGTGGGGGCTTGGGCACAAGCACCCCATCTCCCCCCCTCGAATGAATGGGGCTCAAAATCTTGGGGTAAGGGGCAAAGGTCTCTTCTCCAAAGTTACTTCCAGCCAAAATTGGAGCTATCCCTGCCCCAAGAGGTCACATTCAAACGGTCAGTTTCTTAGCTGGAGTGTGGAGCTTGGCCATGCCAGGTCCAGGTTGGCACATTGCAGTCATGGAGAGGGGGTGACAATCCGGCTTAAGTGATCAGGCATCTGCAGGTGAAGGGTACTAAACCCAAAGGAAATAAATCTCACAAACAAGTTTAACAGACAAAAAGCCCAAAAGAGACAAATATCAAGTCAGCTGTGCTTCTGGAATCCATGAGCCCACTATCATAGCCTCATTTATGGTAGAATACATGAATTAAGGATACAAATTGGTAATCATCTTTTCCTGAACAAACAACAGCCATTGGATTATCTTTCCCATGTGCTCTTATTTCCACAGGGTTTGGAACATCATCTGATTTCTGCTTTACCCATACTTTAGCTCCCAATTTTATTCTATTAGTGGAACCAAACTCTTCAGTTCCTCTGACAGTTATTTCAGAAGTAGGGTCTGTTTTCACAAGTGGTATTGTTTCACAAGGAATAATGATCACTTGAACTATTCTATCATTTTTACAAATCTAAATGGATTCTTCATCCAAATTTTGCAATGTCACAATATTTTCTCCTTGATGATTAGAATCTATTATTCTAGCCAAAACATGTATTCATCAAACTGCTAAACCTGATTTAGGTATTATCTGCCCAAAATGATTTTTAGGGATTCTCATACATATTCCAATAGAGATGTTTCTTATTTCTTTTCTATCCAACCAAAGTCCTTTAAACAATGTAAATCATAATCTGCTGAACCAGGTGTTCCTGGATGCAATGCTGGCATACCTTGCCTCACAGTCCAATACTCAATATTTGGGATCTATGTGTCTGCTGTTTTCTAATTTGCAGATTTGGGGTTACATAAAGCAGTGAATAAATATCTTTCTAATGTTGATGTGAATTACTAGAACTTAACTTCCTTGACTATTTTTTCAATAATATATTCATTCTTTCAATTAACCCAGATGCTTGTGGATAATACTGAATATGATATATCCATTCTATATTGTTTAATATATAATATTTCTTCATTTCATTACCTTTGAAATGTGACCCATTGCCACTTTGAATCTGCATTGGGGCTTCATAATATAGACTTATTAGATCTAGAGTTTTACAAGTGTTTTTCTGGGTTGCATTCTTTTTTTTTTTTTAAAGCAATTGGGGTTAAGTAACTTGCTCAAGGTTACACGGCTAGTCATTATTTATGCGTGGGTGCTCATTTTGTGAGGCCTGTTTTGATCCCAGGTCATCCCAACTCTGAGGCCAGCACTCTTACTCACTGCACCACCTAGCTGCCCCTCTGGGTTGCACTCTTATAAGGACAAGTCACTAGTACACCTGAATAGGTGTCAGCAAAAGTACATATAAATTTTCATCCTTTATCTTGTGGTAGGGGACCAATATGATCTATTTGCAAAATTTGGACTGGGACTTTTCCCCTTGCTATCTCCTCAGTTACTATCCAAGGAACAGTTTGTTCCTTTTCCAATCAATATATATGACAGTCCTCTGCTATCTGTTTTAACAATGAATGAGAGATAGATACTAATACCTTGGTCTTGTGTCCACTGGTGTGTGGCCTGGACCCCTGAATGGCCAGCCATTTGATGGATCCATTTTGCTAGTACCGGATCATCAGTTGTTGTCAAAGTAGGGACAATATGTTCAGTAGAAATCTTTGCTCGTTGATCAGCATGTGTATTGTACTCACATTCTGGCATGGTGAGGGCCACTTGAGTATCTACATGAAAAACTGATAAGTTAGTGACCAAAGACATGTCTCATATATCTTCCCATAATTCTTTACCCCAGACTTGTTTACCATTAATTTCCCAATTTTGATTGTTCCACATTGGCATCCATGTAGCTAACCCATTAGCTACCACCCATGAATCAGTAAATGTCTGACACCGACCTCTTTGTTCTGTTTTGATGGCTTGATGTACTGCCATAAGTTCAGCATATTGACTACTTCCACCTATCCCAGTACTTTCCAAAGTCCGCCTAGTACATGTGTTATAGACTACTGCTTTCCAATGTCCTTTATGGCCCAAATATTTTGCTGTCCTATCACTAAACCATGCATGTTTCTTCTCTTCTTCAATTAATCCATCATATCCCTCATTCCATTTTACCAAGGATTGTACCAACTGTTGTTGGGATATATCATGTCCCTCAGTATTGATGTTTGATATAGATTCATGTAGATCAGAAACTTCATTTTGCCTGTTTTAGCTCTATTTTGAATATGCCATTTCCATTTAATTATGCTGGCCTCTTGAGCATGTCCAATTCTGTGATAAGCTGGGGTACTCATTAGTTCACTGTATTGGTCATAATTGGGATTCCAGGCCTTAATGTCACTTCATGGCCCAGAGTCAGTTGTTCAGTGTCTACCAAAGCCCAATACACAGCTAACAACTACTTTTCAAAAGGTGTATATTGTGGGGCGGCTAGGTGGCGCAGTGAGTAGAGTGTCGGCCCTGGAGTCAGAAGGACCTGAGTTCGGATCTGACCTCAGACACTTAACACACACACACGAACAAAAAAAAAAAACAAACCTAGCCGTGTAACCTTGGGCAAGTTACTTAACCCCAATTGCCCTCCAAAAAGCAAAAAAAAAAAAAAAACCAACCAAAAAACAAAAAAAGGTATATATTGTACTCCAGATGAAGGAAGTTTTCTAGGCCCAAATCCTAAAGGTACATTTACTTTGTTGTTTCTGCCATAAATTCCAGTTTGCATAATTATCTTATACAATCACTTGTAATTCCACTGGACCAGTTTGCATAGGCCATAAATCTAGAGCCAATTGTATAGCAGCTTTGGCATCCTCAAAAGCTTAACTCTGCTCAAGTCCCCAATCAAATTCATATTTCTTCCAAGTAACTTTATATAAGGGTTTCAAAATCTGTCCCAGATGCGGTATGTGATGTCTCCAATATCCAAATAATCCTATAAACTTTTGGGCCTCTTTCTTATTGGTAGGGATAGGAAAATCTGAAGAATAGCACTGGGACATTGCCAAATTCAAAGGAGAAAAAAATTGAAGAAAATAATTAGACCTGGAGTGATAGGACATGCCTTTGATTCTGCCTACCAGGAATCTGAGGATTGTGGATTGCTTGCATTTAAAAGTTCTGAGCTGTGGTGAGCTAAGCTGATCAAGTGTCCACACCAAGTCTAGCATCAATATAGTGAACTACTGAGAGTCAGGGGCCACCAGGCTGCCTAAAGAAAGAGGAACCTGCCCGGGTCAGAAAAACAGCAGGTCAAAAAAGCCAGAGATGATTAGTAGTGAGAATGAGCCCATGAAGGACCACTGTACTACAAACCCTGAGTAAGAAAGAATAACCTAATGTAAAAAAGCCCCCAAACCCACCTAAATCCAAAAACTCAAACCAATAGAAACATATAACATTGTGTCTATAAGCAAATGATCAAAGTTTAGGCAACCTACAAAAGGAACTAGACTTCTTAACAGAGGGTGGCAAATTTGATCTCATAGGTATAATTGGGACTTGATATGATAAAAGTCATGACTAGATTATAACTCTGGAGGGGTATATCTTTATTCCAAAGAAATGGAATGGATATCACAGAAGCTATTGAAAGGGGGTGGAGTCAAGATGGTGGAGTAGAAACAGGACTTCCCTGGGGCTCTGGCTTCCACCTCCCCCAATCCATGTAAAAGGGGACTCTGAACAAACTTTGGAGCTACAGAACCCACAAAATGACACAGAGAAGCTGGTCTCACACTGAGCACAGCCCAGGAGGATGGCAGGGAGGGGCCAGCACAGTGCTCTGGGAGCTGAGCCCAGGCCCCCATGAGCTGAAAGCTTTAGCCCCAGAGTGGGCCTTACCAACCATGGGCTGAAGGGACTTCAGATAAGCTGTGGAGGTTTCCAGAATTATCAACACACAGATGCCAAAGACAAAGTGAGAGGTCAGTGGCCTATGGACTTTGGGACCCAGTAGTTGGGAGTGTGTTGGCTTTTGCCCCTGGGGTGAGAAGCAGCTGAGGAGTGGCAGTGCAGCCACTGACATATGGCAGCTTCAGCTCCTGACCTGCAGACTCTAGGGGGACCAAGCAACCAGTCTGAGGGGTAGTTGCTCTTGCTTTAACCTTCTTGGATCTGGATTGCAGTCTAGGGTGGAGGTCCTGGGGGGTATGACCAGCTTGCCAGAGCATGTGAAGTCTTCAGAGAGGGCACCCAACTGATACCTCCAACAGCTGCAAAAACCCTAGTGTTTAGGACGGAAGCTCCCCTGTCTGGTAACAGAGTCCTACTGTGGCAAAAAGCTCAAAAGTCAAGTAATTGAGTGGCAACATGACCAGGCAAAGGAAGCAAAACAAACAGAAGAATCCAACATTAGACTCCTATTTTGGGGACAAAAAGGATCAAAGTATGGAACAGAAGGAAGACAATGAAGTCAGAACTCCTGCACCAAAATCTTCCAAGAAAAATACAAGCTGGTTACAGGCCATAGAGGGACCGTTAAGAAGCAGAGAAGAGAAGTGGAGGAAAAACTGGGAAGAGAAATGAGAACGATGCAAAAAAATGATGAAATGAGAGTCAACAGCCTGACAGTGGAAAATAATACCTTAAAAATAGACTAACTCAAATGGCAAAGGAGGCTCAAAAAGCCAATGAGGAGAAGAATGCCTTAAAAAGCCGAATTTGCCAGATGGAAAAAGAATCCCAAAAGCTCACTGAGGAGAATCATTCCTTCAGACTTAGATTGGAGCAAATGGAAACTAGTAACTTTGTGAGAAATCAAGATGCTGTTAAACAGATCCAAACAAATGAAAGAATAGAAGGCAATGTGAAATATCTCATGGGAAAAACCATTGACCTGGAAAATAGATCCAAGAGATAATTTAAAAATTATTGGACTACCTGAAAGCCACTATTAAAGAAAGAACCTAGAAATTATCCTTCAAGAAATTCTCAAGGAAAATTGCCCTGATGTTTTAGAACCAGAGGGCAAAATAGAGGTTGAAAGAATCCACCAATTACCTCCTGAAAAAGATCCCAAAAAGAAAACTCCTAGGAATATTATAGCCAGGTTCCAAAATTCCCAGATCAAGGAGAGAATATTACAAGCACTCAGAAAGAAACAATTTGAATATTGTGGGAACACAATAAGGATAACATAGGATCTGGCAGCTTCTACACTGAAAGATCAAAGGGCTTGGAATATGATATTCCAGAGGTCAAAGGAGCTGGGACTAAAACTAAGAATCACCTACCCAGCAAAACTGAGTATCTTGTTTCAAGGGAAAATATGGTCATTTAGTGAAATAGAGGACTTTAAAGTATTCTTGAAGGAAAAACCAGAGTTGAATAGAAAATTTGACATTCAGACACAAGAAGCAAGAGAAGCATGAGAAGGTAAACAGGGAAAAGAGACCATTAGGAACTTATCAAAGTTGAACTATTTACATTCCTACATGGAAAAACGATAATTGTAACTGATGAAACTTTTGTCAGTATGAAAATAATTGAAGGGAATAGAAATATATATACAGTCTATATTGGGGGGTACATGGGCATATGAATATATATGTGAATGTGTGTATATATGTTTACAGGTGTGCATAGATAGAGGGCACAGGACCAATTTAATAGGAAGGGATGATACTTAAAAGGTGAAATTAAGAGGTGAAAGAGGAATGTGGTAGGAGGAGATGGGGAGAGACAGAGTGGAGTGAACTGTCTCCTATAGAAGAGGCAAGGAAAAATGTTTACAGTGGAGGGGAGAAGCAGGAGGTGGGGGTGTGTGTGGGGAAATGGGTCAACCTTACTCTCATTGAATTTGGCTCAGGGAGGCAATGACATGTACACTAGATGGTGTATCTCACCATACAGGAGAGTGGGGGGAGGAGGATGAGGGGGGGTGGTGGAGGGGAGGGAAGGCTAGGGGGGAGGGAAATGGGAGTCACCCACTTTTGAAGGGGGACAGGACGAAGGTAAAGAATGGAACAAGTGGGAGGTAGAATAGGAGGGAAGGAAATTTGATCAGTCTTTTTTGGGGGGGAGGGGGGGTTTGGAGGGCAATTGGGGTTAAGTAACTTGCTCAAGGCCACATGGCTAGGTTTTTTTATTTGTGTGTGCATTAAGTGTCTGAGGCCAGATCTGAACTCAGGTCCTTCTAACTCCAGGGCCGATGCTCTACTCACTGCGCCACCTAGCCGCCCCAATTTGGTCAGTCTTTTACAATATATCTACTGTGGTAATGTTTTGCATTAGCTGCACATGTACAACCTATACTGAATTGCTTGTCTTCCCAGTAGGGGTAGGTGATGAGGGAGGAAGTGAATGAATCTGTAATCCAAAGTTTTAAAATCAAATGTTTAATATATCTACTATTATTAATACTATTTTACACGTAATTGGGAAATAAAATGTACAGGCACTCGGGTATAGAGATCCAGAATGCCCTACTTGAAAAGTCAAAGGGGGTATGGGGGAGGATATGTGAGAGAGCAGATTGGAGGAGGGGATATTCTGTGGGACAGCTATTTTGGGGAGGTGGGTGGGGGAAAAACAGGGAGAAAATTTGTAACTCAAAATCTGATGGAAATAAATGATGTAAATCAGGAAAAAAAAGAAGTTACTAAAAGGGTCTTCAAGCAGAGGCTGATAAAAATCAATACACATATCAATAATCCTCATAAAGATTTTACAAATATGAGGAAGTAGATCCATGATCCATGGATCCTAGCAGTCAATAGTGACCTCTGGGTCATTTCTTTTGTTAAGAATATCTTCTATGATCTTTTTTTCTAATTCTTTTTGGCAACTTCCCCCTGAGGTATGCTATTTGCCCACAGCACAGATTTCCTCTAGGTAAGCTTGGTATAGTTCAACTGCGATTCCTGAATTCATTTTCTTTAATGTTAGCTCCATTTACTTGCATAGCACATTGGATATTGAATTGTTAGAGTTTGGAATGTAGTGGTTTCATTGTTATGGGGTGATGAAAATAATTTCTTATAGAAACATTGAAAAACCTGTTACATTTTCTTTGTATGGTTCTACTTCCAGTTTCAAATACCAAAGCTTGAGAAAGACATCCACCAATGTCCTAAAGGGGAGTCCTTGAAAAAAACAAATAGAAGAGGGATTTCTTCTAGAAGAAAAGACTGCAGATAAGGCAACTGGTAACCTTGTGGAGACTACATCGATCACCCAAATACTACAGAGCTTCCTTGAGATCTACTGGCTCTCAGAAGAGATTGGCCTTATAATTCACACAAAAAAAGCCTATTGTCCAGCTTATTCCAAACAATTGGATGTCAATATCTAGAGTCCACTGAATTACTCCATTGGTACAAAAACAGAAAACAATGGGGTATGGTGGAATGGAGCACTAATTCAAGTAAGAGGATGTTGATTCAAATCCTGCCTTTGTAGTTGTTTTTTATATATGTATATATATATATATCTATATCTATATATATATAGATATATATATATAATGCTTTATTAACTTCTAGTTTACATCATTCATTTCCACAAGATTTTGAATTACAGATTGTCTCTCCATTTTTCCTCCACCCACGATCCCAAAATAGCAATCCCACTAGATATCCCCTCCTCCAATCTGCTCTCTCCCATATCTTCTCCCATACCCCCTTTGACTTTCCAATAGGGCATGGTGGATCTCAATTCCCCAGTGCCTGTATGTCTTATTTCCCAATTACATGTAAAATAATAACTATATTAATAATAGTATATATATATTTTTTTTAAACAAGTTTTGGTCCAGTTTATTAAAGTATACTTTTATACAGTTTACTTTTTACTGGTCTGTTCTGGCATGCTTCTAATGATATCAGAATCACCTGGATCAATGATAGCCAGTCTACATACTCTGTAGTACTTCCCACATGCTGTACCCAATTCAATGTTATTGCCACTAGAATGATGTACTCCAGTTTGGGCCAACATAGTGTAATATTCGATCTCTGATTTCCTCAAGGCTGGGCAGTTGTTGGCTAAGATGACCAATCTGGCTTTGCCTTGTCTGATCATTTTCAGGGTCTGTTTGTAGCCTAGTACGTATTTGCCGCTTTTCATGACCAGCTGGAGCCTCGAGTTGATGGACTCCAGCAACTTTTTCATCTTCTTTGCAGCCTCCATCTTCCTGCTTGCGGTGTGGGAGGACCCTCAGCCAAAGACCTGCCACTGAGATGGCCAGGAAGCGAGAAAGGATATATATATACATATATATATATATATATATATATATATATATATATATATATATTTAAACATTTTATTTTAAAACTTTGAATTCCAGATTCATTCCCTTCCTCCCTTGTCACCTACCCTTACTGAGAAGATAAGCAATTCAGTATAGGTTGTACATGTGTAGCTATGCAAAATATTTCCATAGTGGATATGTTGTAAAAGACTGACTATATTTCCCTCCCTCCTATCCCACCTCCCACTTGTTCTATTCTCTACTTGGATTCTGTCCCTTTTCTTTTTTTTATTAAACAAATGCTTTATTAACTTCTGTTTTACATCATTCATTTCCGCCAGATTTTGAGTTACAGTCATTTTCCCCCCGTTATTCCCCTACCCAACCTCCCAGAATAGCAGTCCCACAAGATATCGCTTCCTCCAATCTGCTCTCTCCCATACCTTCTCCCATACCCCCTTCGACTTTTCCATTAGAGGAAGGTGAATCTTTGTGTCCCAATGCCTGCACATCTTATCTCCCAATTACAAGCAAAAGAGTATTAATAATAGTATTTATATATATTTGAAACATTTAATGTTAAGACCTCGAATTTCAGATCCATTTCCTTCCTCCCTTGTCACCCATTCCCTCTGGGGAGATAAGTAATTCAGTATATGTTGTACATGTCTAGCTATGCAAAACATTATCATAGTAGATATATTGTACAAGGCTGCTTATAATTCCCTCCCACTCATCCCACCCCCCACCTGGTCCATTCCCCACATGATCCTGTCCCTCTTCTATAGTGGGTACTTCCAACCACCCCTCCCCCCAAGGATGCCCTCCCATCCATCTTCCCTCCTCTCATCCCCCTTCCCCCTATTCTGCTGCAGGTTGAGATATCCCATTTAGTATGTATGTCATTCTCTCCCTGAACCAAATTCAATGAGAATGTGGTTTTGCCTTTTTGCCTTCCTATTCTCCCCCTCCCTTGCAACCACTTCCCCTTGCTTCTTCTACATAAGATAGTTTACCCTACCCTGTCTCTCCCCATCTCCTCTTGCCACTTTCCTCTCTCACCTCATAATTTCATCCCTTGAGTATTCTCCCTTCCCAACAAATTCAACCTATGCCCTCTATCCATATATAACTGTAACCATATACACACACATTCACATATGTATTCATATGACCACACACCCTTCTTCCATTATTTTCATAGTGAGAAAGATATCATCAGTCACAGTTATTGCTTTTCCATATAGGAATGTAAATAGTTCAACTTTGATAAGTTCCTTTTGATTTCTTTTCACTGATTACCTTCTTAGGCATCTCTTCCTTCTTGTGTCTGGATGTCAAATTTTCTATTCAATTCTGGTTTTTTCCTCAAGAATGCTTGAAAGTCCTCTATTCCACTGAATGACCATATTTTCCCCTGAAACAAAATACTCAGTTTTGCTGGGTAGGTGACCCTTGGGTTCATTCCCAGTTCTTTTGCCCTCTGGAATATCATATGCCATGCCCTTCGATCCCTCAGTGTAGAAGCTGCCAGGTCCTGGGCTATTCTGATTGTGTTTCCACAATATTGAAATTGTTTCTTCCTGGCTGCTTGTAGTATTTTCTCCTTGATCTGGGGATTCTGGAACCTGGCTATAATATTCCTGGGAGTTTTCTTTTGGGGATCTTTTTCAGGAGGTGATTGGTGGATTCTTTCAACCTCTATTTTTCCCTCTGGATCTAAAACATCAGGGCAGTTTTCCTTGAGAATTTCTTGAAGGGTGATTTCTAGGTTCTTTCTTTGATCATGGCTTTCAGGTAGTCCAATAATTTTTAAATTGTCTCTCCTGGATCTATTTTCCAGGTCAGTGGTTTTTCCCATGAAATATTTCACATTGCCTTCTAATCTTTCATTTGTTTGGATCTGCTTAACAGCATCTTGATTTCTCATAAAGTCACTAGCTTCCATTTGCTCCAGTCTAACTCTGAAGGAATGAATCTCCTCAGTGAACTTTTGAGATTCTTTTTCCATCTGGCAAATTCGACTTTTTAAGGCATTCTTCTCCTCATTGCCCTTTTGGGCCTCCTTTGCCATTTGAGTTAGTCTATTTTTTAAGGTGTTGTTTTCCTCAGTCAGGCTGTTGACCCTCATTTCATACTTTTCCTGCATCCTTCTCATTTCTCTTTCCAATTTTTCCTCCACTTCTCTTATTTGATTTTTAAAGTCCTTCTTAAGGTCCTCTATGGCCTGCAACCCGCTCATGTTTTCCCCTGGGGCTTTTGGAGCAGGACTTCTGACCTCACAGTCCTTTTCCTGCTCTGTGCCCCCAAAATAGGAGTCTAGGGTTGCATTTTTCTGTTTCCTTTGCCTTGGCATGTTGCCACTTAATTACTTGACTTTTGGGCTTGTTGCCACACTATGGCTTTAAGGCCAGATAGAGGAATTTTCATCCCGAACGTGTGGGGGGCAACTTCCGTTTCTGGCAAGCTGTAAACCCACCCACGACTTCCACCCTAGATCACAATCCAGATCCAGGGAGGTTAAAGCAAGAGTGATTACCCCCCAAGACTGATCGCTGGATCTCCCTACAGTTCACAGGCCAGGAGCTGGAGCTGCCTCTGAAAACTACAAAATGGCATGTCTCCTCAGCTGCTTCTAGCCCCCAGGGGAGGGAGCCGACGCATTCCCCAAATACTGGTCCCAAAGTCCATAGGACACTAACCTCTTACTTTGTCCTAGACATGTCTATGTTGATAATTCTGGAGTCGCCACAGCTACTGGTGTTCTGGGGTTCCTCCAGCCGGCTGTTGGCCCTGCCACCCTGGGGCTAAAACCTTGGCTCACTGAGACCTCAGCTCCAGCTCGGCTCGGCTTCCCGCGCGGTGCGCTCTGCGCGCTGCCGGCTCCCAGACCGCTGCGCTGGTCTTTCCTGCAGGGCTGCTGGGCTGTCCTCAGTGGGAGGTTAGCTTCTCTGTGTTGTTCTGTGGGTGCTGGGGCTCCAGAAGTTGTTCAGAGTCCCCTTTTACATAGTTTGGGGGGAATCTGGGGGCAGAGTGGCTTGGATGAGCTGTTTCTACTCCGCCATCTTGGCTCCGCCCCGATTCTTTCCCTTTTCAAAAGTGGGTGCTTCTGACTTCCCTCCCCCTCCAGCCTGCCCTCCCTTCCATCATCCCCCCTCTCATCCCCTTCCCCCCTACTCTCCTGTAGGATGAGATACCCTATTTAGTGTGTATGTCATTCCCTCCCTAAGCCAAATTCAATGAGAATAAGGTTGACCCATTCCCTTTTGCCTTCCTGTTCTTCCCCTCCATTGTAACCCCTTTCCTGAGCCTCTTCTATATGAGATAGTTTACTCCATTCTGTCTCTCCCCATCTCCTCTCATTATATTCCTCTCTCATCTCTTAATATCACCTTTTAAGTGTCATCCTTCCCTATTAAATTGGTCCTGTACCCTCTATCTATGTATACCTGTACACATATATACACACATTCACATATGTATTCATATGCCAATATACCCTCTTATATAGACATATTATATATGTATATATACATATACATATATATGCACACACACATTTCTATTCCCTTCAACTGTTCTCATACTGAGAAAAGTTTCATCAGTTACACTTACTGTTTTTCCATGTAAGGATGTAAATAGTTCAACTTTAATAAGTTCCTTATGATTTCTTTTCCTTGTTTACCTTCTCATGCTTCTCTTTCTTCTTATATCTGAATGTCAAATTTTCTATTCAACTCTCGTTTTTTCATCAAGAATTCTTGAAAGTCTTCTATTCCACTGAATGACCATATTTCCCCTGAAATGTGACACTCAGTTTTGCTAGGTAGGTGATTCTTGGTCTTAATCCCAGCTCCTTTGACCTCTGGAATATTATATTCCAAGCCCTTTGATCCTTCAGTGTAGAAGCTGCCAGATCCTGTGTTATCCTGATTGTATTTCCACAATATTCAAATTGTTTCTTCCTTGGTGCTTGTAGTATTTTCTCCTTGATCTGGGAATTATGGATCCTGGCTATAACATTCCTAGGAGTTTTCTTTTTGGGATCTTTTTCAGGAGGTGATTGGTAGATTCTTTCAACCTCTGTTTTGCCCTCTGGTTCTAAAACATCAGGGCAATTTTCCTTGAGAATTTCTTGAAGGTTCTTTCTTTGATCATGGCTTTCAGGTAGTCCAATAATTTTAAAATTATCTCCCCTGGATCTATTTTCCAGGTCAGTGGTTTTCCCTATGAGATATTTCACTTTGCCTTCTATTTGCTTCATTTATTTGGATCTGTTTAATAGTATCTTGATTTCTCATAAAGTCGCTAGTTTCCATTTGCTCCAATCTAATTCTGAAGGAATGATTCTCTTTAATGAGCTTTTGAGATTCTTTTTCCATCTGGCAAATTTAGCTTTTTAAGGCATTCTTCTCCTCATTGGCTTTTTGAGCTTTTTTTACCATTGAGTTAGTCTATATTTTTTTGCTTTTTGGAGGGAAATTGGGGTTAAGTAACTTGCCCAAGGTCACACGGCTAGGTTTTTTTGTTTGTGTGTGCGTTAAGTGTGTGAGGCCGGATCCGAACTCAGGTCCTTCTGACTCCAGGGCCAACACTCTACTCACTGCGCCACCTAGCCACCCCTAGTCTATTTTTAAGGTGTTATTTTCTTCAGTCAGGTTGTTGACTCTCATTTAATAATTTTCTTGCATCGTTCTCATTACTCTTCCCAATTTTTCCTTCACTTCTCTTATTTGGTTTTCAAAATCCTTTTCAAGCTCCTCTATAGTCTGTAACCAGCTTGCATTTTTCTTGGAAGCTTCTGGTGCAGGAGTTCTGACTCCATTGCTTCCTCCTGTTCCATGCTTTGATCCTTTTTGTCCCCAAAAAAGGAATCCAAAGTCGGATTGCTGTGCTTGCTTTGCTTCCTTTGCTTGCTCATGTTGCCACTCAATTACTTGACTTTTGGGCTTTTTGCCACAGTAGGATTCTGCTATCAGACAGGGGAGCTTTGTCCCAATTGCTGGGGTTTTCTCAGCTGCCAGAGGTATTAGTTAGGTGCCCTCTCTGAAGCCTCCACAAGCTCTGGCAAGCTGGTCACACACCCCAGGACCTCCACCCTAGTCAACAATCCAGATCCAATGTTAAAGCAAGAGCAATTACCCCTCAGACTGGTTGCTTGATCCCCCTACAATCTGCAGGCCAGGAGCTGAAGCAGGCATGTGTGGCTGAGGCTGAAAAGGCTGACGACACTTCCGAATTACTGGATCCCAAAGTCCACATTGCACTGGCCTCTCACTTTGTCCTTAGCATCTATGTAGTGATAATTCTAGAAACTGCCACAACTGCTGGTGATCTGAAGTCGCTTCAGCCAGCTGCTGGTCAGGTCTACCTTGAGGTTAAGACCTCTGGCTCACTTGGGGCTGGGCTAGGCTCCCAGAGCACTGTGCTATCCACTTCTTGCCAGCCTGCTGGGCTGTCCTCAGTGGGAGGTTAGCTTCTCTGTGTAATTTTGTGGGTTCTGCAGCTCTAAAGTTTCTTCAGAGTTCCCTTTTACCTGAATTGGGGGAGGTGGAAGCCGGATCCCCAGGGAAGTCCTGTTTCTACTCCACCATCTTGACTCCACCCCCTGTTTTCATAGTTGTTAAAGAGTTACTCTTGTATTAGGGGGGATTTCCAAATCTATGATAATTTTTATATTGCCCAGCATTTTCTTTAATTTACTCACATCTCCAAATTAAATTCCCAAATTGAGTCTTTGTGTCAAGGTCAGACTTTCCTCTCTGCTGCTCTTTTGGATGGGGTAATTGACCTTCTTCAACTCACCCTGAGTCTCCTGGGTTACTGAGCTGACTTTTACCCCCTGGCATTATGCCTCCTGATATCCGAAGTTCAGAATCCTATAACTTCAGGACCTTTTGTGTCTGAAATTATGCCTGCAGATGAAGGGAAGGAAAGGAAAGGAAGAGGGTACATATCTTACCTGTTATGTTCCAGGCACTGTCATAAGCACTTTTTATGTTTAATTTTTATTTTATTTTTCCTTAATTACATGAAAATAAAAATTTTAATATTAAATTAAAAAAAAATTTCAATTCCATATTTTCTTTCTCCATTCCTCCCAACCCTCCTCATTGAGAAGGTGAGTAATTTGATATAGATTAAACATGCTCAGTCACACAAAAACATTTTCATATTAGCCACATTGCAAAGAAAACACAGACCTCCCCCCCACCAAAAAAGTCAAATCACCAACACAAGAATAATTAAGAGAGTATAAAATGCATGCTTCGGTCTGCATTTAGACTCCATTAGTTCTTTCTCTGAAGGTGGATAGCATTTTTCATCGTGAGTCCTTTGGAATTATCTCAGAGCATTATATTGCTGAGAATAAGTCATTCAGGATGCAGTCAGTCATTGTACAGTATTGCTGTTACTGTGTGCAATGTTCTCCTGGTTCCGTTCATTTCACTTTGTATCAGTTCATGAAAGTCCCAGGTTTTTCTGAAAGTATCCTGCTTGTCATTTCTTATGGCAGCTAAATACTTTTTTTAAACAAATATTATCTCATTTTATCCTTACAACAGTCTTGCAATGTAGACAATAATATTTATTATTCCCAATTTACAGTTGAGGAAATTGAAGCAAACAGAGTTTAAGTGAACTTGCCCGGATCACATAGCCATTAAGTGCATGAAGTAAAGAGAATAGTTTGGCTTTCCCCCCCTTTTTAAAAAATATGTTCACTTAATATTTTATTTTCCTCCAATTACACAGGATACTGTGACTATGCCAGTCAAACCAATTTTCACTAGTTTATAGAGTCATCTTGGGACAAAATGCTAGGGACTTTGGCACTCTTAGATGCCCGGCTTGTTCAGGTCTGAATACTGCAGTACCACTCGAGATGCTGCTGTTCTTCAGGGCACTTACTGGACTTTCTGACCACCCGGGAGCTTTCTCAGAAAGTCTTCCACCCTTTTTGCCACTAACCTTTGAGGCAAAAGTGGGCTGGTAAATATTTAACTCCAAAAAAAGCACCCTCAAGTGTAAGCATGGCATACTTAAAAAAAACAATTTGTTTATTTACTTTTAGTTTACAACATTCAGTTTTGCCATCACTTGAGTTTCAAATTTTCTCCCCCTCCCTCTACACCCCCCGCCCATCATGGCAGCATGAACTCAAATATAGGATCTACAAATATCTTCACATTAATCATTGGTCAGGTTGTAAAGAAGGATAATAATCAATGGAATGATCAGTGGGAAAGAGGAAATGAAACAAAACAAGAAAAAGAAACAGAGCAAGTAATTTGTTTCACCTGCATTCAGACTTTGCAGCTCTTTTTTTGGATGTGGATATCTCTTTCAATCATGAGTCTTTTGGAGTTGTCTTATAACGTTACATTTCTGAGAGGAGCCCAGTCTATTAAAGTTAGTCGTCACACATACATTGTGTCTGTGATTGTGTACAGATTTCTTCTGGTTCTGCTCTTCTTGCTTAGCATCAGTTTATATAAGCCTTTCCAGGTAAATATGAAGTCCATCTGCTCTTCATTTCTTATAGCACAGGAGTATTCCATTACATTCATATATCACAACTTATTCAGCCATTCCCCAATTGATGGGCATCCCCTGGATTTCCAATTCTTTGCCACCACTAAAAGAGTTGCTATAAATATTTTTGTACATATGGATCCTCCTCCCACTTCTCTGATCTCTTTGGGATATAACCCTACAAGTAGTATTGCTGGGTCAAAGGGTATGCACTTATTTATAGCCCTTTGCGAATAGTTACAGGTTGCTCTACAGAATGGCTGGATCAGTTCACAACTCCACCAACAGAGCATTAGTGTTCCAATTTTTCCACATCCTCTTCAGCATTTGTCATTTCCCTGTTTTGTCATCTCAGCCAATCTGACCTGATGTGGTACCTCAGAGTTGTTTTGATTTGCATTTCTCTAATCCCTAGTGATTTAGAACATTTTTTCATATGCTCATAGATATTTTAAATTTCATTCTCTGAGAGCTGCCTGTTCATATCCTTTGACTATTTATCAATTGGGGAGTGGCTTGTATTCTTATAGATTTGACTCAATTTTTTGTATATTTTAGAAATGAAGGCTTTATCAAAGACACTGGTTGTAAAAATTCTTTCCCAATTTTCCACCTCCCTCTTAATCTTGGTTACATTGGCTTTATTTGTACAGAAACTTTTCAATTTAATGTAATCAAAATTATCCATTTTGCATTTTATAATGCTCTCTACCTCTTGTTTTGTCATAAAATCTTCCCCTCTCCATAGATCTGACAGGTAAACTATTCCTTGCTTTCCCAGATTGCTTACAGTATCAGCCTTTATACCTAGATCATGCACCCATTTAGACTTGATTTTGGTATATGGTGTTAGATAATGGTCCTATGCCCAGTTTCTGCTATACTATATTCCAGTTTTCCCAGCAGTTTTTGTCAAATAGTGAGTTTTTATCCCCAAAACTGGGGTCATTGGGTTCATCAAACAGTAGATTATTATAGTCATTGGCTGCTGAGTCTTTTGTGCCCAATCTATTCCATTGATCCACTATTCTATTCCTCAGCCAGTACCAAGTAGTTTTGATGACTGCTGCTTTATAATACAGATTAAAATCTGGTATGGCTAGGCCACCTTCCCTAGCATTTCTTTTCATTAATTATGGCATACTTTTAAAGTTTGATCTGCATTATTAGCATTTTTTCCATCACTTTCCTAAGTCTAGACAATCAACAAAACAATCCACTGAAAATTTTTAAAGTCCTACAAGCCCATAAGAGCTAGCTGAGATGAATAGGCTTAAACTTAGACCATAATAATAGTGAGGTACATGTGTATGACTTGGGGAAGCTTTGCCTCACTCACTCACTCTGCCTCCATCACATTTATGACATCTTTGGTTCTCTTTGAGAATGAAGGATGAACAACAACAATCTTACTTTCAGATTTCTTGTGTCTCTGGCCTTCACTGCTTGGGCTGAGAGTCTGGGCTTGCTGACCTGTTTTGGCACTAGCTTGTTAGGGTCCCCTATTGCAATGGATTTCTGAATGACTTTTTGCTCAGTTCTGGGATAAAAGAAGTTTTGTTTTTGCTTTTGTTTTTGTTTTTTTTTTTTTGCTTTTTGGAGGGGGGAAGGGAGGACAATTGGGGTTAAATGACTTGCCTAAGGTCACACGGCTAGTTTTGTGTTAAGCTTCTGAGGCCAAAAGAAGTCATTTATTATAAAATCTCATTGGATATCTTGAGCATTAGTTGATCTAGTGCATAACAACTAACATTTACATAGTGCTTACACTGTGCCAAGTGCTTCATGTTCATTTGATCTTCACAACAACTCTCTGAGTTAGCGGCTGATATTATTCCCATTTTACAGAGGAAACTGCAATAGGCAGAGGTTAAATGACTTTCCTAGGGTCACATAGCTAGGAAGAGTCTGAGACTGGATTTGAACTCAAGTCTTCCTGACTCCAGGCCTGGCAGTCTATCATAATAAACTATTCCACCTAGATGCCCCAGGTTTTTGCGGGAGTAGGTATGTGGGAGCTGGGTGCTCTGTCTCTTGTTCAGGCAGCCACTTTGTCTAGAAGTCTCCTGGATAATTAATCAATTATACATTTATTAAGTGCCTCCCATACGTTTTCCCCATAACGTGGGTTAGATTCATGCCTTCCCTTTCCCCCCTGATGCCCACAGGGATTAGTTTTCCCTATAAGACCCAAGTAAGTGTCTGAGGTCGGATTTGAACTCAGGTCAAGTATCTGATCTCAGACACTTACTAGCTGTGCAAGTCATTTAAGCTCTGTTTGTCTCAGTTTCCTCATCCATAAAATGGGGGTGATAATAGCACCTACATCCCAGGGTTGTTGTGAGGATCAAATCAGATAACATCTGATAACATTTGCACATTTGTAAAAATTTGCACATAGTAAGTGACATATAAATGCTAACCATTATTATTATTTAAGATGGTTTTCTCCTGTATCGAGTACCAGCTTCTTGGTCTCTTAAGGACATGAGTCCCATCCATGTGGAGTCTGGGCCTCTCTAGTTTATTGGGTGTTCCAAGGGCAAAGAAATTGCCATATCTTGCCATTCTGACCAAATGCATTTCCATAAGGAGACGAGGTGACATATACCAAAGGTGAAGCTAGGAGCTATTATATGGAGCATCTTCACATGTTCTAGCTAGGGTAACCCCTCTTGTTAACTGTTCCATGATCTTAGAGCTGAATTGATGGGGGGCCAGTATTAAGTTGCCCCCAAAACCTCCTTATTTCTCCCTCTTTTCCTTTAAGATGCATCTCACATATCATGTTTTGGAGGAAGCCTTTCTTGATCTCTCCCTTCCCCCCAACACACACACACACACACACACACACACACACACACACTCACATGCTACCAGTGCTCCCACTCCCAAACTACATTGAATAGAGCAGCTGTTTACTTCATTTATGCTGGATATATGTTTACATGAACTCATTGCCTTTCCTGTAAGAATATATTTTCCTTGTCTGCAAAGATTATTTCATTCTTTCTGTTTATATCCCCAGTACCTGTCTCATAGTAGCTGCTTAATAAATTACATATTAGGGGCAGCTAGCTGGCACAGTGAGTAGAGCACTGGCCCTGGAGTAAGGAGGATCTTAGTTCAAATATGACCTCAGACACTTAACACTTACTAGCTGTGTGACCTTGGGCAAGTCACTTAACCCCATTTGCCCTGCCTTCCCCCCTCCAAAAAAAGAAAAAAAAGAAAAAATTTTAAAAATTACATATTGATTGATTGAATGATTCATTCTTGGAGGAGCAGAAGGCCACTAATAGTAGCTTGATAAAACCCCAGAGAAGACATCTAGGACTATTTAGGAGGGTTGTCAAGAGTGTCACTTGATGAGGACTGAGAAAAGACCATCAGATCTGGCAAGAAGAGGGATGGCTGCAGGGACTGTTTCTCTTTGGGCCATGGGCGCCAACTCAGGAACCCAGGAACTCTTAAATTTATGTGATAGTTGTCACAACTGGTAACATTTATTGCTCAAGATTTCTGGTTGCTGATCCCAGATCTGTGTTCAGGGCAGAAACCCAAGTGCAGAAGAAGGCATCTAAGGACTTAGGCTCACCAAGGCAGGCACGAATTGATGCCCATGGCCGTATGCTTGAACTTCAGGTCTCCGTTTGGAGGGGGGAACAAGAGAAATCTCTTCTTGTTTCCCACCCCTAACATTACTGGAAATTCTCAGGAGATCTGACACTAGATAGATCCCAAAAGATGCTGAACCAAGAAGAAGAGAGGCAAAGTCTTGCTCCTTCCTCCTTCAATAACCTATTGAATCAAGTGAAATCTATAATGGTCAAAAGATATGACTCATAGATTTAGAGTTGGAAGGGACCTTAGAGGTCATCAAATCCGACTGCTTCCTTTAACAAGTTAAGGAAAATAAAGCACTTTGCTCAAGGTCACTCAGATGGAATGTTTCAGAGGTGGAATTTGAACTGTGGGTCTCCTTGGCTCCAGGTTCAGCATATTCTCCACTATAACATCCCCCAAGATACTTAAGGGAGTTACTTCATCATCTCACCAAAGTGCATCACACGTCCTTCAGCTGCCAGTTCTTTGTTAATCATTCAATTATTTATTTATTATTTATTTTTAGTTTTCAACATTCACTTCCAAATTTTCTCCCCTTCCCTTCCGCCTCCTTCCCCAAGATGGTTTCAATCTTGTATGGGCTCTACACATACATTCCTGTTAAACACATTTTCACATTAGTCATGTTAGAAAAAACAAGAAGAAAGAAAATAGTCAGCTTCGTTCTTCCTTCTGACTCCATAGCTCTTTCTCTGGATGTGGCTAACATTTTCCATCATGTGTATTAGCCTCCTGCTAAGGTACGTGTAGAAGAATGGACAGAGTACTGGGTCTAGAATCAAGAAGACCCAGGTTCAAATCTGACCTCAGAGACTTGCTAGCTGTATAAGCCATTTAAACTCTGTCTCAGTTTCCTCATCCATAAAAGGGGGGTAATAATAGCACCTACCTGCCAGGATTATTGTGAGAATCAAATCAGATAACATCTTAAAACATTTGCTCCTTTGTAAAAATCTGCATAGAGTAGGCGACATATAAATGCTAACCATTATTTTTATTTAAGATGGTTTTCTTACCTTTTTAGGGAAAAACTAAAAACTGTGCTGAAGACCTTCTTGTCTTACTACTATGGGTCCCAACACAATTCATAGTAGATGCTAGTCTCTATCACAATGGGACTAGACAGAAGTGAGATCAGATCCTTGACTAGTTGAGGTCAGTGGCCTAGCATGAGAGTTGTTTCTTTGGTTAGGCTTTCCTTAGACATCTGCCTGTACTGTCATGGTCAGAGGGCCCGTCTTTACTCATTGGTAGAGAAAACAAGATTCAGGATACCAGATAGCATAGATCCTAGGAACAGACCACTGGCTACAGAAAGTTAGATCAATTTATCTAGTGGTCATAGGACTGAGCTCAATAAGACCTATGTCGACGTGTCCTGGGCCTTTTGAGACTTTTGAAAATGAGACTCCATTTAGACACAGAACAGAAAAATCTCTGGTTCCAAGGAGGACACCCTTTGCATTTAAGGTTACTAAGCAGCAAGCTTTCATCCACTTTAGAGCTGTGTGGTACTCTCAGTCTCAAAGAAGTATTTGCAATTTGAAGATGATTCTGATCTGGTAGATTTAGAGTACAGTAGAATATCAAAAGTGCAATTATGCCTAAACAGCATATAGTCCAGCCCTCGGAAGTTGTTCAGTCATTTTCAATCACATTCAACTCTCCATGATCCCATTTTGGGGTTTTCTTGGCAAAGGCAGTGGAATGGTTTGCTAGGAAGTGTCTGAGGCTGGATTTGAACTCAGGAAGATGAGTCTTTCTGATTTCAAGTTCAGTGTTCTATCAGTTGTGCCACCTAACTGCCCAACCCTTGGAAGACTTGAATTCAAATCCTCATTCTGTCCCTTAAAAGCAGTGTATCTATAGGTAAGTCATTTAATTTTTTAGAGGCTTATTACAATGAGATATAATATCTAATTAGATTAGAGAATTCCTAAGATTCCTTGCAACTCTAGCACCCCCTTTTCTAAAGAAAGGGAATTAAGGCCCAGAGAAATTAGGTAATAAACCCTATATCATAGGTACCAAGCACAGAGCCAGAAATAGAACTCCTGATTGCCCGTTCAAGGGTCCATTGTTCCATGTTGTCTCTTTTGAGGACTGAATAAATGACTGCCATAGAGGAAGCCAGGCCCATCTCCCTATCAGATACTCAGTCAAGGGACTGGGATGAGGAAGTGTGAGGGTACCAAAGACAGACTTCACTTTTCTTGGGCTGCCTGCAAATGTGTATGATTCTAGGTAGATCTGGGCAATGATCAAAGGCCAGTCTTTAGAAGGACAGAGTGAAAAGTACGGTAGATTCTTTGTGATGCTCTATAACTCCCTGTGACCAATGACCAGAGACACAGAATACATGGTGCTTATGTATTCCTCCTCCACATTCAGTCCAAGGGATGATTTCCACAGTTACAGTCAGGCCTGGCACAGTTTACATTTATCCTGGTACTTAATACCCCTCAGCCTTCCTCTATCTGCAAAATTAATCTTTCAGTGACTTTGGGGGACCACCTGCCTTCATGTTACCTTTGCCAGGATTGAGCTCCCTCTTTCCTTTATGGCTTTTCCCTTTATTAATGGGGTTTTAGAATTTCTGTGCTACTGATAGCCTATGGCAAGTAAGACATTCATTAGCCTGGTTGTGATTGTCTTGAAACCATTCTTAATCTCTGGCCCAAAACACCTTGTCGCTAGAGTTTGGTGACTTGGTCAGTCAAGATGACAGGTTCAAAGTTTTTCCTTTGCCCTGGGCAAGGCATGGATTTTGTGTAGGTGTGCCTCTGGATCAAGGGTTCTTAACCTGGGGCCAGTGACCTTGTTCTGCTTTTGTTTTTTAAAAATTATTTTTGATGACAGCATTTCAGTATAATCTCAATCCTGTGCATTTTATTTTATATATTTAAAAACATTATTCTGAGAAGGGGTCCATAGGCTTCACCAAACTGTCAAAGCAGTCTATGACACACACAAAAATTAAGAACTCCTGAGCTTGAGGTCTGACAGAGACAAGGCAAGTGTGGTATTTGTCTTGGGCACACAAATCTGAGAATTTCCCAAAAATATTTAAAATAGACATCTTTTATCTCAAGAAAGCCATGAATAAGAAAGAGGAGGAAAGGGAATGGGGCAGGTTTATAGTCTTATTAGTTACAGTGATTATGGGCAAAGGATTCCATGGGCAAAGGAAGGTTTGTTCTCTCTTCCTCCCAAAAAAAACCCAATGAGGTTTGTGATTCAGAATATTAGAGTTGCAAAGGATCTGAGGCATCCTCTCATTTCATTGTAATGAATCCTTGAAAAATTAAGTGGTTTGCCTATGAATAAACACTACTTTTAAGTGGTTGAATGAAAATTTGAGCTCAAGTCTTCTAGTTCTAAGGACAGTACTCTTTCTACCACTGACTCATTTCATTGGATAGAAAGCCCTTCTCTTCCCAGTGAGAGAGGAGGCCAATAATACAAAGTCTCCCAGTAGAGGGACCCCAGGGAGTCACAGTCACACTTGTCACACCAGGCTAATGCCTGGTATCAGATCCCTTCTTGATATCAGGGAAGATTTGGGAGCAAAGCAAGGAAAGTAAAATGGGTATTGGGTACCTTAAGTGGGAGAGTGGGTACTATATCCAAAAGGGTAAAACTTACTGAGGGTGTACCCTGCCCTTGGATCATCACCCAGAGATTGACCATTACCAGCTAGGAGACCAAACAGAAGAGGTCGGAAGTGAAATGAGAATGGTGCAGTGCCCCAGAAATGAAGGACCTTTTGTGGCACTTCTGATTATCTAG
This sequence comes from Gymnobelideus leadbeateri, assembly GCA_011680675.1. Taxonomy (NCBI): domain Eukaryota; kingdom Metazoa; phylum Chordata; class Mammalia; order Diprotodontia; family Petauridae; genus Gymnobelideus; species Gymnobelideus leadbeateri. The sequence continues at coordinate 170,493 of WOXC01010754.1, read as the reverse complement.
CAAGAGCCCTTACAGCTCCAAATCTATCTTCCTATCTTCCTATGACCTGTCATGACCCAGATTCACTCCTTCTGAGTATGACTGCAAGATTTTTGGTGTTGGTGTATTTACTAATTTACAAAGGGTTCAAGAAATAAATGACAAATGGAAGACGTAGGAGCTAAGTCCAAGTGCTTTCTTTAATTGATTCAAAACATTAGGAGCAAATCATGGTTCAAGACAGGGGAGCCCTCTATTCCTCATCCAATGTAGTAAGGACAAGTTATAGAGGTTAAAGTGACTGAAGAAGTTGAGCCCACACCATTCTACCATACCCGGATGAGTGTAAAGAAAGGTAGAGTTCTTTTTGTCATAATGGTAGTTGTATGAAATCGTGGAAGTGTAGGAAAGAATAAAATAGTAAATGGAGTAGGGGTAGGCTTACTGGTATCATAGGCTTCATCATTTATGTCATGAATTGGATGGACACAGCATCGAGAATAATTATGACACAGCATTTTTGTCATTTCTGTAGCATAGCATCTGACCCTGCAGTGACCTTGACCATCCCAGCATCTGTTGGACAAAAAGCCACCTACAGAGAAGAAAGAATGATCATTTGACCAAGGTTACTCTCCGGTGATGAGTAATGTGCCCTAATGTGGGGAAGATGGGAGTAAGAGAAGCTTAATTTTGGACTCTGAAGTCCCAGGTACAGAGTTGACAGAACTAGAAATGTTCGGGGAAGCTGAAGGTAGGCAAGGGGATGGGGATTGAAGAGAAGGTAAGACAGAAGGGAACAGACAATGAAAATAAACTTGCCCCAAGCTTTGGCCCCTTTTCAAAGTCAAGGAGACAGCCCCCCATCCCTCCCACCCCTGGAGGTATGCCCTAAGTCTAACAAGGTCTTTGGGAAAGGATATTTATTAATAGTAATGAGTTCCCTTGACTTCTGCTTTAAAATATGCTGGTTCACTTCCTGATTCTTTGACCACACCCTCTATCTTTTTTAATGTTTATTTTCTCCCTGCCTTTTAAATGTGAGCATTTTAATTCTCTTCTTTGGAAATCTGCTATCCCCTTTCCATCTCTCACCTTTATGGGAATTACTCCCAAATCTCTATTTCTAGTGCAAGTCTTATACTTTCAACAATTACTCATAGGACATTTCAATCAGGACACTCCACTGCCTCTTCAGATTCAAAACATTCAAAGCAAGACTCTTCCTCTTCTCTAAAAACTCTTTTTCCTTCTGACTTTTCTATTTATTTCTCTGTCCATGGCTCCATCATCCAGCTGGTCACTCAGGCTCAAAACCTCTGAGTCCTTACCACCTTCTGTCTTTTGCCACCCCATCAGTTACAATAGTTCTTATGCTTCTGCTATGGTCCAAATTCTGCCCCATCATTTGCATTCCTGCCATCCCCATCGGAGGTTTCTGTGACTCATCGATTTTTGTTTGTGTTGGCTAGGCCATCAGCTTGACCTGAAGGTGAGTCCACCAAAGACAGCTCTAACCTCCTCCAAACCTCTGTACCCTTCTCGAGAACAAGATCGTAGAAGGACCAAACATGCAGTAGACCTGGGGAAGGTGGTGGCTGAATTTATTATACTCTGGGCCCATCTCTTTGTGTGGGGATGTTGAGCATGACTCCACTCTTCCTTCCCCCAACTGATCCATGAGCAGGAATTTCAGCCTAGGGTAAAATCCCTGTTGAGTGTTTCCCCATTCTTCCCCATCCCCTGCCCCCATCGGATATTTCTCCATTCTCCCCTGTCCCCTGGCCCCCACTGGATATTCCCCATCCCTTTCCCCCTGCCCCCCACTGGATCTTCCCCATCTTCGCCCATTCTAGGTTCCCTATCCCTCAGCCTAGGGTAAACTTCACGTACACTGGAAATTCAAATATACACTGTCAAATTACTGATTGTAGTCTTGGCTTACATAACCTGACTATTGGAATCACTTCAAAAACCAGCACATTGTCCTTGCCAACTCACTGTCTGATCTGGGTATGTGACCCCAGCAGTCCCGGGTAATAAAGTCCACTTCCAAATTTTACTCTCTAGGATCTTTTGTCTTGCTCCTTTCAGCTCAACAGAGATAGTCAGAATGGGGTGTTTTTATATCCTCTGGAGTGTGGAGGAATTCCTCATTCCCTCTCCCCTAGTGATTTTGGGATTACCTGGGCTCCTCTGGATTAGGAATACCATAATGGTGAAGAACTGGAGAAGGAGCTTCATTGTGGGAATGTGGAGATGGTGCTAGGGGAAAGGGACAGCAGGGCTGGTGTGGAGTAGAGCCCCCTGGGCACTGGGCCCAGAGCACTGGCCCTTGCTGTCTTTGCTGAGTGGGCAGGGTTAGATGCTCGGCCAATTGGAACAGTTCTTGGTCGGAAGCACTGATTACGTTCCTCCTGATTGAGTTGCTCCAGTCTCTGCCCTAGATGCTAAGGAAAGGAGAGAGATTGTATCTTCTACCTCACTCTCCCTGCCTGTCCATTTTAGAGAAAATTTGAGTTTGCAGACCAGAACACATCTTTTTTTTGCTCTTCTCTGTCTCTTAAAAACTAAACTTTTCTTTAAGACTCAGTTCAGATGCTACTTCCTATAGAAGCCTTTTCTGATCCTCCTAGTCTTTAGTGTCACCTTTAATTCTCATTTATATATTTATCTATTTGTATGTTGTATGTAAGACAGGCAGCATATCGTGGGGAATAAAGACCTGACCTTACATCCAGGAGAACCTGGTTCAAATTCTGCCTCTGACATATCCTGACTGTGTGACCCTGGACAAATGACTTAATCTCTCAGTGTCTCCAGGTAACTTTCTTTTTTTTTTCCTCCCAAAGCAGTAGTCTTTATTTTTTTGTTCTTTTTTAAATTAAATTTTATGTTTATTTTTAGTTTACATCATTCACAAGATTTTGAATTACAAATTTTCTCCCCATCTTTCCCCTACCCACCACCCCAAAACAATGGTCCCACTGTATACCCCCTTCCCCAATCTGCTCTCTCCTATATCCTCCTCCATCCCTCCTCTGACTTTCCATTAGGGCAATATGCCCCAGTGCCTATGTATCTTATTTCCCAGTTGCATGTAAAAATACATATGTATATGGGTGTACATATATATTACTATATATATCTATATAATTTTTTTAAACATTTGATTTTAAAACTTTGAATTCCAGATTCTCTCCCTTCTTCCCTCATTACCTACCCTTACTGGGAAAATAAGGAAGTAAATATAGGTTGTACATGTGTAGCTCCACAAAATATTTCCATAGTGGATATATTGTGAAAGACTGACTATATTTCCCTCCATCCTATCCCGACCCCCACTTCTTCTATTCTCTACTTTGACCCTGTCCCTTTTCAAAATTGTGTGCTTGCAGCCTGTCCCCCCCTTCCATCATCCTCCCTCTCATCCCCTTCTCCCCTATTCTCCTTCAGGGTAAGATACCCTATTTAGTGTGTATGTCATTCCCTCCCTAAGCCAAATTCAATCAGAGTAAGGTTGACTCATTCTCTTTTGTCTTCCTGTTCCTCCCCTCCATTGTAACCATTTTCCCTTGCCTCTTCTATATGAGATAATTTACCCCATTCTGTCTCTCCCCATCTCCTCTTATTATATTCCTCTCTCCTCTTAATTTCACCTTTTAAGTATCATCCCTTCCTATTCAATTGGTCCTATGCCTCTGTCTATGTACACCTGTACACATATACACACACACTCACATATGTATTTATACACCCATATACCCTCCTATACAGACATATATATGCATACATATATATATGCATTTCTATTCCCTTCAACTATTATCATACTGAGAAAAGTTTAATAAGTTACAATTATCATTTTTTCATGTAGGAATATAAATAGTTCAACTTTGATAAGTTCCTTATGATTTCTTTTCCCTATTTACCTTCTCATGCTTCTCTTGCTTCTTATATCTGAATGTCAAATTTTCTATTCAGCCCTGGTTTTTTCATCAAGAATGCTTGGAAGTGGGGCTCACTTTGAGAAGTGTTGTGTGATTTGACCAGACAAGACTCTGGGCAGCTGTGGAGAGCCCCCAGCTTTGAAAAACCCAGATGTTGGTGCTTCTCCCTTTGGTAACTGTGATTTGGTACTGATGTAATGGTTGGACAGTTGGAGGCCTGTCTACTTGAAATGTTTCTGTCTGTATACTTTGAAGTTCGGGGTGCTGACTTTTCCCCCTGAAGTAGGTAAGTCATATGTTTGATTGATTAAAGCAAGATTATTAACCACTCCCCCCCCCCAAAAAAAAAGAATGCTTGAAAGTTCTCTATTTCATTGAATTACCATATATTCCCCTGAAACATGATACTCAGTTTCACTGGGTAGGTGATTCTTGGTTTTAATCCCAGCTCCTTTGACCTCTGGAATATCATATTCCACACCTTTCAATCCCTCAGTGTAGAAGTTGCCAGATCCTGTGTTATCCTGATTGTGTTTCCATAATATTCAAATTGTTTCTTCTTGGCTGCTTGTAATATTTTCTCCTTGATCTGGGAATTCTGGAACCTGGTTATAATATTCCAAGGAGTTTTCTTTTGGGGATCTTTTTCAAGAGGTGATTGGTAGATTCTTTCAACCTCTATTTTGCCCTCTGGTTCTAAAACATCAGGGCAATTTTCCTTGAGAATTTCTTGAAGGATGATTTCTAGGTTCTTTTTCTGATCGTGGCTTTCAGGTAGTCCAATAATTTTAAAATTATCTCTCTTGGATCTATTTTCCAGGTCAATGGTTTTCCCCATGTGATATTTCACATTGCCTTCTATTTTTTCATATATTTGGATCTATTTAATAGTATCTTGATTTCTCATAAAGTCACTAGTTTCCATTTGCTCCAATCTAATTCTGAAGGAATGATTCTCTTCAATGAGCTTTTGAGATTCTTTTTCCATCTGGCAAATTCAGCTTTTTAAGGCATTCTTCTCCTCATTGGCTTTTTGAGCTTCTTTTACCATTTGAGTTAGTCTATTTTTTAAGATGTTATTCTCTTCAGTAAGGTTGTTGACTCTCTTTTCATGATTTTCTTGCATCATTCTCATTTCTCTTCCCAATTTTTCCTCCATTTCTCTTATTTGGTTTTCAAAGTCCTTCTTAAGCTCCTCTATGGCCTGTAACCAGTTCATATTTTTCTTGGAAGCTTTTGGTGCAGGCGTTCTGACTTTGTTGTCTTCCTCCCATTCCATGCTTTGATCCTTTTTGCTCCCCAAAAAAGGAATCCAAAGTAGGATTGCTGTGCTTGCTTTGCTTCCTTTGCTCGTTCATGTTGCCACTCAATTACTTGATTTTTGAGCTTTTTGCCACAGTAGAACTCTGCTTCCAGAGAGGAGAGCTTTGTCCCAAATCTCTGGGGTTTTCTCAGGTGTTGGAGCTATTAGTTGGGTGCCTTCTCTGAAGGCTCCACTGGCTCTGGCACACTGGTCAGTCACCCCGGGACCTCCACCCTAGACAGCAATCCAGATCCAAGCAGGTTAAAACAAGAATGATTACCCCCTTGGAATGGTTGCTTGGTCCCCCTACAATCTGCAAACCAGGGGCTCTGAAGGAGCCATGCAGCAGCAGCCACCACATCTTAGCTGCTTCTCTCGGGGCAGAGGCCAGATTGCACCTCTGGGCCCCCTGGTTCCACAAAGTCCACACTGAACTCTCACTTTGTCTTTGGCATTTATGGGTTAATAATTCTGGAAACCACCACAGCTGCTGGTGATCCACTCTCCTTCCAGCCTCAGCTGGTTGTGGTTGCCCTGAAGCTAAAACCTGGGATTCAGGTGCAGCTGGGCTCTGCTCCCAGCACTGTGCAATGGACCCTTCCTGCCAGCCTTCCAGGCTGTCTTCAGCAGGAGATTTGTTTCTCTCTGCCACTTTGTGGATTCTGTAACCCTAAAGTTTGTTTAGAGTAATTTTTTATAGGTATTTGAGGTGGTTATGGAGGGGGCATACGGAGTTTTCCTGCTTCTGTGCCACCATCTTGGCTCCTCCAGGTAACTTTCTGAGAAAAGGTACTGATCTGCATTGGTAGAGTCATTTTCCTTTCTTGGTATTTCCCTGTGCCAATGATAATGCCAATCTAGTCTGTCCCCATGTGAGTAAGATTTAAACATCTTAACATCAGGACCGTTTTTCATTTTTGTGTTGGATACTCGGTGCCCAAGTACTGCTATGCACATAGGAGGTGTTTAATACCCAGTTGTTGAAATGAGCTGAATGCCTCTTTCTTCATATTGTGAGCTCCTGAAAGGTAGAAATCAGCCTTCTCTAGATCCTCCTCGATAAACTGAGCACAAGACCAACAAGAAATGGATACCAGGAGAAAAAGTGGTAGAAACCAAGTATGTCCATTATAGATTGTTTAATCTCATGGCCAGTGCTGATTTTATATGTGGGCAGAGTAGGAGTCACATGACAGCCCAACTTCAGAAATACCAACTCTACACCTTGGCATTTTGCCGTTAGAACCTCATTCCATGATTCTTGAAGGCCCCTAGATCCACTCAAGACCCCTTTTAAAATATAACACCCTATGGGGCGGCTAGGTGGAGCAGTGAATAGAGCACCAGCCCTGGAGTCAGAAAGACCTGAGTTCAAATTCGGCCTCAGTCACTTGACATACTTGCTAGCCATGTGACCTTAGGCAAGTCTCAATCCCAATTGCCCTGCCTTACCCCCTTAAAATAAAATATAACACCCCATTATATTGTTGATTAGATTGTAAACTGTTAAAAAACACTTTGAAGAGCAATATGATGTTATGTAGTAGGAGTCACGAAACTAGTTGTATTTTTAAACCCAATGATTCCATTGCTAAACTATCCAAAAAGCATGTTAAAACAGGAAAAAAGGACCTATGTGTACCAAAAGTTCCAAGCTGCTCTGTTGGTAATAGCTACACACACACACACACACACACACACACACACACACACACACACCCTCCCTGTATAAAACTTGAATTCCAATAGTTGGAAAATGTTTTTTTTTTAATTACAGCATCTTAATGTAATGAAATATTATAGTACAATAAAATGATAAAAATGGAGCATACTGTATGGAGAGAACTATATGAAGTGATTTAGCCACCATTCATTTAACAAGTATTTATTAATCTATGTATCAGGCATTGCACTTTCTAGGCAACTCACAAGGACCAGCTCTTTTGATTTGCTAGGCATGGCATTTTAGTTCCATTAGGTCCAAGATAATTCTCCTAGTGGTTTTCTGCTTCTCCAAGAAGGAATTATTTAATGAATCAACATGTAATTTATTAAGCTTTTACCATGTGCTGGGTACTGGGGTTCTAGATAGAAAGGATGAAACAATTCTTGCAGACAAGGGGATATTATCACTGTGCATTGAGGATACTGATAAAAATAAAACAATTCTTACTTTTCAGTAACTTACACTCTATTGAATTTAGAACCCTCATATACTCTACAGAACATCCTCCATATGTGTGTATATGTATGTGCACACACACACATATATACATGTATGTATATGTTTATATATGTGTGTATTATATATATGTAGCTGTAGCAGCAAGCACCCTAGCATACCCAGGATGACCACTAGCACAGGTTCTTAGATCTGTTTTTCTAAAGAAACTCAAAATGGGTTAACAATCTTGCTTTAATCAAACATATATCATTTACCTAGTTCAGGGGAAAAAGTCAGCACCCTGAACTTCAGACAATACAAACAGAAGTTATAAGCAGACCAAAAAAAAAAAAAAAATACAGACAGAGAAACAGATCAGTAGACAGGGCTTCCCACTGTCTGACCATTACATCCATACCTAGTCAGTTACCAGTTTCAAAGCCGGAGGGCTCAGCAGCTGCCCAGAGTCTCATCTGGCCAAATCATACAACTCTTCCTAAAGTGAGCCCCACAGCAAAACCTCAGGGTATATATAGCCTTCTCCTGGGTCAGAGACCATCACAACCCTTGTGACCCACTGCCCAATCACAAAGTAACAAGGTGTGGGCATTTCTGAAAAACAAGTCTACAGCCACAGGCTCCATGTGACCACATTCAGCTTATCAGGGGGCAGAGTATATTTTCAAATCAGGGAAGATTCTCAGAGTCACTTGAGCCTATCAAGGGACCAAGGGGCAGGGAAGATCTTCAGACTCCCATTCCCATAACAGTAGCATGACATAGCAGATTGGGAACTTAACTCAGAGTCAGGAAGGCCTAGGTTCAAGGCTTAGCCCTGACATATAATGGATGTGTGATCTTGGGCAAGTCACTTAACTGAACAATGTTCTAAACAAATCTCTAATACTACAAGTTGTGGAAAAGGTACTAACCTGCCTGGTACAGGGAGTTTCTTCATCAGGGAGTTCCCTATCCCTCTCTCTCTCCAAGATTATCTACTAAATGGGTATATGTGAATGTCTGACTGGTGTCTTTATATACTCATTACAACTCTATATTGATGTTACAGCGAATTGATCAGGGGACTCCTGATCTGTTGAGCACCCACAATTCTCATAATGAAACTACAGAATATAAAGGGCAGGTAACAGGATAATGAAATGTAAGGATGCACCCCTTTTGTCCTAGGGACATTCTTGACACATTCAATCAACAAGCTTTTATTAAGTATTATTTATTAAATGTTATGCAGTGAGAATACAAAGAAAAAGCCCAAACAGTTCCTGCCCTCAAGTAGATTTAAAAGGGGAAGATGACATTTATAAATCAGTACTTAGAAGACAAATATTATGTAGATAAGTAACTCAATTCTGAATTTGCAAAGAGTAACTACACATGCCTGTCTTTCTGTCAGGATGATTTATACAGATGTTATGCAAATTTAAAGAAGTTAGCACTGTATAAGTTAGAATAATTAAAATATTTTTTTTGTGCTGTTCAAAACAACTCTCCCAACCTGCTATTAGATGTGTACTAAATATGTCAGAATTCCCTTGAGGTGGTGAAATCAGTATTTTAGCACATTGACACAAATAATCTAGGCCACTAATTGGATATTGATTATGTCAGTGAAATACTAATTTGTGAAGTTTACTTTAAATACAGTCCATCCCAAGGCTACTTCTGATTATGAATTAATGTCCCAGGAATCAGGAATGTCTGCATTGCTAATGACTAGCGTCTTGAAAAGAAGCCGTCAAGCTCTCAAAGTTTCTTCCAGCAAGATATCCATTTTTTTTTTTTTTGGAAGAAATTGGGGTTAAGTAACTTGCCCAAGGTCACACGGCTAGGTTTTTGTTTGTGTGCGTTAAGTGTCTGAGGCCGGATCCAAACTCAGGTCCTTCTGACTCCAGGGCTGGCCCTCTACTCACTGCGCCACCTAGCCACCCCAAGATATCCATTTTTAACAGGGGCACGAAACCTGATAAGAAAGGGTAAATGGATTGTCTCCACTTATACCAAAGACCCAGAACTGAAGATGCAACTCATTTTTATAAGTATAGAAAAAAGAACAGAACAGGAATTATATTATTTGTTATGAAATTGGCAACCTTGTGGGGTCAGGGGATCATGATTGGTTACACATTAAGTAAAAAACATATAGCCCTCATGTGATCAGACCCACTTGTCTCTGTCTCTAAGGAATGCTTTTGTGAATTTATGGGGGCCAGCTGCATGTTGAAGTAATTAATATCAGACAGGCACTAGACTCAAAGGCACCTGGGCTTAAGATAAAGCCACCTAAAATTTACAAGGAGGGGGCCTTAAGACAGCACAAGGTCAATTAGTCTGACTCTTAAGAATGGTATACAAATATGATTCAGTTTCTCAGATACTGAAGTTATGTAGATTCATTTGGCAGGAATGATTTACAGGTGCTGCTGAGGTAACAATTCCCACAGAATTAGACTGATGACAAAATTGTACTTCTAAAGCCAAGCTCAGAGTCTCTAATAAGAAGTGATTATAGGAAGGCTTAATCTAGGGGTGGGGAACCTGTGGCCTCCAGGCCATATGTGGCCCTCTAGGTCCTCAAGTGCTGCCCTTTGAATCAAAATTTCACAAAATAAATCCCTTCAATAAAAGGATTTTTTCTGAAAAACCTGGATTCAGTCAAAAGGCCACACCCAAGGACCTAGGAGGCTACCTGAGTCCTCAGGTTCCCCACCCCTGGTTTAACCATTTGGTATCCGAGTCTGAGAAAGAAAGACTGAACTTTTGAACTCATGAACTTCTTCACTTGGAGGCAAAGAAGAGACTTGGGGTTTTGCATTAAATATAGAGCAGAGTTACAGAATTGAATATAAAATACATAATCAACATTTGAATTTCACAAAGCATATGAGGAACCCTCAACTTCTTGGACTCCAATGGAGACTGGAATGAAGCCTCAGTAGAGCCTGGAGGCAGGGTCTGACTGCTAGCTATCGCCTCTAGCCTATTTTCTTATATTTAGTATCTCGTGCCTTGCACCTCTGATCCACCATTGCCATTTCCACTGTCGTGGGGATGATGACATCGGGGTAATGTGAATGTGATGTTGAACTTGGTACTCCCCATTTCACATCTCAGTGAATTTAGGCAATTTCCATTGGATGATGTGGGATTCAGAATAATGACTTTCCCCCTCTCTATTAAGTAGTAAGAGTGCATATATTGATTAAAGTAAATAAAATCAATTTGATTGGACCAAATAAAGGAGTGTCTTGCTTCAGTGTAATACAATAGAAAGACCAACTTTGGAGTTAGGGGACTTGGTTATGCAGTTTCTTTCCAATATGACATCTTTAGGCCTCAGTTTTCTCAGCTATCTAATGCAGATTGAACAGGTAGTGAAAAAGGTCTGGTTAGCAATTGAACAGGAAGATTTGCTTTGGGGGGAGAGCAGAATGTTATTTTAAGTTTGAGAGTCTTTGTTCTAATTATATAAGACCTTGTTTAATAAAGCAAGGATACAAATTTGGTTCAAGAAGCTAGGATAGCTGCATCTTTGATGTTCTTTTCCTTTGAAGATACCTTCTACAGGCCACCTCTGTAAGCTAAGAATTATTTTTATTGATAATACTTTCTCTTTTTTATAGATGAATAAAAACCTTTGTGGGAAACTACTCTTTGAGGCAAAAATTCTCTGTTTTACCCTTCTGGTATCTCACCTGTATGTATAGTAAAATGGCTTGTTCTAAAATATAATAATCTGCATTATCAGATTACTTCCTAAACAGGGGGTTGGACTCAATGACCTCTAAAGTCTTTTACAATTCTATATCTATAATTGTATGACCTTTAGGATCCTTTCATCAGAGGATGGTACCAAAGGTGCAAGGTGTCTTGACCTCCTGTGTTTCTTGGATGTATATGTTACTTAGGAATTCCATATATATCCATTCTTCCTACTAAGACTGTGTGTATTTTTGGAATAAGATGTCCCAGGTTTATGGGGAAGAGATTGTATAATTATTGTTCTGACTATGCCATTTCAGTAAAAAAAATTTTGCTTGGAGCTAATTGTGTCCTCTGACTGACTAGAACAGCCATGAGCTATTGTTTTAGGAGTGTGCTCCCACAGAACATCGTGAACCTGAGGAAGTCTTCCTCCCAGATACTGGACTTGGGAGATCAATTTAGGAATGGAGGGGAACCCAGAGGAGCACTACGTTGAAAAAGAAAAAGAAAAAATGATATAAAGCAGGAAGAAAAAAAAAGAAACCAAAGTGGTAGAACTTGGGGCAGACCTGGAAAGGGATATAGAACAAAGTGATTCCTTTGTTCCCATTGGTCAACTTCTTTGGTTCTGCCTTGTTAAATACTATAGGCTCAGTGAAGCAGACCAATGTGATTATACTGACCCAAGAGAAAAAATTAGGGAGGGCACCTTCTTCCTTTTATTGTACAGATAAAGAACAAATGGAATGTGCATTAAGTGACAAACTGGCTGGTTTTGCTTAAATATATTTTCCTTTGTTAAAAAAGGAAGGTTCAATGCAGGGAATATAGCTGAGGTGAGAAAGGGAAGTAATTTCAAAAACATTCCTACATCTAATTTCTTTGATAAAGGTCTAAAATCTAAGACATATGAAGAAGTGATTCAAATATGCAAAAATAAGAACAATTCCCCTCTCCCTCCCAGACCCCACCCCTGCCAAAAGTGGTCAAAGGATATGAATAGGCAGGGGAAAAAATTATACTCTATAATTTAGGCACAAGTCTGCTAGAAGTAATTTTTATTATTCAACTATTCTGGTCTTTTTTAAACTTTTTTTTTGGAGGGGAGGAAGGCAAGGCAATTGGGGTTAAGTGACTTGCCCAAGGTCACACTGCTAGTTAAGTCAACCATTTTAATCTAAGCATTTTTTCCTTAAGGGCTCTTAATCCAGGGTCCAAAAACTTGGTTTTAAAAAATATTTTGATAAATCTATTTCCATAGGCTTCACCAGATTGTCAAAGAGGCCTTTGACACAAAAATATGTTAAGAAACTCTGGCTCAGAGGGAGGGAAATCCAAAAATAGAGTTTCCTTTTTTTTTTTTTTTTTGCCTTTGAAGATCTAATACAAGCTGTTTTGGAGTTACTATTTAATATAATAAAATTGTGACAATAGCATTTTATAGTGCTTTAAGGTTTGCAAAAACTTTTACAAATATTATCTCATTTGAGCCTCAGAATGACCCTGGGAGGTAGGTGTTATAAGAGGAAACTGAGACAGACAGATGTTAAACGAGTTGCCTGGAGTCACACAGTATTTGAACTTGGATTTGAATTCAAGTCTTCCTCACTTCAAATCCAGTCCTCTATACACTATACCACCTAACTGCCTCAATATTATTTTTATCATGTTCTAAAACAACGGACAAAACTCCGTGGTTAAGATTATTTAATGGTGCCTCAGATACTTAACACACACAAAAAACACCCTAGCCATGTGACCTTGGGCAAGTCACTTAACTCCAATTGCCTTCCACACACACACACCCCCAATACACACATAAAAAGAAGTTGGTTAAGCCTTCAATAAAAAAGATTTTAAAATATTTTAGAGCAGGACATTGTTTTCCTAGAAGTCAGATTAAATACTGATAAGGGTTTCTCATCTAAGTGAGACCCTGGACTTTAGACTAATGTGCTGTCCTAATATTATTTTGTATTAAGTAGCCCAATGAGGCAAAGGGAAGGAGGTCAGTGTGCTTCCATACACACTCTCAATGACTGTAGGAAAAATATTTCACTTAACTAATTAGAGAAGTGTAAGCATAGCAACCCAAGACTGGGTTTTGTGTCCCAACCTCCACTTGTGCTAACATACTAGATTCTCAGGGGGTGGCTAATGACCTTTCCCCTTAGGGTTCTAGAAATAACCATGAGGAGCTATGACTCCTGATAGTATGGTTTGAGCCCCTAGCTAGTGTGCTTTCTAAAAGCAATTAACTAATAGGTATCTCTACAATGTAAATTAGCTTTTATAAAAAGATATTTACTGAGAAGGCACAACAGAGTAAATAAAACATCCCACCTATGCCTCATCCAGGAACACTCCCTCTTCCATATGCACAAGTATCTAGAGAGAGTGCCCTCAAACTCGAAATACAAATGTACTAAGAAACACAGATAGAGAACAGATATGGCAAAGGGGTGCCTCCTAGTCCTGGGAATATATCTCCCCCATTCTTGGAGTCCCCCTCAAGCCCACTTATGGGGATAGCACAGATGCTGGACAAATCAACTTTTCAAAACTAACAAACTTTTATCTTGGTCTAACTTGTCTCTGGATACTCATTTACTTTGATCAGGAAAGAATAAACACAAGACACAAAAGGAACAGATATCATGTGTGCAGGGACATATGGTAGCCAAGTGAGAGATAAAGCCCAATACTTCTACCAGAGTCCCATAGCTTACTAGGTTCACTAGGAGGCTGCCAAGGAAGAGAATAAAATATTTGTAAATCTTTTGCATGCACACACAGTTCCAGTGTGCACTTCTATTGAGGTCATTCTTGAGCCATTCTAGTTCCTAAGAAAACTAGAATATTTTTTTCATCATCACATAGTCACATCCCCTCAGGCACTCCTGACTCAAAACTGGTTCCCCAAAGTTCCATATATTAGATTGAGAGAGAATATTGTGCATGCTCTGTATAATCCACCAGAAAGGGCATATCTGAACAGTCTCTAAGTACTGTGTCCTCATTGGCTTGTCCCCCATTATTAGTTAAAACAAAACACCTCACATGTCTCAGGTTGGTAAAGGGAACAAAAAGTGAAAATAGCAGTTATTGGAAGGTATATGGAAGGACAGGTGTCCTAGAACACTGTTAGAGGATCTGTGATTTTTTTTAATATTCTGGAAAAGCATTGGAATTGTATCCTCCGACCCAGTGACATTATGATTAGGCATATACTCCATTTGAGCCAAGGTTAGGAGTAAAGGACCCACATGTACTAGGATATCTGTAGCAGCAATTTTTTTCTGTGACAAATAACTAGAAATAAAATTGGTATCCATAAATTGGAAAATGACTGAACAAATTGTGGCATAGAAATGCAATGAAATTTTACTGTGCCATAAGAAATGGAAAACATGGGCCAAGATGGGTGGCAGAGTAGCAGAGACAGCATAACTCTCCCAACATTCCTCTCTAAACAACTTTAAAATAATGCCTCAAATAAAATCCTGGAGGGGCAGAATCCCTTGGTTGGGGTGAGACACCTTAGAAGGTTAAAAAGAAAGGTCTCTGACATTGGGAGGGAGGTGTGTTGGTCCACAGCTCATGTGACAGCAACACCTGTGGTGGGACTTGGAGGTGGCAACAGCAACAGCAGCAACTTTGGGAGCTCTCTAACCAGAGATACTAAGGGCATTGGGCAACTGGTCAGAAAGACTAGAGAGGACCTCTCTGCCAGCATTGGGCACAGTACAGGATGCTATTTGACAACAACATTGTCTATACCCACTTCCAGGTCACAGTTTTAGGGCAGAGAGGTGTGCTTGCAGTCCCATGGATTGGGACCCTGAGCAGCAACATCACTTTCAGTCTTAAGAGAGCAACGGCCCAGAGGAACTGTATCAACTGCTGTCCCAAGGGAGCAGGGGCTCTGAGCAGAAGTATCTTTTGCAGTCACAAGGCCCCAAGGACTAATATTGCTTCTGGGCCCAAGAGAGCAGTGACCACATCTTTCCTGGTTCATACCACCTTGAAAGTATAAAAAACTTCTAAACCCCCAGAATTAGATCTGAAAACAGCAGAGGACAATGTCTCTTTACCTCTCACCCAGGAACAGAGCCCAACTTTACTATAAAGTTGAAAATCAAGAACCTGGCTGGGAGAATGAGCAAACAAAAAAAAAGAAGTCCACCATAAAAAGCTACTATGGTGACAGGGAAGGCCAAAACACAAACTCAGAAGACAACAATGTCAAAACATTGACAAAAAAATACCTAAATTAATTTATTTATTCAGTGTCATACCAATAAAACTACCAAAAATTACTTTATAGAGCTAGAAAAAATAAAACAAAATTCAACTATGAAGAACTAAAGGTCAAGAATATCAAGGGAATCAATGAAAAAAATAAAATGTGAAGGTGGACTAGAAGTAACATACTTCAAATTATATTACAAAGTAGTAATCATCAAAATAATCTGGTACTAGCTAAGAAATAAAGTGGTGGAACTGTGAAATAGATTAAGTATGCAATGCCCAATAGTATATGACCACAGTCATATAGTGCTTGATAAACTCAAAGATACAAGTTTCTGTGGTAAGAAGTCATCATTTGACAAAATCACTGGGAAACTGAAGAGCAGTTTGAAAGAAACTAGGCATAGACCAACATCTCACACCATATATCAAAATAAGGCCAGAATGGTTTCATGATTTAAACATAAAAGGTAATATCATAGGCAAATTAGGGGAGCATGGAAAGTTTTGCCTGTCACATCTAGGGATAAGAGAAAACTTAATGACTAAACACAAGAAATAGAGAGGATCACAGAAGGTAAAATGGATAATTTTGATTACTTGAAATCTAAAAGTTTTTGCTCAAGCAAAACCAATGCAGCCAAAATTATAAGAAAAGCAGGAAACTATGGGAAATTTTTACAGCAAGTTTCTGTGATAAAGGTCTCATTCCCAAATGTATAGGGAACTTGGGGCAGCTAGGTGGTAAAATGAATAGAGTGCCAGGCCTTGGGTCAGGAAGACTCATCTTCATGAGTTTAAATCTGGTTTCAGACACTTACTAGTTGTGTGACTCTGGGCAAATCATCTCATCCTGTTTGCCTCAGTTCCTCATCTGTAAAATGAGCTGGAGAAGGAAATGGCAAACCACTCCACTATTTGCCAAACAAATACCAAATGGGGGTCACAAAGGGTCAGATATGACTGAAGTCTGAACAACAACAAATAGGGAACTGAGCCAAATTTGTAAAATGGTCAAATAACATAAATGTAATTTCCAGAAGAAACAGAAGCTATCAATAGTCACATGGAAAAATGCTCTAAATTTCTATTGATAAGAGAAATTCAAATTAAAACAATTCTGAGCTACCACCTCACACCTATCAGATCAGCTAACATGACAGAAAAGGAAAATTATAAATATGGGGGGGGAGGGTGGAATGTGGAAAAATAGGTACACTATTGCACTGTTGGTAGAGTTGCTAACTGTGCCAATTATTTTGGAACACAAGTTGGAACTATGCTAAAAGGGCAATAAAGCTTACCCTTCGACCCAGCAATACCACTACTAGGTCAATATACCAAAAAGATCAAAGAAAACAAAAAAGGACTGCTATGTACAAAAATATTTATAGCAGCTCTTTTTGTGGTGGCAAAGATTTAGAAGTTGAGATGATGGGGGCGGCTAGGTGGTACAGTGAGTAAAGCGCCAGTGCCGGGAGTCAGGAGGACCCAAGTTCGGTTCCGTCCTCAGACATTTAACACCCACACCCACATACAAAAAAAACTAGCCATGTAACTTTGGGCAAGTTACTTTACCCCAATTGCCCTCCAAAAAGCAAAACAAACAAAAAACAACAACAACAACAAACAAACAAAAAAAGGAGTTGAGATGATGACCACAAATTGGGGAAGGACTAAGCAAGTTGTGGCATGTGATTGTGATGGAATATTATTATGGTATAAGAAATGACAAAGCAGATGGTTTCAGAAAAACCTGGGAAATTGTATGATGCAAAGTGAAGTGAGCAGAACCAGGAGAACATTGTACACAGTACAGCAGTACAGTTGATCATCTGTGAAAGACTTAGCTACTTTGATCAATATAATAATCCAAGAAAATTCCAAAGGGCCCCTGATGAAAAAAGAACTAAGTCTATGAAAGTCAGTCTTTGCACAACATGGTTGCTACTGTGAACAATGTTCTCCTGGTTCTGTTCAACATTCACTTTTATAAGCTTTTGAGTTTTAAATTACATAAATTAAATTTCCTCCTTCCTCTCCAAGACTGTGTGCAATCTGGTATAGGTCATACATATATAATTATATTAAATATATTTCTACATTAGTCATGTTGTATAGAAGAATTAGAACCAAAAGAAGGGGGGGAAAGGAAAAATGTTATGTTTCAATCTCCCTTCAGACTCCATAGTTCTTTCTCTAGAGGTGGATAGCATTTTCCATCATAAGTCCTTTGGAATTGTCTTAGATCATTGCATTACTCAGAAGAGCTAAGACTAGCAAAGTTGGTCATTGACAATGTTGCTGTTACTGTGTACAGTGTTTTCCTGGTTCTGCTCACTTCATTCAGCATCAATTCATGCAAGCCTTTCCAGGTTTTTCTGAAGTCTACCTGCTCATCATTTCTTTTCTTTTTAAAAATTTATTTATTTTTAGTTTTCATCATTCACTTCTATAAGATTTTGAATTTTAAATTTTCTTCCCCTCTCTCCTCCCCCCTCCCAAAGACAGCTGCAATCTGATATAGGCTCTACATATATATTCATATTGAACATATTTTCACATTAATCACGTTGTAAAGAAGAATTGGAACCAATGGGAGGAACTGTGAAAAAGAAGAAACAAAACAAAACAACAAAAAAGAGAGAGCAAATATTATGCTTCCATCTGCATTCAGACTCCAAAGTTCTTTCTCTGGGTGTGGATAGCACTTTCCATCATGAGTCTTTTGGAGTTGTCCTAGATCTTTGCCTTGCAGAGAAAAGCTAAGTCTATCACAGGTAGTCGTCATATAATGTGGCTGTTACTGTGTACATTGTTCTCCTGGTTCTGCTCATATCACTCAGCATCAGTTCCTATAAGTCTTTCTAGGTTTTTCTCCAGTTAGCCTGCTCATCATTTCCCATGCACAATAGTATTCCATTATATTCATATACCGAAACTTGTTCAGCCATTTCCCAATTGATGGGCATCCCCTCAATTTCCAGTTTTTGACCACCACAAAAAGAGCTCCTATAAATATTTTTCTATGTGTGGATCCTTTTCCCACTTTTATGATCTCTTTGGAATTCAGACCTAGAAGTGGTATTACTGGATCAAAGGGTATGCATGGTTTTATAGCCATTTGGGCATAGTTCCAAATTGTTGGATCAACTCACAACACCACCGACAATGTTGTTAGTGTTCCTACATCTTCTCTAACATTTATCATTTTCCTGTTTTGTCATGTTAGTCAATCTGATAGGCGTAAAGTAGTGCCTCAGAGTTGTTTTAATTTGCATTTCTCCAATTCTACTTTGTCTAATTTCTTACTCAATTATATGTTTGTAGTTGCAGTAGTAAAAATGGATGACACCAAACATTTTAAACAAAATTATGTACAAACTAAAAAGGACTATTTATTGATAATATTTTGCAACTCTTGTCAGACAATAGTTATAAACTGAATTAGGCAATCTTTTTAAAAAGGGGAAAAAAGAATGTTGTAAATTTGTTTACAATGCCAAAAATAGGACAGTTTAATTTCATACAGATTATGCTTACCTCAGGTTTCTTTAGTGTGCTCGAATGCCCTTCTTTCAAAATTACACTTATCTTATTCATTTGATAATGAATAACTTTTTTCCCTTTTAAGTTTAAAAAAAAACTGGGATAATTACATCTATCTTTTTTACTGCTTATATTTATGCAATTTTTTGGGTAAATTTTGGTTATGGCTTGCTGAATTTAAATATCTATGAGTGGTGCATTTTTAAGTATAGTGAACAAGACACCATATTAAGTACAGTGCAAAGCATCCACATTCTGTAAAAAATCTGCCTATGCATGTTTTTAAAGAAAAAAAAAAGCTATATAGGGGCGGCTAGGTGAATAGAGCACTAGCCCTAGAGTCAGGAGGACCTGAGTTCAAATTCAGCCTCAGACACTTAACACTAGTCATGTGATCCTGGGTGAGTTACTTAACCCCAATTGTCCTGCCTTCCCCCCTCCAAAAAGCAATCAAAGCATGTACTTATGACAATGAAAAAAGCATTTTATATTACTGCTCAATAAAATGTGCATAAACTTTAAAAAAACTGATGTTTTTCTAATTATTTAGGTCTGACTTTATTTGTGTGAGAAGTGTTTTGTGATTGTGTTCATGTAGTCCCTGGGTTTGTCTTTGCAGGTAGATTCCCAAATATTTTATATTGCCTAAAGTTACTTTAAATGGAATTTTTCTTTCTATCTCTTGCTGTTGAACTTTGTTAGTAATATATAGAAATGCCAATGATTTGTGTGGGTTTATTTCATTTCCTGCAACTTTGCTAAAGTTGTTAATTATTTCAAGTAGTTTTTTTAGTTGATTCTCTAGGATTCTCTAAGTATGCAATCATTTTGTCTACAAAGAGTGATAACTTTGTTTCTTCATTGCCTAACCTAATTCCTTTCATTTCTTTTTCTTCTCTTAGTTCTAAAAGTAACATTTCTAGCACAACATTGAATAGCAGTGGTGATAATGAACATCCTTATTTCACCTCTGATCTTATTAGGAATGCTTCTATCCTATCCCCATTACATATAATACTTGCTGATGGTTTTAAATAGATGCTACTTATCATTTTAAGGAAAACTCTAATTACTCTTATGCTCTCTAGTGTTTTTAATAGAAATGGATGCTGTATTTTGTCAAAAAAATTTCTGCATCTATTGAGATAATCATGATATCTGTTAATTTTGTTATTGATATGGTCAATTATGCTAATCATTTTCCTAATATTAAACCAGCATTGCATTCCCGGCATAAATCCTACCTGGATATAGTGTATTATCCTTGTGATAAATTGCTGTAATCTCTTTGCTAATATTTCATTTAAAATTTTTGGATCTATATTAGGGAGATTGATCTATAATTTTCTTGCTCTGTTTTGGCTCTTCCCAGTTTAGGTATTAGCACTATATTTGTATCATAAAAAGAATTTGATGCAATTCCTTCTTTACCTGTTTTCCTAAGTAGATTACATAGCATTAGAATTAATTGTTCTTTAAATGTTTGGTAGAATTCACTTGTAAACCTATCTGGCCCTGGAGATTTTTTCTTAGGGAGTTCATTGATGGCTTGTTCAATGTCTTTTTCTGAAATGGGGTTATTTAAGTATTTTGTTTCCTCTTCAGTTCTTCTTCCTAATCTGGGCAGTTTATATTTTTGTAAATGTTCAATGATTTCACTAAGATTGCCAGATTTATTGGTATACAGTTGAGCAAAATAGCTCCTAATTATTGTTTTAATTTCCTTTTCATTGGCAGTGAATTCACGCTTTTCATTTTTGATATTGATAATTTGGTTTTCTTCTTCCTTTCTTAAAAATTAAATTATCCAAAGATTTTTCTTTTTTGTTTTTTTTCCACAAAAACTAGATCTTACATTTATTAGTTTAATAGTTCTCTTAATTTCAATTTTGTTCATCACTCACTTGATTTTTAAAATTTCTAATTTGGTATTTAATTGGGGATTTAAAGTTTGTTCTTTTTTTAGTTTTTTTAGTTGCATGTCCAATTCATTGATCTCCTATTTCTCTATTTTATTCATGTAAGCATTTGGAGATATAAAATTTCCCCTAAGAGCTTCTTTGGATACATCCCATAAGTTTTGGTATGTTGTCTCATTATTGTCATTCTCTTGGATGAAGTTATTGATTGTTTTTACGATTTGTTTTTGACCCACTCATTCTTTAGGGTTAGGTTATTTAGTTTCCAATTACTTTTTAGTTTATCTTCTAATGGCTCTTTATTACATGTAATTTTCATTGCATCATGATCTTTTTTTAAAAAATCTTTTCTGCCTTTCTGCATTTGATTATGAGATTTTTATGCCCTGGTACCTGGTCAATTTTTGTGTAGATGCCATGTACTGCTGAGAAAAAGATAATTCATTTCTATCCCCTTTCAGTTTTCTCCAGAGGTCTACCATATCTCACTTTTCTAAGATTTTATTCACCTCCTTAATTTCTTTCTTGTTTATTTTGTGGTTAAATTAATCTAGTTCTGAGAGGGGAAGTTGAGGTTCCCCACTAGTATAGTTTTGCTGTCTATTTCTTCCTGCAACTCACTTAACTTCTCCTCTAAGAATTTGGATGCTATACCACTTTGGGTGCATACATGTTTAGTGTTGATATTACTTCATTGTCTATGGTACCTTTTAACAGGATGTAGTTTCCTTCCTTATCTCTTTTTATCTGAGATTAGGATTGCTACCCCTGCTTTTTTTTTTACTTTAGTTGAAGCATAATATATTTTGTTCCAGTCTTTTAGCTTTACTCTGTATGTATCTCTATGCTTCAAATTTGTTTCTTGTAATCAACATATTGTAGGATTATGATTTTTAATCCACTCTGCTATCCACTTCCATTTTATGGGAGAGTTCATCCTATTCACATTCACAGTTTTGATTTCTGTATCTTTCCATCTTATTTCCCCCCTGTTCATACTTTTCTCTCTTCTTTTTCCCTTTAATTCCTCACTAGTGTTTTGCATCCAACCACCACCTCCCTTAGTCTACCCTCCCTTCTATCAACCCTCCTCCATTTTCTTTCCCCTTTCTCCTACTACTTCTTTCTTCCCTTCTGTCCACACCCTCTCTTTTTTCCCCCTTACCCTTCCTATCCTATAGGGTAAGATAAATTTCTATACCCAAGTTAGTGTGTATATTATTTCTTCTTTGAGCCAAATCCAATGAAAATAAGGTTCAAACAATATTTGCCTCCCTCCTTTCTTTGCCTCTGCTGCAATAGGTCTTTGTGCCATTTCATGCGATGTAATTTACCCCTTTTGTCTCCCCCTTTCCTCTTCTCCAAATACAATCTTTTTTTCACCCCTTAATTAATTAATTTTTTATCATCACATCAAAGTCAACTTATACTCACATGCTTTGTCTATGTATACTTCCTTCTAAATGTCATAATAATGATACAGTTCTCAAGAGTTACAAGTATCATCTTCCTATGTAGGGATGAAAACAGTTTTCCTTTATTGAATAACATGTTTTTTTTTTCTTTCTTGTTTACCTTTTTATGTTTCTCTTGAGTCTTGTATTTGAAGATCAAATTTTCTGTTGAGCTCTGGTCTTTTCATCAGAAAGGTTTGGAAGCCCCCTATTTCATTGAATGTCCATCTTCTCCCCTGAAAGATTATGCTAAATTTTGCTGGGTAATTGATCCTTGGCTGCAATCCAAACTCCTTTGCCTTTTGGAATATATTTCAAACCCTCTGATCCCTTAGCATAGAAGTTGTTAGATCCTGCATAATTCTGACCAGGGTTCCATGATATTTAAATTGTTTCTTTCTGGCTGCTTGTAGTATTTTCTTTTTGACCTGATGCTTTTGGAATTTGGCTACAATGTTCCTTGGGGTTTAAGATCTCTTTCAGGAAGAGATTGGTGGATTCCTTTAAGGACTATTTTACCCTCTGGTTCTAGGGCCTCAGGGAAGTTTTCCTTGGTAATTTCTTGAAAGAAGCTTTCCAGACTCTTTTATTGATCATGGCTTTCAGGCAGACCAATAATCTTTAAATAACCTCTCTTGGATCTATTTTTCAATAAGGTATTTTACATTTTCTTCTATTTTTTTTCATTCTTTTGATTTTGTTTGACTGATTCTTGATGTCTCAAATAGTCATTGGCTTCTGTTTCCCCAGTTCTAATTTTTAATGAATTGGTTCTTCAGTTAGCTTTTGTACTTCTTTTACATTTGGCCAGTTCTACTTTTTAAGGAGTTCTTGTCCTCCACACATTTTTGTACCTCCCTTTCCATTTGGCCAATTGTATTTTTAAGGAGTTATTTTCTTCAGTCAATTTTTGTTCTTCCTTGTCCAAGCTATTGACTCTCTCTTGCATACCTCTCATTTCTTTTCCCAATTTTTCTTTTACATCTCTTATTTGACTTTTAAACTCTTTCTTGAGTTCTTCCAAGAAAACTTTTTGGGGCCAAGACCAATTCATATTTCCTTGTGAGGTTTCAGATGTGGGTATATTGACAATGTTGTCCTTTTCTGAGTTTGTGTTTTGATCTTCCCTGTCACTGTAATAATTCTCTATGGTCAGTGCTCTTTTCTGCTTTTTGCTCATTTTGTTTGCTTATTTCCTGACTTTTAAAGCTGAGCGCTCCTGCTAGAGCCCAGGGAGCACTATCCCATGCTTCTTGGGCTGGAGTCTAAGGGTCTGGTCACTGACTTTGGCAGCTGGAAGTTATAGGGGTCTGGCACTTTACCTGCTGCTGGGCTGGGATCCTAGTGCTGGTGACGGGCATGTGCTGGGGCCAGGTGCAGTGTTTCTGTATTTTCCCAGGGCAATACTGAAGCACATGGAGGTTTGGCTCTTGGAGGACACCTGCCCTCCCAGAGAGCTGCACTGAGGCATGGGGTAAAGGGTTCAACTGCTGAAGGATGCCTGCCTGCCTGGAGCTGTACTGTAGCATGGGGAAATCAGCCACTGGAAGATACCTGTCTGTTTGAGGCTATGCCAGTACACATGATGGTTCTCTATCTGAAGCACCCTTGACTATGCTAAGGCATTTGGAGGGTCTTGGTGTTGGCATTTGCCTGCTCTACCATTGTTGGGCTCAGGATTCCTGCTGCTTTACTAAGGTGGAGCTTGTTGCTGGATTGCTGGGATGCCTCCTGTCCTGGACTGTGCTCCCTTTTTTACCCAAGTGAAACAGACCACATTTCCCAGGCTAAAATACTGCTTCTCCCTTTCTTTCCACTGTCTCTGCTGTTCCAAGATTTTTCCTGGGGCACTATATTTTGGGTTTTTTAGAGGTTAATAAGGGAGAATGAAAGAGATTTACTCCTTGCTCCACCATCTTGGCTCCCATGCAGAATTCTCTCTAGGTATTTTCTCTCACTGTCCCCCATGGCTGGAATGCTTTCCCTCTTCATCTCATCCTCCTGTTTTCCCTGATTTCCTTCGAATCTCAACAAAAATCCCATCTTCTAGAGAAAGCCTTTTCCAACTCCTCTTAATTCCCTTTCTTGTTGTTGTTCTGTTTAATCTAACTCTTCATGCCCCTATTTGGGGTTTTCTAGCAAAGATACTGGAGCTAGGTGGATACCTAACCCAAAATTCTTCCTATAGTCCTACTAAGCCTTAGATCTAAACCATTTGGTCCCCATAAGCTTAGCCCCTACGAGACAGCCCAACACCACTATACCCATGGGTGGGAAGCATAGCAGCCAAAGGCTCTGTCCTACAGTATTGTACTGGGTTGCCTCAGAACATTATCAGAGACTTACCAACTTGTCCCGCAGTCCCATTATTTAGAACTTCCAACAAAGAATCAGCCCCTGATCCAACCCAGTGACTGGTTCTACTAGAAACACTCCTTGGAGCCATGGTGGATAGGACCCTTTGAAGTCCTGCTCACCACCCTCACTGCAGGCAAACTCCAGGGAGTGGAATCCTGGATTCACCTGTCACACCTCAAAAGGACAGTACCACCCACCTGGATTGTGGAACCTACCAGTGACCTGACCCTAAAAATTAAACCTGGTCTGAAGCAACTGATATCTGAGGTAAATAACTGTTCCCAAGACTTCAGGAGAAGAAGACAACAGCAGATGCAGAACACTAACTCAAGAAACCAGACATAGCCTGAGGTTTGCAGTTACCTCCTCTTCTGAACTCAGTCTCTTCTTTCTTGCTACTATAGCCATCTCTGGACTCCATGTAATGTAATTTCACCTTTATTCTGAACTCTGCATGCATCACTTTCCTAAATGCCTCACTTAATTCCTCTGGCCAACTTCTGTGGCCACAGATTTCCCTGCATAGGACTGGGGCATCTCATAACACTGCAAAAGCCACCTAGAAGGTGGGGAGTGGGAGTGGAGGTGACCTGTGCTACCAAATCAGGCATCAGACCTTTGCCCACAACAAAGGCAACTATAAAAGCATCTATTTAATTTCCCGGTTAGTGTGGGAATCCCAGAAAGGCCCCTAATTCCATAACCTTGACAGAACTAAATACCCATGCCTGGAGGCACTGACTTCTGTGAATTCACTCACTCTGCCTGGGATTCATCCTCTAATACCCATACCTTTGCCACTGAATTGACCCCATCCACAGTATTGTTCTTCTTATCTGACTCTATAATATATCACAGCCTCCCTCCCGTCTGAGACTCTGTACTTTTTATTTACACTCTGCCCAATTTGTCCCTATTCCCAGGGAATCACAGCTCCACTGAAGCTCCTCTCCAGTTAAAGTCATCCCTCCATCAGCAAAGGTTTGCTTTCCTGCCCATTTTGGCCCTGTTGGCATCCATTGGATTCCCAACTGGTACCACAGCCATCTGTGGCACACTGTACCTGTATGTTGGGAACCTCTCGGCAGAAATGATCATGGGCCTGGAGCATACAGGGAAGCTTGTCATCAGCCTCCAAAAGCAGGTTGATTCACTTACCTTCATGGTATTGCAAAACCATCAGGTGCTGGACACCCTAAGGGCTAAGAGAGGTGGACCTGTACCATCGTTGGGGAGGAATGTTTTTTCTATGTCAACCAATCCTCCCAAATAGAGGAAGACCTTAGTGCTCTAAACAAGCAAGTGGGAAATTTATGGAATAGCGGTCAACACATTATGAAGCATCTCTGACCTTCCTTTGATCTGTTCTTCTTGTTGCCTGAAAACCTTGGCAGCATTCTCCACTCTGCCTTCCCTGGTCTAATGTTTCTCTTCTTTATTTGCCTTGCCATCTACCTTGGCATTCAATTTGTAACTCACTCTTACATAAAATTAAAATCATGTCTCAGATGAATGGTCCTCATTGGCCTTCAAGGGTCATTCCAACCCTCATGGCCAAAAGGAGGGAATTACAATTTTCAAATTAATCAATGTGATATGTATAACGAATATACTGATAGGTTAGATTTTTCAGAGTTGACTCTTTTGGCTTGTGAGTTAGAAGCTTACAATGAATTGTGAAATGATCAGTCAAACTTTGACAATGCTCACAATCATTGCCTGTCTACCTGAAGTGAAGCGAATCAAAGATTGTAGAACCTGTTCCTCTCACAGAATTCTAGTTCTGTGACCCATCAAATACTTGAACAATAATGCTCCCACAGGATTCCAGGATTGTTGTATTGCTTTCCACTTGTGGGAAACCATTCTGGCCCTGGAAACAATTGTTTGTAATCTACCTTCCCTGCCGCCTTGTCATTGTGATTTTTATATATAATCTCTGTCTTTACTTCAGCAAGGTAGAATTCTGATCAGGAGAATTCTCGATTTGCAAATCTGTTCCTCATAATGAAACTAATTAATGAAATGCTACCTGATTACTGGCACTTTGTCTTTGGCCTGCTGTTATGTCATTCTTAGGTTGGAGACTGGCTCAGTAAAAATTCTGTTAACATTAAGTGGTTTCTTTCTCCAGCTCATTTTACAGATGAGGAAACAGAGACAAATAGTGTTAAGTGATATGCCCAGGGTCACACAACTATTAAGTGTCTGAAACCCGATTAGAATTCAGGAAGATGAGCCTCCCTTACTTTCCTACAAGCCTTGCACACTATCCATTGTGCCTGCTAGTTGCCCTAATTCCCTCTCTTAATTTTCTCCTATTTATCCTGTATATAGCTTGTTTGTACATTTTTGTTTGCAAGTTGTCTCCCAATTAGATTGTGAGCTCCTTGGTGCAGGGTCTGTTTTTTGCCTCTTTTTTGTATCCCCAGAGCTTAGCACAGGGCCTAGCACATAACAGGCACTTTTTTTGGTAAATTTTAAAATTAATTTTAAACTTAAATACAAAATGAGAAAAGAAAAAAAACATTTCCATACACACAGCAGAACATAAGAGAGGATTCAATATAAAACAATACATTTCCATTTCTAGAAAACCTATATAATAAATGTTATATATTGTTTTCAATGCTGCCTAGCTTTTCCTTGCTTCCTTCTTGGTTTTCTTTTGTTCTCTGCTGTGTAGTTTTTACTTTTTTTCCTCCCTCCCTCTCCACCCCTCCCCACCCTAGAGAAGGCTACAATTAAATTAAATTGTACATACATACATACATATATATATATACACATATACATATAAAATTTATATACATATATGTAGATATCTATAAACATACACATATGAAAGGAGCCAAAACATCTGATCCAGGAATCAGGCTGCTCCTTGATAGTTAGCTGCGGGTTTTCATAATGTTGCTGCCATTGTGGCCATTCCATATGACCAGCAAAGGTTTTCCCATGAGAAGCAGCTATAAATCAGAGCCCACCTGATATCTGAGATCCAGGGCTATACCTTCTTCTGGGATTCTGGCCAGAAGATGTTAGCTGCCTTTCATGATTTTTATACATTCTTAGATATTATTCATTGGGTATTGGAAACAGCAAGGCCTAATTGACATTACAGTTTGGCATCTTGAAACTGAACAAAGCAGTATTAGAAAACTTAAGACCTATAATTACCTTCTTTGTTTCATTACTCTATAAAAACCTTGCTTATGGTATTAATAAACGGATCAATTGCATTGATTAATCATGCCTGGACCATGATTACAAATCACACTTTCATGGTCGTGCATATCATTCTAGAGCTGGCACAAAAAACCACTCAGTGTTGACCCTATACACATATATACACATATACATTCATACATGTATATGTAAGACCCTACTATGCATAGTTCCACTTGTCATCTCTTTCTCTGGAAGAGGATAGCATCTCTCTTCATAGGTTCAAGTCTTTCTGTGTTTCCCTAACCAACCACTTCATCATTTCCTACACCACAGCAGTATTCTAACACAATCACATCCTATCTGAGAGAAAATTTTTTCCCAATTTTCTGCAATCCTCTTATTTTTGGTTATATTGGTTTTATTTATGCAAGACAATTTTTATTTAAAATAATTAAAATTATCCACTTTACACTTTAACAATGAACTCACCTAATAATATAGTTTAAAGCTGATACTGCTGAATCTCCTTCCTTTACATCTTTTTCTCCTGGTTTCTTTGAAATTCCTGACTTTTTAATCTTCCAAATGAACTTTACTATTTTTTGTAACTCAGTAAAATGATATTTTAATAATTTAATTGGGATGGCATTAAATATTATATTGGCTTTCTCTACCCATGAACAAGAAATGTTACTCCAATTATTTAAATCTGACTTTATTTGTATAAAATAAATGTGTCCCTTTTGGCAGGTATACTCTCAGGTATTTTATACTGTCTAGCTATTTTATTTATTTATTTTTTTAATTTTTTTAAAAAGCAATTGGGATTAAGTAACTTGCTCAAGGTTACATGGCCAGTCATTATTTATGTGTGGCTGCTCATTTTCTGAGGCCGGAACCGATCTCGGGTCATCCCAACTCCGAGGCCGGCGCTCTTACTCACTGCGCCACCTAGCCGCCCCATCTAGCTGTTTTAAATGGTGCAGAATAATATTGAACAATATTGGTGACAGTGTGGTTTCCCTACTATTCTCTTTTAATTAAATCTATTTTAGCTTTAATTTTGTCTGAGATCATGATTGCTACCCCTACTTCTTTATATAATAGATTCTATTTCCTTTATTTTTATCTTTGTGTCTCTCATTTTTGTTGTGTTTCCTGAAAGCAACATATTGTTGAATTCAGATATTTAATCTGCTCTCTATTTCCATTTTATGAGGAAATTCATTCCATTCACATCTAAGTTATAATTACTTGTATATTTCCCTCCTTCCTATTTTTCCTCACTCCTTATCTTATTTTCCCGATCTCTCCTCACTCCTCTAATTTTATCTTACCCTACTATTCCTTAACTTACTCACCCTTATAAAAATCCCTCCTTTATCCTTTCCCCCCACCCTAGCTACTTACTTACTTATATTTTTCTGCATACATACATATACATATATACATATACATATAGATATACATATATATACATATATATATATAGTTCCCTCTTAAACCCATTTCTGATGAGAGTAAGGTTCCATCATTACCTGCCTTCCGCTCATTTGCTTCTTCTATTTCAACTCATCCTTTCATGCCTTGTTTCTTCTTTATTTCTCCCTATGCAGTTTTATTTTTTGAATCACCCTATCATATACCTTTTAACCCACATTACCCAAATAATGATGACTGTCATAAGAGTACTGATAAAATTCTCACATATGCAAAATAAACAATTATAATTGGTCTTTAATGTCTACCATACATTTCTCCTAGATCTTGTATGGTGAATTTTCAATTAAGTTATGTTGTTTTTGTCACAACGCAAAGTCTTTCGGTTTGTTAAATGTCCTTTTTTTTTTCATTCAGGATTATACTTAATTTTGCTGAGTGAGTATAACAGCAAGCACTCTAGCATACCCAGGGTGGCTGCTAGCACAAGTTCTTTGGTCTGCTTTTCTAAAGGAAAGCAACTCAAAAAGGGTTAACAATCTTACTTTAATCAAACACACACATACACACACACACATAATGTCAGAGGACATCACAACCTTCATGACCCACTACCTAATTACAAAGTAAAAAAAGGTGTGGACCTTCCTGAAAAACAAGCCCCCCCTAAGCATGTTTCTCTTGTTGGGCTCCCAGTGAGGCCCATTAAGGGTCAGGAAAGCTCTTCAAATTCCCTTACTATTACAGTGAGTTACCCTTGGTTGTAACCCCAGCTCTTTTGATCTATAAAATATAGTATCCCAAGACCTACAGTCCTTCCATGTTGTAATCGGTAGGTCTTGTGTAATCCTTATTCTAGTTTTATGATATTTAAATTGTTGGGGTTTTTTCTTGTTGCTTCCAATATTTTCTCCTTAATCTGGGAATTTTGAAACTTGGCTATAATATTCCTGTAAATTTTCCTCCTGAGATCTCTTTCAGGTGATAATTGGTGAATTTTTTTTTCTATTTATGCTTTGCCTCCTTGTTCTAGAACTTCAGGGAATTTTTCCTCAATAATTTCTTGTAATATTATATGAAGATTCTTTTTCTGATAATATCTTTCAAGTAGTTCAACTATTCTTTTATTGTCTTTCCTCAATCTATTCTCCAGATCAGTTTTTTTTCCTGATCAGATGTTTTACATTCTCATCCATTTTTTCATTCTTTTGATTTTGTTTTATTTCTTAGTGTCTTATGACATCATTAGTTTTCCTTGCCAAATTCTAGTTTTCAAAGAATTATTTTCTTCCTTAAGTTTTTTATTTTCTATTTCCAGTTGGTTGACTTTCCATAATTTTCTTGATTTTCTTGGATTATTCTTATTTTTTCCTAATTTTTCCTTGACCTCTCTTATTTAATTTTAAAAGTCCTTTTTAAGTTCTTCCAAGAACTCTTTTTGTGCTTGGGACCTTTTGACATTTGCCACTGAAAAAGGAATGTTGTTTTTTTTTCTTAACTCCATTATCTTCCTCTGAATATGAACCCAGATCTTCTCTATCCCCATAATAGCTATCTATGGTTGGGTTTTCTTCTTTGCTTACTCTTTTACTTCATTTTATTTTGTTTTTAGCAGCTATTATTATAATAAAGTTCTAGTCCCAAGGTGTGGGAAATGATACTCCAAGCCTCAGGTCCTTCTTACAGTTATTTTCTGAACTCTGTCCTGGAGCCCAACCTTGAACTCTCCTCTCCACCCCAAAGCTACAGCTAGGGCCGCCAGCCACACTGTCCTACAAATGATCTTGCTCTCTATGGTCCCTCTGGTGGCTGCAAACTACAATTGTCCTCTCTGCCTTGGAACTGAAACCAGGGACCCTGGTCTCCTGCCCATAGCCAGCAGAGTCCCCAACCTTCTGCTATTACACTCACTAGTCATGTACTATCTCCTTCTCCACAGCCCAGGACTGAGTCTGGTCAGCACAGCTGTGCTTGGGGTCTCTCAGCAGTGAAAGGTCCTTCAATCTTCTACTCAGCAGTCTGACCCCAGCACTCTCAGTGAGGTGAAAGTTTCTGAGACTGAGGCTGCCTCCCAGTCCAGTTGCCCCCAGGGCTTATGGTTTGTTGATTCCCCAAAGTCAGCGTAGAGGTGTTTGCACTTCACTCAGGCTGAACCTCTGCCCTGGGAAGTTGAGTCTTTTATAGCGTCTTCTCAAGTAGTCTTAGGAGGATGCTTTACCTCCAGTCCCACTTATATCTGCTGCTCTACATTCACTCTGAGGCAAAGTTCTGTCTTTTTTTTTTTTTGGAGGAAATTTGGAGAGCCAAAAGTTTTCTGACCTACTCCACCATCTTCCCAGAATCCTTTCCCATAATAGGCATTTAATAAATGTTTATTGACTGACTGAACAACTCTGAAACTCTGAAAAAAAATTTGGCTAACGTGGAAATTTGTGTTGCTTGACAATACGTTTGTAATGATTCTTCTTTTTCTTGATTTCTCAGTATGTGAGGGGAGGAGAGGAAGAGAATTCAGAACTGAAAATAAAATAAAATTTAATTAAGAAAAAAAGCAAAGAAATACTAGCAAATCTTAAAAATATCACCTCTGAGTCACCCTGGAACTGTGAACAGGACAGCAACCAATCACAATTTCAAATAATTGATAATGAAATGCTTTCCATTCCTTGGTAGAGAGTGGACTAGAAGCACAGAACAGACATATCCTTGGATGTGACCAAACCACAGGCATTCTTGTTTGGTTTTGCCTTACTGTGCTGATTTATTTTTTATAAGAGAGTACTTCTGCTAGAGGAGGAGAAATGACTTAGTAATTAGACAGTTTCCTTATTTTGTAGAAGAGAAAAATGAAGCTCAGGAAAAGGGACTTACAAAGTCATGCAGAGTTAGTAACAAGAGTTTGGGCTAGAACCTAGACCTTCTCATTCCCAGTCCAAGATTCTTTGTACTACAGTACAGCCATTTCTGTAAGAATAGGGACTGGATGATGTCCTTGGCGGTCTTTGGCTCTGTGATTCTGAATTCCCAGCCACAAGGTAGGACTGGGGACCTGATTTGCGAAGAAATTGATAAGAGAGAAAAAAAGAGAATGTTGAAAGGGAAAGAAGAATAAGGTTACTAAAATACTCTTTTCCTTCTGACAAAAGATTGTTTCAACTGAAGGGAATACCTCCTCCTAAACTGTGACCCCTGGCGCTGTGCAATTTAGGATTCAAGAAGATAGAATGAGGTTGGGGCTGGGGGGGGGGGGGTGATATAAGCAAGGAATGAACTTTATAAAGTTGTAGACAGGAAGAACAAAATGACATTGACAAAGAAGCAGCTGGCCTCTTGCCCTACAGCTGCTTTCCTATGAAAAGATTTTTTTATGAAGTTCTTATTGATGTGTTTTTTTAATCTTACCATAATTTCCTCCAGTATTGCTCTCCCTTCCACTACCAGAGAGACATCTCACCTAACAAATAATATATTTAAGACCAAAAAAAGAAAAGAAAAAGAAGAGGAAAAACCACACTATAGCTGGTCAATACATCAAAAAAGTCTGAGAACATCTGCACTGTACAACACGTGTGAATCTTCTCCCTCTGTAAAGAGATAATGTCAGGTATCTAACTATTCCTTCGAATCATTCTTGTTTTTAATAAATTTGAAATGCTGGCATGTTTTTTTTGTGTGTTCTCATTCTTTCTATTTTTACATTGTTGTAATCATTGTGTATATTGTTTTCTTGGTTCTGCTTAATTCAGTTTGCAGCTGTTCATGTAGATCTTTAAATGTTTTTTCTGTGTTGTTATTCAGTCTAGTCAGTCATATTTGGTTCTCCATGACCCCATTTGGGGTTTTCTTCGTAAAGGTGCTAGAGTGGTTTGCCATTTCCTTCTCCAGTTCATTTTACAGATAAGGAAACTGAGGTAAGCAGGATTAAGTGATTTGCTAAGGGTCAGACAACTAGTACATATCTGAGGTCTCATTTGAACTCAGATCTTCCTGACTCCAAGCCCAGCACTCTATGCACTATGGCGCCTAGCTGCCCCATGCTTCTCTATACTCATCACATTTGTCATTTCTTACAGCATAGTCATATTCCAGCACATTTATGTGCCATAATTTGTTTAGCCACTCACCAATCAAAGACTACCCACTTTGTTTCCAATTCTTTATTCTCAGGAAAAGTGCTATTATAAATATTTTGACATATAAGGGGACTTCTTTCTTATCAATAGGTTCTTTAGGGTATAAAAGCTGGTGATGGAATCTTTAGGTCAAAGACTATGAACATTTTTTGTGTTGTTCAGTTGGTTCAACTATGTCCAACTCTTCTTGACTCCATTCTTAGCAAAGATACTAGAGTGGTTTGCCATTTCCTTCTCCAGATTATTTTACAGATGAGAAAACTGAGGCAAATAGGGTTAAGTTATTTGCCCAGGATCACATAACTATTACTTGCCTGAAGCCAGATTTGAACTCAGGTGTTCCTAAGTCCAGGCCTGATGCCCCATTCACTGTACTACCTGACTTCCCCTTTGCTTTCAGAAAGGATTGTAATGAATCACAGCTCTACCAACAATGTATCCGTGTGACTCTTTTTACGAGCCCTCCAATAGGAACTATTGTCTATCTTTTGTCATCTTTTCCAATGTGCAGAGTATGCAATAAAATTTCGGGATTTGATTTGCATTACTTTTATAATGAATAATTTGAAGAATTCTTTAATATGATTGTTAATAGTTTGTGATTCTTTTGATAACTGTTTATTCATATCTTTTGCCTGCTTATCTATTGGGGAATGACTTTTGGTTGTA
This sequence comes from Gymnobelideus leadbeateri, assembly GCA_011680675.1. Taxonomy (NCBI): domain Eukaryota; kingdom Metazoa; phylum Chordata; class Mammalia; order Diprotodontia; family Petauridae; genus Gymnobelideus; species Gymnobelideus leadbeateri. Next base: position 136,430 of record WOXC01010754.1, on the reverse strand, counting down.
GATATAGATAATATTATAAATATAGGTATGTATTGTGTGAGTGAATTATTTATATATGTTGGATACCAAACCCTCATCTGAGAAATTTGATAGGTTTTTTTTTTTACCCATCAAATCACTTCCTTTATCCTAGATGAAATAATTTTGTTTGTACAAAAGCTTTTCACTTTCTTCTAATCAAACTTACCTATTTTATCTTTTGTAATTGCCTCTATTTCTTGCTTGGTTAGGGATATATCTCTTATCCATAAGTGTGAGAGATATGTAATGTTTTTCTTTTGGTTTTTAAAAAATATGATCTTTAATATTAAGGTCACATACCTATTTGGAATGTAGTGTGGAATGTGATGTAACATATTGGTCTAAGCTCTTTTTCTGCCAGACTGCTTTCTAGTTTTCCTAGCAGCTTTGATCAAATAGGGAGTTTCTTCCTAAATCATGTCTATTTTCTGGTTTGTCAAATGCTGGGTTGTTCAGTTCCATTGTTTCTGATTCTCTCTTGTCTAGTTCATTTTTTTGTTCTATACCTCTACTTTAAAATCAATACCAGGTGATTTTGAGGACTTCTGTTTTATAATACAATCTGAGGTCAATAAATATAATTCCCTCTTTGTCCCTATCTTTTTTCATCATATCCCTTGATAGACTTTTAATCCTTTATTTTTTCAAATAAATTTTGTTCTTTTTTATTAAGTTATATAAAGTTTCCCCTTGATAACTTGATTGGTAAAACATTAAAATTATAAGTAAAATTGTCAATATTATAATTTTTATTATATTGGCAGAGCCCAGATATTAGCACTGAATATTCAGCTATTTAAGTTGTTCTTTATTTCTTTTCTTTTCTTCTTTTTTTTTTTTTTTGCTTTTTGGAGGGCAATTGGGGTTAAGTAACTTGCCCAAGGTCACACGGCTAGGTTTTTGTTTGTATGTGTGTTAAGTGTCTGAGGCCGTATCTGAACTCAGGTCCTTCTGACTCAAGGGCCGACGCTCTACTCACTGCGCCACCTAGCCACCCCTGTTCTTTATTTCTTTAAGGAGCAATTTGTAATTTAATCTATAAAAGTATTTTATGTGCATTGGTAGAATGATCCCCAGATATTTTATACACTTTGTAGTTTCCAGAATAGGATTTCCCTTTCTATTTTTGCCTCTTTAATTTTGTCATTATTATATGGAAATACTGTTGATTTTTTATCATTTATTTTGTAGCCAGCAATTTTCTGAAGCTATTGTCTCAATTAGTATTTTTGCTGGTTCCAATGACTTTATAAGTAATACATCATAACATCAGCAGATATGGATAGCTTTATCTCATTGCTTTACACCTTTTATTTCCCCTCCTGTCTTATTGTTATTACTAGTATTTCCAAAACTGCATCAGAAAATGATGGAGAGAATGAGTATTCTTGTTTTACTTCTGTTATTTATTTGGAAAGGACCTAATGAATCTCCATTTCATATAATTCTTACTTTTGGCATTAGATATATACATTTTATGAAATTTTTAAAAGATCCCTTTACACTTATGTGTATATATATTTGCTTTGTGGAGAGCTTAATTGGAGTTAAACAACTTGGCCAAGGTCACACGGCTAGTAAATAATAAGTGTCTGAGTCCGGATTTAAACTCAGGTCCTCTTGACTCCAGGGCTGGTGCACTATTCACGGCACCACCTAGCCACCCCTATACTTATGCTTCTTTTTTAATCAATACTTTATTTATTTTTAGTTTTCAACATTTATTTCCACAAGATGTTGAGTCACAAATTTTCTCTCCATCTTTCCCCTACCCACACCCCAAGATAGCAAGCCTACCGAATATCCCTTCCCCCAATCTGCTCTCTCTTATGTCCCCCCCATCCCTTCCCAACTTTCTAGTAGAACAAGATGGATTTCTATACCCCACTGCCTCTATATCTTATTTCCCAGTTGCATGTAAAAACAATTTTTTTTAACATTTGTTTTTAAAACTTTGGTTTCCAGATTCTTTCCCTTCTTCCATCCTCACCCACCCCCACTGGGAAGACAAGCAATTCAATATAGGTTTTACATGTGTAGTTATGCAAAACATTTCCATAGTAATTATATTGTGAAAGAATAACTGTATTTCCCCCCATCCTACCCCACCTCCCAACTTATTCTATTTTCTACTTTGACGCTGTCCTTTTTCAAATGTGTGTGCTTCTAACTACCCTCTCCCCAAATCTGCCCTCCCTTCTATGATCCCCTCTCTTATCCCCTTCCACCTATTTTCCACCCACCCTCCCAATTGAGTGTGTATGTTATTCCCTCCTTAAGCCAAATTTAATGAGAGTAAGGTTGACCCATTCCCTTTCACCTTCCTATTCTTTCCCTCCTTTGTAACAGTTTTCTCTTGCCTTTTATATGAGATAATTTACCCTATTCTATCTCTCCCTTTCTCCTTCTCTTATTATATTCCATTCTCATCTCTTAATTTTATTTTTTAGCTAACATCCCTTCCTATTCAACTCATTCTATGCCCTTTATGTATACCTGTACATACATATACACACGCTCACATATGTATTTATACACACATACACCCTCCTATACATATATATATATATATATATATATATATATATATATATATTCCTTTCAACTATCCCAATGCTGAGAAAAGTCTCATAAGTTACAATTATCATTTTTCCATGTAGGAATGTAAATAGTTCAACTTTAATTAGTTCCTTATGATTTCGTTTCCCTGTTTACCTTCTCATGTTTCTCTTGGTTCTTGTGTTTAAAAGTCAAATTTTCTGTTCAGCTCTGGTTTTTTCATCAAGAATGTTTGAAAGTCCTCTATTTCACTGAATGACCATATTTTCTCCTGAAGCAGTATAATCAGTTTTGATGGGTAGGTGATTCTTGGTTTTAATCCCAGCTCCTTTGACCTCCAGAATATTATATTCCAAGCCCTTCAATCCCTTCATGTAGAAGCTGCTAGATCTTGTGCTATCCTGATTGTATTTCCACAATACTCAAATTGTTTCTTCCTGACCACTTGTAATATTTTATCCTTCACCTGGGAACTCTGGAATTTGGCTATGATATTCCTAGGAGTTTTCTTTTTGGGATCTTTTTCAAGAAGTGATAGGTGAATTCTTTCAATTTCTATTTTGCCCTCTAGTTCTAGAATATCAGGGCAATATTCCTTGAAAATTTCTTGAAAGATGCTTTCTAGGCTCTTTTTTTGATCATGGCTTTCAAGTGGTCTAATAATTTTTAAATGATCTCTCCTGGATCTATTTTCAAGGCCAGTGGTTTTTCCAATGAGATATTTCACATTGCCTTCTATTTTTTCTTTTTTTTGGATCTATTTTATAGTATCTTGATTTCTCATAAAGTCATTTTAGTTTCCATTTGCTCCAATCTAATTTTAAAGATTTTCTCTTCAGTGAGTTTTTGAAATTCCTTTCCCATTTAAGCAATTCAGCTTTTTAAGGCATTCTTTTCCTCACTGGCTTTTTTTTTTTTTTAGCATCTTTTGCCATTTGAGTTAGTCTATTTTTTTTTGCTTTTTGGAGGGCAATTGGGGTTAAGTAACTTGCCCAAGGTCACACGGCTAGGCTTTTGTTTGTGTGAGTTAAGTGTCTGAGGCCGGATCCGAACTCAGGTCCTTCTGACTCTAGGGCCAACGCTCTACTCACTGCGCCACCTAGCCGCCCCCGAGTTAGTCTATTTTTAAGGGGTTATTTTCTTCAGCATTTCTGGGGTCTCCTTTAGCAGGCTGTTGACTCACTTTTCATGATTTTCTTGCATCATTCTCACTTCTCTTCCCAATTTTTCCTCCACTTCTCTTACTTGATTTTCAAAATCCTTCTTGAGCTCCTCCATGACCTGTAACCAATTCATATTTTTCTTGGAAGCTTTTGATGTAGGAGTTTTGCCTTTGTTGATTTCTTCTGGTTCCATTTTGATACTTTTTGTCCCCAAAAAAGGAATTCTGTGGTCTGATTGTGCTTCCTCTGCTTGCTCATCTTCCCAGCCAATTACTTGACTTTTGAGGTCTTTGCCACAATAGAACTCTGCTTCCAGAGTGGAGGTAGCTGTGTCCCAAATTACTGATTTTTGCATTTGTCAGTGCTATGAGGAGGCACCCTCTCTATACCCCCCACAAGCTCTGGCACCCTGGTGTTCCTCACCCCAGGACCACTACCTAAGACAGAGACCCATATCCAAGCAGATCAAAGCAAGAGCAATTACCCTCTGAATGGTTGCTTGGTCCCCCTATGATCTGCAGGCCAAGAGCTCTGGAGGCAGCCATGAGGCAGCAGCTGTAGCCACTGTGCTGCCATCACCTCTGCCACCCCAGGGGCAAGGGCTGGACCATGCTCTTCTATCACTCAGTTCCAATAGAGTTCCCCACTGACCTTTTACTTTCTCTTTGGGGTTTATAGTTTGAGAAGTCTGGAAACCACCACAGCTGCTGGTGATTCACTCTCCTGAAGTCTGCTCTGGCTGGTCTGGACTGCTGGTTAGAGCTGCCCTGAGTCTGGTCAAGAATGGTTCACATGGGACTGAACTCAGCTCCCAGCTTGGGTGCCATTGACCCTTTCTGTCAGCCTGCCAGGCTGCCCTTGGTGTGAGATTTGTTTCTCTCTGTCACTTTGTAGGTTCTGTGGCTCTAAAATTTGTTTAGAGTCATATTTTAAAGGTATTGGAGGTGGTTGTGGCAGAAGCTCATGGAATTTCCTGCTTCTACTCTTGAAATTTCTGGTGAGTGAAGACTAATTTTGCAGTATTCAAATTTCCTTTCCTTTAGATTTGAAGGTTTTCTCCTGGTCACTTGCAGAATTTGTTGTTTAGGCAGTGGAATTGATAATTTTAACTACTATGTGTAGTTAAATTCTATGTAGTTATGTGTAGTTATGTAGTAATGTGTTGTTAAAATTCTCCTACTCTAAGGAGGAGAATTATTTTTGTTTTTGTTTTTTCTGGAGGCTATCTGGCACATTATTTTCTGTGTTCAGAATTTCTGTGGGCAGCTAAGTGGCACAGAGAATAGAGCACCAGCCCTGGAGTCAAGACAACTGGGTTCAAATCTGGTGCCAGACACTTAACATTTACTAGCCATGTGACCTTGGGCAAGTCAACCCCAGTTGCCCTTCTCTCCCCCGCTCCAAAAAAAGAGCAAAAAAAAAAAAGAATTTCTGGGTAGTTTTCTTGTATTATTTATTGCATTATGATGTTCAAGTTGTTTGTTTGTTTGTTTAACTTGTGTTCTTCTGGCAGACCTAAGTGACTTGGGAGCGGGGATGGGGACGGACATAGCTGGCCCAATAGGGTGGTAGGCTCTTTCCATTCAAGTTAGTGGAATGCCAGTCAACCACATACACATCCTACCCACATTCTCTCTGTTCTTAGTTCTTTGATTGAGCTCTGTTGAAGCACAGAGAGCCGACATGCTGCTGTCCTAGCCAAAGTAAGCTTTTGTCTTTTGGTTTTCCCAGGCACTGGGAAGGGAGAATTGTAGAGCTAATTTTTGTTATAAGCATGTGATGGGCAATGGGGGAGAGGATGCTGAAAGTTTACATTAAAGATTAAGGATTAGCCTTCTATACTGTTAATTCATCATATTTTTACTTTGGCTGGGTTCTTGGTATCCTAGACCTTACACATAATTCCTATTTAGGATAGGTTTGAAAAGTCTTAAGAATCAGAGAAAATGTCTAGTCCTTCATCTTGCTGATCACATTATTGGAAGTTCCTATGAGAAGATTTTAAAAACAAAGCTGAAACCCCCAGTCAATGAAGGTTCAGAGACAATTGGTGAATGTGGGCAGCCAGAGCAGAAAGGTTGGCAGTGGGTTGAGATCTGAGAGGTGAAAGAAGGAATAAATATATGAGAGGAGAAGGGAAAGGGAAGGAGGAAGCCCAATCTTCCCTCAAAGAGATTTGAATCTAAGTACCTCAGTTGTGTTTCTTTGACCTCTGGGTTTGATTTGCCTGCAGAGAAAGAGGAACTTTCATTCTGAGCCCCTGGGTCCTGTTCACCTGAACTCCTGGGTTTAAGGCTTGCCTGCAGCCTGAAAAGGATTGGAGTTGCCTACAATGGGAAGGAGTCAATGTATTTGGTTTTGTTCCTTTTTCTAATGCCATGGTGAAAGAATGGTAGGCAGTTATTCCATGGTTCCTTCCACTGAAAGGCAGCAAGGAAAGAAAGGACATGGTCTTTTCCAAGTTGTCGTGGGCTGAGCCAGACTCTGAAAATTTTTCAATCTTTACACATCTAAACATTTAAACTAAGGACACCAGGACTGCCAACCACAAAAGCACCTTGTGGTGATTAGTGGAACTCTTTAACGACATCAATTACACAAAATGAGCATATAACTGACTGCCCTATCAGAATAGGTTCAGATACTTGGTCAGTAGCACTCCCCAACCTGCCCCTCATGGAGATGATTAAAAAATAAATCAACTTCCAAAAAATGTAAAAAAAAAAGTTCAAAGGCAAATTGAACTGAGGATTGGAGTAATTATTCACTATTATGGTCACTAATAACTCTTCTACCTAAATCCAATGACATTTTCTAATTGTGTCAAAGAATAATGGTAAAAATATCTAGCTCTACATTACTTCTGTGGTTAGTAAGAAAGCCTCTAATGTTTCCACAATACAAATCTTGGTTCCAAATATGTTTATCACATCAAGGGAAAAGCCTGACACAAATGTATTCTTAAAAGCATAAATATGTAGATTTCATTAAAGGCCTTTTCTACATATGTTAAGATAATGTATGATTTTTAAGAAGTTATTATTGATATAATAATCTGTAATCTCATATTGTAGATACTCATTGAACTAATAAAGTTTGATTTAAGATACTTAGAGGAAGGATGTAGTGGCTATTAAGACAACGTCAGAGCCAAGAAGATCAGGGAGTCTTTGTACCTTTGACGCATATTGGCTCTGTGACTGTATAATACATGTAACCAAACATTATTCTAGGCAACTCTCTAAGATTCTAAATTGCAGAGAAGGTGCCAACTGGCACTGATAAGAAAGGTTTCCTCATCTGGGATCTCTCCAGGGGTGGGGAACCTGCAGTCTTGAGGCCATATATGGCCCTTTAGGACCTCAAATGCAGCCCTATAACTGAATCCAAACCTCATGGAACAAATCCCTTTTTAAAAAAAGATTTGTTCTGTGAAGTTTGGATTCAGTCAAAAAGACACACTAGAAGAACACATATGGCCTCAAGGCCACAGGTTCCCCACCCCTGCCCTATACCAATAAAATCACAAGTCTAGTCCTTATCTTTACTTTCTTAATATTGAACCATCCTTTCAAAACTGATATTTCATCATAATGAAATGGCCTTTTCCTCTCTCCTCATTCTTAATTTCTTTGAGGCCTTTTACAATATTCACTATATCATTCCTGAAATTCCCATACCTTTGGCTTCCAGTCACTGTACTATCTAAATGAAATTTCTTTTCTCTGCCTCCTTCCTTGGTTCCCCAAATGTGAACATTCCCCGAGGTTCTCATCTGTCAACTTTCCCTCTTGGAGTTTTATCCACTGTCACCTCTTCAGGTCTCACTGTTATTAAGTAGACACCTCTCAAATCTCTCTCCTGTTCCATTTTCACAACACCCTTATTCAGCTCCAAAAGGTATAGAGAGAGAGATATTACTATGTTTGCCATACCCCAGGATACTAAACCCGGGGGGTGGGGGGGCAACTTTTTTAGCTTAAAACAGGTGTTTTTAGTATGGCTAAAAGGTTGTTCTATTCCTCATACTGGAGAGTTAATTTATGACTCTTGGGATGTCATAAATAATTAATTGGGCCCCTATTTTATTCCAACCAGTATTAACCAGTTTGCTATGCTTCCATAGGGGTAGTGATTATAAATTCTGATAGTATGCCTCAGAGCTATGAACTACAGATTGTAAATTCACTTAACCATAGGAAGCTAATTAGAGGACCTCCACCTTTACTTTTCCTTGTTATGACAACCCAGCTCAGCATGGCAGAGGTGACTCAATTACATATTACTTTAAAATATATGGACAATCCTACATTAGGTCATCCTTTAAAAATAAATGAAGGAGGAAAAGCAGTTTTCCTGGGCTCCTCTATGATCATTGTTTCCCTGATGGAAGAGGTCACAGAATGAAGTTCGGGCCACTGGGCCTCAGTAAAATGGCTGTTTGCCTTGAAGCATTTCAATGCTTATTTCATTAGGCTCCCTCAAATAAATTTAAAATTAAACTAATTGATTCCCTGGTTGTCAATTAAGCCCACAGCTAGCATTTATTGTAAGTGAGCTGTGTGGATAGAATGGGACCTGGGGAAGGTGGATGACCCAGATAACAGAGGAAAGGAGAGATGTATATGGAAAGTGGGAGGAGCCTAAAAACTAAAACTTAGATTCCTTTACTATTTTTCGGGAGGCATCCCTGAAGTCCATGGGGGATGACTCCAGGAGAGGTCCTGGGGCCATGATGAGAGGCCAGAAGTCAAGTAGACACTAAGCATAAAGTACAGAGAGTCCTGTGGAATTCTTCCTAACTTCCTACAATCAGAAGGGAGAGATATGAAATATACAGCATCTCTGTGTTCAGTCCAGGTAATGTCCTTCCCCAAGTACAGCCTGCATACTCCAGTCAGTAACCAACTGCCCACCTCAGAAGACTTGTGGCAAACAAACACTTTGCACCTCTCTAATATATATTAATAAATGCTATCTAACAATACATATGATAATGTGTATTATTATCTCTGGTAGTTTTCTGTGTAGGTCTCATATCAATGTAGTAGACTGTAAACTCCATGAAGGCAAAGAATGTGTCTATCTGAATTTTCTATCTCCCATATACCTAGGCTCAAGCCTCTGCAGCTTCAAATTTTTAATTGAATTGAGTTATTATTGCCCACCCCTTAACTCTAACCTGTAGTGTCATCTTCTTGAGATCCAAGGCCTGAATTTAAGCAGGATAACCTTTTTATTAAAGGGGTTTCTATATAGCCAGAATATCGACTTTGGTTTTCCTAGAGAGCCACAACAATCCATCTTACATTGTCTCTACCTGGGCAGTGGAGAGTAGACAACAGAGGTAGTACTCTTTTTCCTAGACAAGAAGGACTTGGATTAGACATAGGCAGACTAGATAGAAAAACCACAAGACAACATCATTAGAATGCCAGCACCACTGCTACTTACTGTGTGACCTTGACTGAGTTAAGTAAGCTTTCTGAGACATAAGTTTCAAGCTGTGCTGGAGTCAATTCAAACTGATTATTAAATTTTAAAGGCAAACAGAAATTGGGCTTGATTTATTGTTTTGTTGATTGCCTAGACTTGAGAAAATGTAAATAATCTGTGGCATGGTTCAGATTAAATTTAAAAGTGTATTGTGGAGAGGGAGAAGGAAAAGGAAGGGAAAAAGCACTCATTAATCACCTACTATGGGACAGCACTTAAAAAATATCTCATTTGATATCTCATAATTCGTTTTTTTTTTTCAGAGAGCCAATTGTTAAAATTTACCAGCATAACCCTGACAAGTTTCTTCAACAATAAGAGGAGGGAGTTCAGATTAGAGCTATTAAGTTCCCTTACAGTTCTTGGATCATCTGAATACTACCTCTGGGCCAAATGATTATCAGTCTGAGAGATACAGATGGTCCAGAACCATCTAGAGGTTTGAATTTAGGAGCAAATTTCACTGTTCCACTCATTTTGGTGAGAAAGGACATGGTCCTTCTTTTCAGTAAAACTTTGCCTTGCATCCTGGGGATCTGTACTGATGAACAAGGGATCACATTGAGTTTATGAACCAAACACTTTAATCAGCACTCATACATAACTGAACTATTGGATGCTTTCTACCTGGAGATCAAAAGAACACCAATACCATGGTGCTATTTGAACTTTCTCACCAAAATAGTCAAAAGAGCACTTTTTGAAGTAGCAAAGGATTGGAAACAAAGTAGATGCCCATTGATTTGGGGGGAGTTGGCTAAATAAATTGGAGGCACACTAATGTAATGGAAAATTGATGTGCTCTAAGGAACAATAGGATGAAAACCAAAAAACATTGAAGGAACTCCATGAACAGAAAAAATGCAATGTAACCAGAGTCAGGAAGCCAATATACACAATGACTACAACAATGTAAAGTGAAAGGATAACCTCCACACCCACCAAAAAACTGTCACAAATAAATGTTGCACACTTGCAAAACACAAGCATGGGTCCACAGAAGAGATAAGGGAGGACAACCCTATTCCACTCTTTGGTAGAAGTGGGAGGTCCAAGCCTGTAGTACCTCACACTTATTTTCAGACTTTTATTAAGCAGTTTTACTAATTATTTTTGTTCTTTTATCTTATTTTTGTCTTCAATAAATATTATTTATTATATGGGATGGTTTTGCCTTGGGAGAAAGAGAAGAATGCCAGAGGAAATTTTTTAAATGTGAAAAAATTAAAATGAAGAAAATAGAATTTTTTAAAGAATTCTTTGTAGAGTATTACAGCTGGAAGGGCCCTGGGTGATTAGTCAATCATATTTCCTTTGTTTTTCATAGGAGAAATCTCAGAGGATAAGTGACTTGTCCAAGGTCACTTTCCAATTAGTGAATAAGGCCTTAGGCCAATTAGTGGCATACCAGGGACCTCAGGATCATGCTCTTTCTGCTGTTTCCTGGTATCTCTGGGGGACTTAAGGCCATTTAATCACTCTTAGATAGCCTCTACAACCCAGGCACATCCTATCCACAGAAAACTGAACAAAAGCAGAGCCCTGCTGGGCTCAGGATCTGGATGATCATTGTTTCCCTCATGGAAGAGGGCACAGAATGAAGTTCGGGCCACAGAGCCTCAGTAAAATGGCTGTTTGCTTGGAAGCACTTCAATACTGATCTCATTAGGCTCCCTCTGTCCCTGAAAAGAACCTTGGTAAGGAATAGGAACGAGAGAGCAGTCTTGACCTCCTCATCCCTTTGTATCAGCGCCTTCTGGGAGGTGGTTGCAGTTTCCAGCAAAGACCATTGTTTGCCCTGGAGAACACCGGGCCATAAGCCCACCGGCTAGGAGCTCTAGCTAAGGCTACATAATCTCCAGCCCCAGGGGCTCGGCCAGGACCACAGCGGTTTATTTTCTTCCCCCAATCTTCCTGTCTCAGCCAACCCTCCACCCCAATACTACCTTCTACCAGTAGGATTCCTGCAGAGTTGCCTGATCTATAGACTTCGTAAAAAGACAGGGCATGGATGAATGACGACACACAGGAGATCAGCTCGAAAACTTTATTGGAAACCAGAGATGAACAGATATCCTGATCCGGTACCGGGAGGAGGCAGTCCGAGCTCTCCCACATTTCTTACGCCTTATTCCTCATTTCTATTCAGCGCCCTCAGCTGGAGGGCAGAGGGGAGAAGAACTGTGGGGATGGGATGTGGGAGAGGGGGGAGGGGGGTCGCCTTTCTGCAGTTGCTTAGGTCCCTTAGCCTTCTGAGGGGGCGGGTGTCTCAGTCGCTGGGGCCGGTGTGTCAGCCGCTGGGGCCGGTGTGTCAGCTGCAGCAGGGTCTCCTGCTGAAGGTGCAGGTGTGGCCTGAGCCCCTGGAACTGCAGCTGTTGCGCTGGGGGCAGGATCTGCACCTGCTGGCGGGGTCAAGGCTCCCGCACCGGGAGGTCCCATAGGAGAGCTACCGACCACTACCGCTGACGTAGTGTCCTCCAAGACCTTGTCCTTGGGCACACAGCACATTTTCTTATTGGGGCACTTATTAAACTCCTTCTCGTCTTTCTTGCACTCAGATCTACAACGTCCTACTTTATTGTAGCATTTTTTCTCTCCCCAACCACCTGTGCAGGGAAAGGAGAGAGCCCAGTGTGAATGGGGGCGCCTCAGAATGGGAGGAGTAAAGCCTGCCCTGGGGGGGGCATTGGTTCTGGGACCCTGTAATTCCAAACACCAGTTCTGAGGGATGGCAGCACCAGGGGCGGACCCGGAGAGGATGGGAGATCTAGCTTGGAGGTAGGCGGGGACGACGGTAAGAGAGGACTAAGCTGTGTGATGAACAAGGGGATGAGAAAAGAAGCTTGTGTTCCTCGGGAAGGGGAAAGCACTTCCCAACCTTTCAAAACTTTCCCGCCCTTTGGAACCGCCAGCCCGACATAAGCCACCCAGAAGCCCTGAATCTTCCTGTGTCCCTGAGAAGCCCCAGAGCAGGTGAGAGGATGGAGAGGAATATCTTGAGCTCTCAACCCCACCCTATCCTTCTGTCCCCAGGAAATGCAAAGCAAGCCTTTTGATATCTGCCCTGTCTTAGGTTCAGGAAATAAGTCCCCAGAAGATGCTGTTTAGACGTTCAGCCGTGTCCCACTCTCCATGACCCACTTTGGGATTTTCTTGGCAAGAAGTGGTTTGCGATTTGCTTCCCCAGCTCATTCTACAGAGGAGGAAACGGAGGCAAACAGGGTTAAACGTGGCCAGAGTCACACAGCTAGGAAGGGTCTGAGGCTGGATTTGAACACTGGGCACCTAGCAGCCCCATTCCCACATGTATTCCTTTTCATTGCTAATTGGAGTCCTTCGAGGAGATTCCCACCTAACAGGACTTCTTTGCCTTGACCTAGCTCCAGATTTGGGGGGGAAGGGGTGGCGGAGCGGGTGGATGGAGAGAAGATAATCAGAAGGGCTGCCACCTAAAGCCCCCAGTCTAAATGGCACAGTGGAAAGAGTCCTGGACTTAAGAGTCAGAGGACTGGGTCCAAATCCCAGCTCTTTGCCTCATTGCCTCATTGGAGGAAATACACACTCTCTGGGGGCTTCAGTTCCTTCTTCTACAAAATGCAGTCAGGAGTGGGGGGAATGTTGAACTAGAACATTTCTAAGGTACCTTACAGCTCTGAAAGAAAACTAAGCTTCTGTGATCTAAGTTTAGGAGGTAGTAGCACAGTATGGGAGAAAGGATGCTGGTTCTGGAGTCAGAAGACATGGGCTCACATCCTGCCTCTGATACGGTAATACCTATGTGACCTTGGGCAAGTCAACATATCTCCCTGAGCCTCAGTTTCCTCATCTGTAGGAAGGTGTAGAGAATTGGACTAGGAGAGTTGTGGCTCTAATAAGGGAGCTGGATTAGATGGCCTGTGAGGCCTCCCTTCCTTTTCTCAATCAGATTTTGTGATCTATGATTCCTCTAATTCCTCATTAGAAGCCCCTGAGCAGGTGAGGGAAAGAACAGGACCTCTGGGAGGTGAGGAGGCTCTGACCCAGGCTGCTCCCTGCTCACTCCACTCCCATCTTCCTCTGTCCCAGGAATATACTGCAGGATTTGAAATATCTGCTCAACCAAGACAGCTTGGAGTTAAATCACTTCTCAGAGCAATCATTCAAAGGCTTTCACGATAAATTGTATTGAAGTTTGGAGTAAATAACTACTCCTGTGGTCACCAATGACAGAAGCCTTTCTTCCCAGGCACCATGCCCCTTTCTCTGTCGTCATTCTCCTTGGCTATCTCAGTGTCTTTAATCATGTTGTTTATACTCTTCTTGTTACTCCTATCATCTCCCTTGGTTCTCAGATCACTGCACTTTCCTAGATCTCTTTCTAACTCTTTCTCTGCTCTTGGTTCCTCCTCCTCCTCCTGTCTCCCAAAAGGTGGGTATGTCTGGTTTTTGTTGGTTTGTTTTTCTCTTTTAGGTGGTATTTTCCCAATTTCAAGAGAAGACAGTTTTTAACAATCATTTCATGAAAATTTTGAGTTCCATATTTTCTTTCTCTCTCTCTTTCCCCTTCCCTGCCCTAAGATGGTAAGCAATTTACTGTAGGTTACATATGATCAGGCAGCTCTGAAAGGCTTCATTTCTCCACTCTCTATAATTCACTCTTCACCTGTCATCTTTATGAGGATGATTCCCAAATCTCCCTTTGCAGACTCACACTTCCAGTAGCCCATACCTCATTTCCACCTGGATGCCCTACCAGTTCTTCAGATTCCACACTTCTACAGCCAAACTCTGCATCTTCACTGAAAACCATTTAGGTCTCCTGACTTGCCTAGATCTGATCATGGCACCACCATCCTCCCAGTCATTCAGGCTCAAAAACTCAGAATCATCTTTGGCTCCTGCCTCTCCCTTTCTCTATACACACCTTTCCCATCAGCTTCCTTCCCACTGTCCCCCCTAGAGTCCTAGAACTGGCTCTGGCTAGTCCTGTGGACAATGTACACTTGCCTCCATTGGCTAGGCCAGCACTTTGGGGTTTTCTGGACCTTTTAGTTGGAAAAGATGAAGACTGGGAACAGAAATGACCAATCTGTGTTAAAATCCCAAAGGGAACAGAGACAGATGTCACTGTGTTCACTGTGCCCCAGAGCACTAGACCAAAGACATTTTCACAAGGTATTCTTAGGAAGAGTAAAGAGTTGTTCTAGTTCCTACATAGGAGAGTAAACTTATAGTTCCTTGGGATTCAGGCTAAAAATCTAACCACCTTAGTTTGTTTTTGAATTCCTAAATTAGGATGTCTGAAGCTGATTCTAGCCTACACAGGCAGGAAAAGAAAGTTTAAGTGACCTTGGAAAGACTAGTCTAAAGCCTGTCATTTTACTGATGGGGAGACTGAGGCCATGTCCAAGGTCACACAGGTGACAAAGTCAACCTTTGAAGCCAGGTTCTCCATCCCCATCCATAGTTCTTTCCAATTCACCACACCATCTCATACCAGCTAAATATTACCCTCTCCTGAAGCTCCAATCCCCATAGAAGAACAAATGCTGGTCTAGACTCTATGGAGCCCTTTGGGTAACCCTAGGGCCATCTCTGCTCTTCATAGGTGGATTTCAATGCTCCCTGGAAAGCCCTGGCCTTCATCCCATGGCCCCATCCCAGAGAAATGAGCACCTGCAATGACTTTCAGCATAACCAGTCCCAGCTCTCTTCCTTCCCTCAACATAGTTCCAGGTTACCTTGGGTTGTCTGTGCCAGAAATGAGATAATGGCAAAGGCCAGGAAAAGGAGCTTCATGGCTGGTGTGCCCTGGAGAGAGGGCCAGCAGGGCTAATGGAGAACTGACAGAGCACCGTATGTGCTGTGGGTTGGAGCTCCAGCATTTATAACCCTCCTCAGCAGGGCTGGACCAGGGCTGCTGAACCAGAGAGGGAGCAGAATTCTGTGCTGCCCAGAGTAGTTACATTAGGGCAGAGTGCCCATTGATCAGTGACCTTGATTAGATGCTCCTTGGGTTGTAAGTTCCATCTCCAACACTGTTGAGAGAGCCATAAACTGAATTCAATGGAGTCCTAGGACTCTAGTGGGGGCAGTGGGAAGGAAGCTGATGGGAAAGGGGTGTATAGAGAAAGGGAGAGGCAGGAGCCAAAGATGATTCTGAGTTTTTGAGCCTGAATGACTGGGAGGATGGTGGTGCCATGATCAGATCTAGGCATAACTACATAAACTACATTCAATAGATTTTTGAGCTAAGAGGGACTTTGGGAATCATCTTTGTACAGAGGAGGAAACTGAGACCCAGGGGACATAAGTGATTTCTGCCAGGTCTGTATTGGAACTTGTATCCTTTCAATCTAAAGGGAAAGCTCTTGCCACTATGCTGGACCATCTCCCCCACACACCTCCCATATCCAAGCCCTTATCAAAGTGGAAAGACTGTGTGTATTCATTGACTCTCTTATAAAGATCCCTCCACCAGAATAAGAGAACTTGGTTTCCCCCACTTTCTTTGATCTCCAGTTCTCATCAATTAAATTGAAAAGACACAGGGCATTTCAAGAAAGAAATATAAGAAACAGGTCTTTCTGCCTGGGTAAAAATTGGACGTTTTGCTGGTGCTGAATCTCAGTGGGCTCCATTGAAGCCTTTCTCCTTATAACCTCTCCTGGGCACCCTGAGGCACTCAGTGCCCTGAAGCTTCCTCCTCCCTTCTAATGAAAATTGCTCTCAGGAAGCCACCTGCTGGAAGGGGAGTGGGGATGGAAGGAGGAGGAAGAAATGAAAAGAAAAGGTCTGTCCCAGTGAGTAAGGAGACCTATTCAGCATCTACCTTATTCTGCATCTAGATTTATCACTTTGAATAGAACATGCTCCCAGCAATGTCTCAATTTCCCACATTTAAAATGAAATTATATTAGTTGATTTTTAAGGTCCTTTCCAGGTCCAACATTTTATGTAATGAGGTCCCTCCAAGTTTGACAGGACATAGTAGTAAACTAGATAGAGCCTGATCACTTCCCTGAAGTTAGAGGATGGGAGTTCAGGTTTGGGCTCTCTTACATGCTACCTGGAGGGATGACCCTGAGGAGGTCCTATCATCACTGTGAGACCCTGTTCCCTCATAAGGAAAATGAGCCAGTTAAACTACTCAGTGTCAGAGGTATCTTCCAGATCTAAAGCTCTGATCCTATCATCCCATAAGGATCTGAAGGAGAAAGAGAAGTCAAAAAAAGAACTTGGAAGCTTCTAACTCAAAACAATGGTGAGGACATGGAAAAAATAGAGTGCGTGGAAAGAGCAGCCAGCTTCAGGGAAATGGAATCAGAAACCTAAGGGGCTGGTATGGTGGGAAAAAAAGTAGGCTTGGAGTCAGCAGAGCTTGGGCTTCAACCTGACCTGCAACACTTACTAGCTAGGTGTGAAGGCCCCTAACCTCAGTTTCTTTATCAGGAAGATCTAGTGCTTCCCTCACAGTATTGTGAGGATTAAATGAGAGAAATAGAAGTCCTATGTACAACCTGAAGCAGAGAGAGACAGAAGGACAGACAGAGACTGAGAGCAGCCCTCAGATCCATGGATGTGTATGGGAGCCAACCCCTTCATGATCCTTAGTCTCCAGGGCTTACAACTCTAGAGACTGCTTAGAGAGGACCTCCTCTGGGATTGAGCCTACAGTCTCTTGTGAGAGCTTATCTTGTTCCCACCTGAAGAGCTCATTTTCTTTTGTGTATTCTTTGATAGGCTCTAATCCATAAAAGTTCTCTGATTTCTGTTGGCTGTCTTGCTTGGATAAATAAATTTACTAGCTAATCACTGTTTGTGATGGCCTTTTGTATAATGAGCATTTGGTGAGAAGGGGGTAAAGACTATCCCTTCCCCCCAAGAGTGATGAGAGAAGTGGATTTCCTTCTGAACCCCTAAACATCATACTCCCAGAGTAGAGATATTGAGGGGCGGCAGATATGACAATAAGTCAATGTTCCTCTTCAAGACTAGAGGAAAGACAGTCCAGCCTCAGCAGTCCTGAACTTTGCCAATCCTTCCCCAAATAGCATGCTGACACTAGCAGTGCAGCCCTTCTCCTGCTCTCCACAGGTATGGATCAGATCTATCCATTCTATCCTTGAGTCTGGAGTCCCAGGGGTGAGGAAGCTGCAACCTCAAGGCCACATGGCCATATATAGATACAGATCTATGCATGTGTATATTATACACATAGATAAAAGTATATGGAGAATCAATATTAAATGAATACAAGGTAATTAGGGAAGGAGAACACTAGAATTTGGAGGAATCATGAAAGGCTATATGCCTATACTGCTGAACAGAAATGGAGGAAATCACCTAACTGCACAATGACTAAGCCCACTACAACTTTGTTATCTGACCTCAACTGGCTCTCACTGCAGTAAGTCAAATGTTCTGTTCCTCCCTAATTGCTCCCCCACACACCACAGCAGCTATTCCTAACCTCCTCATTTCTCCTCAAGCCTCCCATGGCAGCCCTATCTCCCACCCTTTCAGAAAAAGCTCTCACCTCATGGCTCACCCCGCAAAAGAAACCATTTGATGAGAGTCCCCCCTTTCCTCCTCCTCCTCCTCCTCCAACCTCAGTATTTTCTTCCACTATCTACTCCTCCACTCCAGGCTCTTTGGAAAAAGTGGTCTCAGGGGCGGAGCCAAGATGGCGGAGTAGAAACAGTTCATCCAAGCCACTCTGCCCCTAGATTCCCCCCCAAACTATGTAAAAGGGGACTCTGAACAACTTCTGGAGCCCCAGCACCCACAGAACGACACAGAGAAGCTAACCTCCCACTGAGGACAGCCCAGCAGCCCTGCAGGAAGGACCAGTGCAGCGGTCTGGGAGCCGGCAGCGTGCAGTGCACAGAGTGTGGGGAGTCAAGCCGAGCAGAGCCCAGGTCCCCATGAGCCGAGGTTTTAGCCCCAACTCGGCTGGGCCAGCAGCTGGCTGGAGAGACCCCAGAACACCAGCAGCTGTGGCGACTCCAGAATTATCAACATCGACATGCCTAGGACAAAGTGAGAGGTTAGTGCCCTATGGACTTTGGGACCAGTATTTGGGGAATGCGTCAGCTCCCTCCCCTGGGGGCTAGAAGCAGCTGAGGAGACATGCCATTTTGTAGTTTTCAGAGGCAGCTCCAGCTCCTGGCCTGTGAACTGTAGGGAGATCCAGCAATCAGTCTTGGGGGGTAATCGCTCTTGCTTTAACCTCCCTGGATCTGGATTGTGATCTGGGGTGGAAGTCATGGGTGGGTTTACAGCTTGCCAGAAACGGAAGTTGCCCTCCCACAAGTTCGGGACAAAAATTCCCCTGTCGGCAAAGACATACTGTGGCAACAAGCCCAAAAGTCAAGTAATTAGGTGGCAACATGCCAAGGCAAAGGAAACAGAAAAATGCAACCCTAGACTCCTATTTTGGGGGCATAGAGTGGGAAAAGGACTGTGAGGTCAGAAGTCCTGCTCCAAAAGCCCCAGGGGAAAACATGAGCGGGTTGCAGGCCATAGAGGACCTTAAGAAGGACTTTAAAAATCAAATAAGAGAAGTGGAGGAAAAATTGGAAAGAGAAATGAGAAGGATGCAGGAAAAGTATGAAATGAGGGTCAACAGCCAGACTGAGGAAAACAACACCTTAAAAAATAGACTAACTCAAATGGCAAAGGAGGCCCAAAAGGGCAATGAGGAGAAGAATGCCTTAAAAAGTCGAATTTGCCAGATGGAAAAAGAATCTCAAAAGTTCACTGAGGAGATTCATTCCTTCAGCGGAAAAAGTGGTCTCCTTGTCATATAATCATAGTATAAGCTAAATGGTTATGGAAAAAAACTTCTCAGGACAACCTTTAACATCTGTTGTGTCTAGTGTGTTTGTAGTTTCAGCTACCTGGAAAGATTTCTAAGGAGAAAAATCAGCCAGTTATAAATACTGATGTGTATAAAAAAAAACTTGTAGGGAGAGAGTTTAGAATACTAGAAAAGATTAATGAACTTTCATACTTGAAATTATTCTCCCAGGTGTCTGTACTAGATGCTAAACTCTCCATCTCTGTAAACAGGGACTTACTCTCAGTTGGAGATAAGGTTTTAGGGGGAAAAAAACTGCAAGATATTTTCTCTGTCATTTCAGTCCTTGCTACTTTAGGGTTATAGAGATAACGTTAGACAAGCAAAGAAAGGACAACTTTTTCCTGGTTGTAGAAATTTATGACATTGTAAATTAAGTGTAAATTAAATTCATCATTAAGGATGAACTTTGTAATTGAAATGTAATATACTTGCTGCAAATTTACAAATTATGGGATGAAGATTTTTTATAAGCTGAAATATTTTAAGAAGGAAAAAAATGTAAAACTGCCACCATAAATCTCTGCAATGGAGCTAACTGAAAGCAGTAGGCTATATAATTCAAGGGGCTGGAAGCTAATGATCCTTGAGAAAAATGAAATTTTGAATAATACCATTTGTGATTGTCAATCCAGATTTGATATGATTGAATTCATCCTAAAATAAAATTACAATGTGGTCTCACTAAAATGGAGATGTTCTCCTATTAAGATAACTGAATTGGTATTAATTGATTGCAGAAGGTTTTGTAGTATTTAAAACATACCACAAAAATCATAAAATTCTTTGAATTATTGTTCACCTTTTTCTTATACTGTGATTTTTGGGGAAATCATTGTATAAAAAATGTTGTACTTTTCTTTGGCCCATTCACTACCAGAGTGAAGACCATTCTAAGCAACCAGACTGTTGACATCCCAGAAAATGTTGACATCTCTCTTAAGGGTCGGACAGTTATTGTGAGAGGGCCCAGAGGAATCCTCTGTAGGGATTTCAATCATATCAATGTTGAGCTCAGTCTCCTTGGAAAGAAGAAAAAAAGGCTTCGGGTAGACAAGTGGTGGGGAAATCAAAAAGAACTTGCAACCATGCGCACAATCTGTAGCCATGTACAAAATATGATCAAAGGCGTTACCCTGGATTTTCATTATAAGATGAGGTCTGTGCATGCTCACTTCCCCATAAATGTTGTTATTCAAGAGAATGGCTCACTTGTTGAAATCAGAAATTTCTTGGGTGAAAAATATATCCGAAGAGTGCACATGAGACCAGGTGTTGCTTGTGCTGTTTCTCAAGCCCAAAAAGATGAGTTAATTCTTGAAGGAAATTATATTGAACTTGTTTCAAACTCAGCTGCCTTGATCCAACAGGCCACCACAGTCAAAAACAAGGATATCAGAAAATTTTTGGATGGTATCTATGTTTCTGAGAAAGGCACAGTGCAATAAGCTGATCAATAAGTTGGAAAAGATGCCAAAGGCCGTGTCTGAGGAGTTAATGCTTATTCAGATGTCAAATAAAAATACTTTTTGTAAAAAAAAAAAAAGAAATGTTGTAAACTTGAAAAATGATTCCAAGTGGATAATACAATTATACTGTTAGAAAATTAATTCCTCTTTTGACAGAGAATGTTGTAATTGTGGTATTTAAAAAAACATCAAATGTTTAAATTGGTATATTTTGCTTAAAATTAATAATAACCATATAATTACTTACAGTTTGGGAAAGTACCACAGACTTTGTAAATATCTGAGAAGTCCTTTGGGAACTTGTCAGATTTTCAGTCCACTGGATCTTCAGCCTTAGTGAAATCAGGAAATAGGTAATACAATGGATAGAGCATTGAGCTTAGAATCAGGAAGATTCATCTTTATGATTTCAAATTCAGCCTCAGACTCTTACTAGTTGTGTGGCCCTGGGCAAGTCACCTCACCCTGTTTGCCTCAGTTTCCTCATCCGTAAACTGATCTGGAGAAGGACATGGCAAACCAATCCAATATCTTTGACAAGAAAACCCCAAATGGGGTCACAAAGAGTTGGACAGGACTGAACAACAACAACAAAATCTTATTAACTCCATGAAAGGTGTTGTTGAAAGAATGATATGAAATTCTAAAATAATGAAATGGTTTCATAAGAAGCTAGGATTTCTCACTGCTAAAGTAAATAGTCTTCCAAGCTTATTTGATAAAGAATGATTTTTACCTGATACGTTGTTTGGCCATTGTTTATGAAAAATATGAAAGTGGATCTTGGAATAGTACATATTGAAATTTCATCTTTAAGCCAACTTGATATCAATAGACCCCAAACTTAAAGATTTTATTTTGGCATTAGGAGCTAATATACAGTCCCTTCAGATATTGATATGTCAGCCTCAAAGCTTACAGGAGTGAGTGTTCTGAGTTCTGAGTGAATGTTCACAACATACTGTTTATATGTATGATGTTTGGCTTTCCAATGTTTCTATGAAGGACAATGATAGAAGGATAAGTATAAGGTTATCTTCACAAGGTTTGTACTGGTTTTCACTACATGAACTGGTTAGTGGAAAATCAAACATAAACAACACAATACTTTCATAGCTATAGGATGTGGATAAGCCCTAGTCCAGATTTTCCAGGAGAAAGTGTTTTCCAGTATCAGACAGTTACCTAGACTAGCTAAGACCCAAGATGAAACAAGATAATCAAATGTAGCTTAATCTATGACCTGACTTAATTTCCCTATAGAGTCTGCTTCACTAGGTTTCTTTCCTTACATGATATATGAAGTTATAACTGTGCTTAACTAAGTTTGTTTGACATCTATGACCCTGAAGGAAGCATAGTCTGGTGATTTCTCTTTTTGTGTTTTCTTAATTTTTGTGATTCTCATGTCCGTGTATGTTCTTTCAGTATCTTGTTTTCTTTTTTTGTTTGTTTGTTTCTTTTCTTTTTTTCCAAATACTTTATCAACTTCTGGTTTAAATCATTCATTTCCACCAGACTTTGAGTTACAAATTTTCTCCCTGTTTTTCCCCACCTATGTCCCCAAAATAGCAATCACACAGGATATCCCCTCCTCCAATCTGCTCTCTCCCATATTTTCCCCCATACCCCCTTCAACTCTGCCAGTAGGGCATGGTGGATCTCTATGCCCCAGTGCCTGTATATCTTATTTCCCAATTACATGTAAAATAGTATTAATAATAGTATTGAAGTATCAATCAGGTTCCCATAGTGCTAGCTCCTACACAAGGCCCCTCAGGGAGTCCCAGAAACCACCCTCGAAGCTATGACCTTTGTGAAGCCTCGCCCTGTGACTGCCTATGCAAACATCCTTGTGACCAAGACAAGATCTGTCCAGTTAGCTTGCACACCCCCCTTAGTTTACATCCCTATGTAGCAACAGTTGTCTTGCTAACTGCCGTTTGTTTCAGGAAGTATTTTTACTGTATAAAAGCTTGCTCGACAGGCTTTTCAGGGCTGCCTTCCCTTGGTCTTTACCTGGGAGACAGTCGCCAGCTAACTAATAAACACTCTTCAAGTTCCAATTGGCTTTGCCGTCCTGTATTTTTTCTCAGTCGTCCATTACATTTGGAGGTCCCACCGAGATAGCCTTTGGCTCTGTGTTTGATGGCAGGACCAGACCCCCTGAAGGGCTGGGGATCCAACTCTTCTTAGGGGGTGGCCACCAAGATGATGTTTTTCAGCCCCAAGACTGAGTAGCTTCCCCGAGCGGACTGGGAGTTTGTTCCATTACAAAATTTTATTTCAGCCCCAGTATGTGAGTATTTCATTTATGTTCTGGTGAGTACTTCTGTACTGCACTGGACACAGCACTAAAGCACTTACTGGCCTCCATGCTGGTATGCCGCCAGAGTGACCTGTTAGTTTCTGTTCATTCATTCTCTGTGTCTATTGTCTGTGTCCTCCTAATTTTGGGTTTGTGTTTCATTTTGCCCTCCATATAATCATCACCTGTCTTCGTTTTGTCTGTTCTGTCTTCCCCTGCCTCCATGGGTCAACAGCAATCAGGGCCCCAAGGAGGAGAGACTCCCCTCCAATATTTTCTGTGGAATTTTAAGGAATTCCAAAAAGACGTGAGTGACTATGGTTACCACGTTAGTAAGGAAAAACTTTCTCTTTTTGTCATTCTGAGTGGCTGCAATATGGTGTCAGATGGCCCCTGGAGGGTTTGTTCAATCCTACCCTCACTGGCCGAATCCAGAGAATTATCTATGAGGCCCCAGGCATCCTGACCATGTTCCATACATTACGGTCTGGATAGATTTGCTACTAAAAGTAAAACAAAACACGGACCCCGAGTCCATCCAAGTCCTGGACCAAAAGCCCCTACGCCCTCAGGTCTGGGGGCAAAAATGACCCAAGGGATATCAGGGGGACCTAGGTGATTGGGAAGCACCTTATAAACTTTGTTAATTTGAAATTGAATTTTGGTTATAAACAAGCAATAATAATGCTGACATTTCATTTAAAGTTTTGGCTATTAAGAAAATGTATGCAATGATTTAAAGTTATGGAGTTATAATTGATTTCCTATGTAAAGTGGTTTGGAAAGAATTTACCTAACATGAGCAATGGGATAGAAGCATGTTTTAAATACATAACGTTTGAGACATTGTACCTTTCTAAATTATGTAATTTGGAAAAATTGTGACCTCTGATGTTAAAGCAACTATTTTCTTATTACTGTTCTGAAGCTGTTAAGTAATCTGTGTTGACTTGGATTTATGTGAATATACAATGTCTTGGGAAATTTATATTGGGAGCATTTTTTACACTAAATTAGTTTTGGGAATTCCCATATGTATGGTTATATGATCAAAAAGGTATATATTGTTAATTTGACATTTAAGAAATTGATTCATTCTGTGGCCCCACAGAGTTTTATTTATCTTAGTTTGCTGTCCAGTAAGGGTATGGTGGAGGAATCCACACCAAAATCCCAATTTATGGGACTAATACAATTGTAAAAGTGCTTGGCACAGTACTTGGTATCAAAAAAGTATATATTGGGGGGTGGCTAGGTGGCGCAGTGAGTAGAGCGCTGGCCCTGGAGTCAGAAGGACCTGAGTTCAGATACAGCTTCAGACACTTAACACACACAAACAAAAACCTAGCCATGTGACCTTGGGCAAGTTACTTAACCCCAATTGCCCTCCGAAAAACAAAAAGCAAAAAAAAAAATCTATTTGAATGTGAGCTGTATAAGCCAAAGTTAACTGCTTTATGTTTGGAGCACTTTATCATTTATACCAGAACAAGTTTAATTATTCAAAGACTTTGTATCAATTATGTATAAATTTTGTGATATTCAAACTTACTGTGAATTTCCTGAAGTTTCTAGATGGGAGTTGCAAAAAGTTATGCACCCTGCTTAAGATCATTTTAACAGTTTTCAACTAACTTTCTTCATCAAGGTTTAATGAGATTGTAAAAGCAGAAGAGATCTGGCTGTTTTGATCCTAATTTGTAGTCATTTCATGCTCTAAGCAAAAGTTAACATTTGTAACTGAATGTATGTTAAGGATTCAATTTCTGAATTATCTTTTTCTTCCAGAGTGAATACAGACCCAGCCCCCTGTGAAACAGAGACAGATCTACCCAAATAATTTTGGGTCCCACCTGTTTAAGGGGGGAATGTTTGGGTGCTTGGGATGATGGGGTATTTGGGTGCCTGATATTTAGTTTAATCAGAGATACTTTAGTAAAGAGAAAAGAAAGATACTGTTTTAACACCAGGTTAATTCAAACTGTCTTTAAAGTCTATTTATGAAAAGCTGAACAAAGCAGATAAGAAGGTTTGGGACAAATGGGGTTCATCCAGCTCCTCCTGTTTCCAGATAATTGATATCAGTTTTAGAAGTATGTTGAGAGAGCATGAGGAAGTTTTGGGAAGGCAGAAAGATTTGTAATTAATAATTCAATCAAATTTTAGATGGCCCTATCTGAAGGACTCTAGTCCCTGTTTATTTGCTATTTAATAATTGGGGGAACTGTACATTTTACTGTTTCTCTAAAGCCTTTATTTACAGGAGTCATCATTAAAGCTGATAATGGGATGGCAGAAGTTGCAGGCTGTGAACTGTTCAAGGTGGATGTCTGTGCTTGAAAAAAGTCTGGGGACAACCTGGGACTCTGCCCAGATGGGATCTCTCTGACTTTGTTTCCCAATTGTGCCTTTTCTTCCTGAAAAGGACATCTCCCACCTATTTATGCCTAAACCTTGCTTTCAGCACCTGGTGACTATCTAAATGACTAGCGGAGATGACTCATGTGTGGAATCAAACAAGGCTAAGGAAGTTTTCCTTCTGGCAAGGTTTATGACATTGTCTCTCCTTTTATTCTATAGCAAATTCCCTGGGAAGTAATGCTTAGGGCCAAATGAATTAATAAATATGGAGATAACATCCTTCAAAGAAGGAGATGATTAATAATAAGGCAAAAAGTAATGAAATATATGCCTGATTGACCAGGATAGTGAAGTTTGGGGAGAGCAACAGGATCAGACTAGATGACACCTAGGATTAAATACAGATGTATAAAATTGGCTTTAAAAATTTCCTATTATGTGACTTCATGATTTGAACATGTTTGGAAATAAGATCAGAGGTATGGATTTTTGGATTTTAGATTAGGTCAAAATTATCTGGTCACCTCTAAATCTGAAATGGAAAAGCAAAACTCCTTTTTAAATTCTGTAACTACATGAGGCATCTGGGATTTAAAAGTGTTGTTTAAATGAAACAGGTCACTGGAATACAAGGAATTGTATGTTAATTATGATTCTTATATTATTTATATATAAGTTTCCTTGGTTATCTTGGTGACATGTACCTGACTTAATGTAATTGTGTCTTTTTGTATTAACTGAAGCCTATCCCTGTGTGGCTAAGAAAACTGAATTATTTGTTTGAACCTAGTCTTGCATGGCTAGAAGAAGTGGACCTTTATATGTAAAACCGTGTTTCTGAGTAGTTGACTCTATCTCTCAGTCCTATGATGTCTCTGATACATCTTCTATTCCCTTCAACTATTTTCATACTGAGAAAAGTTTCATCAGTTACAATTATTGTTTTTCCATGTAGGAATGTAAATAGTTCAGCTTTGATAAGTTCCTTATGATTTCTTTTCACTGTTTACCTTCTCATGCTTCTCTTGCTTCTTGTATCTGAATGTCAAATTTTCTATTCAACTCTATTTTTTTCTTCAATAATACTTGAAAGTCCTTTATTCCACTGAATGACCATATTTTCCCCTGAAACATAATACTCAGTTTTGCTGGATAGGTGATTCTTGGTTTTAATCCCAGCTCCTTTGACCTCCAGAATATCATATTTCAGGCCCTTCGACCCCTCAGTGCAGAAGCTGCCAGATTCTGTGTTATCCTGATTATGTTTCCACAATATTCAAATTGTTTCTTCCTGGCTGCTTGTAATATTCTCTCCTTGATCTGGGAATTCTGGAACCTGGTTATAATATTCCTAGGAGTTTTATTTTGGGGATCTTTTTCAGAAGGCGATTGGTGGATTCTTTCAACCTCTCTTTTGCCCTCTGGTTCTAAAACATCAGGGCAGTTTTCCTTGAGAATTTCTTGAAGGATGATTTCTAGGTTCTTTTTTTATCATAGCTTTCAGGTAGTCCAATAATTTTTAATTTTCTCTCCTGGATCTATTTTCTAGGTCAGTGGTTTTTCCCATGAGATATTTCACATTGTCTCCTATTCTTTCATTTGTTTGGATCTGTTTAGTATCTTTGATTTCTCATAAAGTCACTAGCTTCCATTTGCTCCAAGCTAATTCTGAAGGAATGATTCTCCTCAGTGAGCTTTTGAGATTCTTTTTCCATCTGGCAAATTCGGCATTCTTCCCCTCATTGGCTTTTTGAGCCTCTTTTGCCATTTGAGTTAGTCTGTTTTTTAAGGTGTTATTTTCCTCAGTCAGGCTGTTGACTCTCATTTCATAATTTTCTTGCATCATTCTCATTTTTCTTCCCAATTTTTCCTCTACTTCTCTTTTCTGCTTCTTAAGGTCCTTTATGGCCTATAACCAGCTCTTATTTTCTTTTGAAGCTTTTGGTGCAGGATTTCTGATTTCACTGTCTTCCTCCTGTTCCATACTTTGATCCATTGTCCCCAAAATAGGAGTCTAATGTTAGGTTCTTTTCTTTGTTTTGTTTCCTTTGCCTAGTCATGTAGCCTCTCAATTACTTAACCCCTGGGCTTTTTGCCACAATAGGACTCTGCCACCTGACAGGGGAGCTTCCGTCCCAAACTCTGGGGTTTTCGCAGCTGTTGGAGGTATCAGTTGGGTTTCCTCTCTGAAGACTTCACATGCTTTGGCAAGCTGGTCAAACACCCCAAGACCTCCACCCTAGTCAATAATCCAGATCCAAGCAGATTAAAACAAGAGTGATTACCTCTTGTTTGTTTTTTTTTGTTTTTGGAGGGCAATTGGGGTTAAGTAACTTGCCCAAGGCCACACGGCTAGGTTTTTTGTTTGTATGCGTTAAGTGTCTGAGGCTGGATCTGAATTCAGGTCCTTCTGACTCCAGGGCCGACGCTCTACTCACTGTGATTACCTCTTAGACTGGTCACTTGGTCTCCCTATAGTCTACAGTCCAGGAGCTGAAGTTGCCTTGCATATGCTGTGGCTCCTCAGCAGCTTCTTGCCCTGGGGGGAAGAGACACACTCCCCACTAGTAGGTCCCAAAGTCCATACTGCCCTGTCCTCTCACTTTTTTCCTTGGCATCTGTGTGTTGATAAGTCTTGAAACATCCACCGTTGCTAGTGTTCTGAAGTTCCTCCAGCCTGCTGCTGGTCAGGCCCAAGCTGTGGCTAAAACCTCTGGGTCACACAGGTTGGCTCCCAAGAGCTCTGCGCTGGCCCCTCCCTGTCAGGTTTGTCAAAGAATTAGTTAATAGGGGAAGGGTCCCAGCTTCAGTGGAACTGCCCATGAGATTACCCACAATGCCTACAGAAAAACCTGGGGGAGGGGGGGAGCAGTGCCTATATGTATGGTAATGATATTATAATCAATCTCTTTATCTCCTAAGTTTACCTACAGAAAAACTTTTGCTATTACTGCACAGGCACCTACTTAGGGAAAGTCTCTTTTATTGTTTTGGGGTCCACATCCTACTCAGGCTTTCTGGTGGTGCTGTTTTCTGATTAGTTGGCTATCGTGGTCCTGTTTGAGATGAGGTGGGTGTGGTTGTGGTTGAGTGCATGGATACACCAGCTATTTCTATGAGGAATATGAGGTCTGGGAGCAGTGGCTAGCTAGAAGTAGTGGCTGGGATTTTATCACATAGACATGCCTGCTGTTCTAGTGGGGCATGAGACACACCTGCTGTTCTAGTGAGGCAGTAAGGCATACATTTCTCGAGGAAGTTAGGATATTGAGCCTATATGTGCTGTGGTTAAAGCCAGATTGTGTGGTCAAAACAGGATATCCCTGCTGTTCACTGAGGCCCATAAGGCAGTTAAACTACTGGGGATAGGGGAAACTTTTTTAGGATTCCATCAAGATGAGGCTGACAGGATACATCAACTTGTGCAGGGTCAGGAATGCCAGGCTGAAGAGCTTATTAGGTAGGAAAAGAGGAGCCACTGAAACTTTTTGGCTGGTGAGTCATCTGATCAAAGTGATGTTTTAAGAGGATAGCATGTATAGGATGGATTGGAGAAGGTGAGACGTGTAATCTCTACCAATGTGGTAGATAAAGATGGAAGTTCAGAATTGTTTTAATTTGTCTTTCTCTTGTTAGTAGGTAGTTGGAGCATTTTTCATAAGGTTATTAATAGAGTTCCTTTCTTCTTCTGCAATCAGTCTCTTCATATATTCTGACTTTACAGTGGAGTTTGAGATGTTTTGTAGAACATCCAGTCTGAAATGTCCAATGGGAGGTTAATAAATAGCTTAGTAAATAGAATGCTGGACCTGAAGTCAGGAATACCTGAGTTCAAGTCTGGCCTCAGACACCCAGTAGCTGTATGACCCTGGCCAAGACACTCAACCTCTGTTTGCCTTAATCCACTGCAGAACCAAATAGCAGACCACTCCTGTATCTTTGTCAAGAAAACCCCATGCACAGTAGTATTTGACATGCTATGGCTCCTTGAATCACAAGAGTTAAATAAGACTGAAGGGCTGAGTAACAACAATAAAAATAATAAGGGAATGGAGTACAGGAGAGAGACTGGCTCTGGGTATAGAGATCTGGTCTTCATATGTTTAGAGATACCGATTAAAATCTATAAATGATCATGAGATCAACAGAGAGACAGTGTAGACAGAAAACTAAAGAGGGTCCAGAATATACCATCAGTTACTCAGAATAATAGAGATGATCTAGCAAAGATGGGCAGAAAGAGAATCAAGAGGGAGCAGTGGCAAGGCAAGGTGCTGTGCCAAGCACTTGCCAATCAAATACAGGCAGACAAAGAAAGAGCTCCTGCTCTCAAGGAAACTACATTCTACTGTTTGTTAAAGAATAGAGATTTTTAATTAACAGATTCTTTCCATCACTCCATTGAAAGGTAAGGAAAACAAAACCTATTACAAAGATGTGGATACACACACACACACACACACACACACACACACATATATATATATATATATATATATTTATAGTAGGGGTCTTGGTGCTGTGAGCTGCCTCGGGGCCTTTCTTCCCTGTTGCCTGCCCCTAAGACCACCCCATCTTCTTGGCTCCACCAGCTCGCCTGCCAGGGGCCCCAGGGATCAGGAACCATGCCTTCAGTTAAGTTGCAGAGTTCTGATGGAGAGATATTTGAAGTTGATGTTGAAATTGCAAAACAGTCTATAATTATCAAGACCATGTTGGAAGGTCTGGGAATGGATGATGCAGGGGGATGATGATCCATTTCCTCTACCAAATGTTAGTGCAGCAATATTAAAAAACGTAAATCAGTGGTGCACCCACCACCAGGATAATCTTCCTCCTCCTGAGGGTGATGAGAACAAGGAGAGAACAGATGGTGTTCCTGTTTGGGACCAAGAATTCCTGAAAGTTGACCAAGGAACCCTTTTTGAACTTATTCTGGCTGCAAGCTACTTAGACATTAAAGGTTCCTTTGATGTCACATGCAAGACTGTTGCAAATATGATCAAGGGAAAAACTCCGGAAGAGATTTGCAAAACATTCAATATCAAGAATGACTTTCCAGAAGTAGAAGCAGAAATGTCCAGTACACAAAGGGAATAAGTGGTGTGAAGAAAAGTGAAGTTTTGTACCTGTTGACAGTGTAACACTAAGGACTGTTCCAAATAACTAGTTGCACTGCTCTATTTATAATTGTCAATATTAGACAGATGCAGTAGCAAATCCGTTGTATTAACAGGATATCAATTGTTCCCATTGCATGTGTAGTGCTTTTTGAGTCCAGAGACTAATCCTATGGCTGTTTTAACCAATATAATCAAAAGTCTTCTTATTTTGGTCTGAATAAAGTTGAAAGTGTGTGGGTTCTGTATGGAAAGGGGCACTTTTGGCTTTCCTTTTCTTATTTTGTAAAGCAGTTTGTCTAGCTATTGTACAACTTTAAACTTCAGTTTTCTTGCTATCTGACTTGTCCTTTAAAGAACGTTGGCAGTGTAAATAAAATGACTTGCAAAAGTTTTCCACAACAGAATTAACAAAGTGTTATCTTTATTCATGAGCTTGAAACAGGCAAAAGGCTAAGTGAGATAAATGTTTTGAATGGTTTTTCTTCATGAATGTTTTTTTTTCCAGTTCCTCAGAGTGAAAAAGTAGAGAACTACTGGTGTAGATTAAGACTTGCTCTGCAGTATATAGCAAATAGACCTCCCTAAATTGGATGTGTCTTCCTGAATGCTGTCAAGCTTGAGTATTTTTTGCTCACTGGTGGCCCAGTTACTAACCAGCAAGCAGCTTGTGGTTATTTGACAGAAATGTGAACTAGTTAAAGTTGTTAAGCTTTTCATAATTAAACAAGACACTTAACCCAAAAACAAAGCTATATATAATTATGCAAAGCAAATTTCTGCATTACCTTCTGGGAGAAATGACTATTAAATAACCAATGATAGGGGAGATCTAGGTGTTTTCCCTTCCTAGATCCTCATTCTCTATTAGGCCAAGCCAGAATCTGAAGGACATTGATGATAATGAGATTGGATTAACTTTTTCTTCAATTTTATTCAGACCTGATCCAAGTGGGGAAGCACCTTATGTTCTACTCAAGCAAGGGTAAGGGTAAATTCTTTGCCTAACTAGCCCAAGCTCGGGGATGATCTAGGAGAAAGAGTGATCGAAGTCATATCTCTCTTCCCCTATCCTCCCCACTCCAGCCCCTGATTAGAATGGGTCCACTTCTCATTGTAACATTCATTCTTTCATTAATTGTTAACCTATCAGAGTTGCTTGCCATTCTCAGGAATAGCCACTCTTCCCAGGGCCTGTAAGTGCTGAGTGGGTTCCATGAGGGCTCTTTAGCATTCAAGAGTGCTACTTACCCTTTTTATTAAGCATTTGCTAGAAATTATTAATAAAATTACTAATTACCCAGAAACTTTATGTCTTGAACTTTTTATATGTCACACTTTCTTCAAAACACAAAAAAGAAAGAAAAAATAGTGGGGCAGAGCCAAGATAGCAGAGTAGATAGGAAATAGTGTGAGTTCCCACCCCTACCACCTCCAATACCAGTAAAATATGACTCTAAACCAAATTTGGGGCTACAGAACCCACAAAGTGACAGAGAGAAACACGTCTCCTGTTGAAAGCAGCCTGGCAGGCCTACAGGAACGGTCTATCTCACCAAGCTGGGAGCCGAGCACAGTCCCATGTGAGCCACACAGGCCCAGACCCAAGGCAGCCTTGATCAGCACCACAGACCAGCCAGAGCAGACTTCAGGAGAGTGAATCACCAGCAACTGTGGTGATTCCCAGACTTCTCAAACTATAAACCCCAAAGAGAAAGTAAAAGATCAGTGGGGAACTCTGTTGGAACTGGGTGATAGAAAAGCATGGTCCAGCCCTTGCCCCTGGGGTGGCAGAGGTGATGGCAGCACAGTGGCTACAGCTGCTGCCTGATGGCTGCCTCCAGAGCTCTTGGCCTGCATATTGTAGGAAGACCAAGCAACCATTCAGAGGGTAATTGCTCTTGCTTTGACCTGCTTGGATATGGGTCACTGTCTTGGGAGGCAGTCCTGGGGTGAGAAACACCAGTGTGCCAGAACTTGTGGGGGCTATAGAGAGGGTGCCCTCCTCATAGCACTGACAAATGCAAAAATCCCAGCAATTTGGGACACAGCTACCTCCACTCTGGAAGCAGAGTTCTATTGTGGCAAAGACCTCAAAAGTCAAGTAATTGGCTGGGAAGATGAGCAAGCAGAGGAAGCACAATCAGACCACAGAATTCCTTTTTGGGGGACAAAAAGTATCAAAACATGGAACCAGAAGAAATCAACAAAGGCAAAACTCCTACATCAAATGCTTCCAAGAAAAATATGAATTGGTTACAGGCCATGGAGGAGCTCAAGAAGGATTTTGAAAATCAAGTAAGAGAAGTGGAGGAAAAATTAGGAAGAGAAGTGAGAATGATGCAAGAAAATCATGAAAAGTGAGTCAACAGCCTGCTAAAGGAGACCCCAAAAATACTGAAGAAAATAACACCTTAAAAATAGACTAACTCAAATGGCAAAAGATGCTAAAAAAAAAAAAAAGCCAATGAGGAAAAGAATGCCTTAAAAAGCTGAATTGCTCAAATGGAAAAGGAGTTTCAAAAACTCACTGAAGAAAATAACTCCTTCAAAATTAGATTGGAGCAAATGGAAACTAATGACTTTATGAGAAATCAAGATACTATAAAACAGATCCAAACAATAAAAAAATAGAAGGCAATGTGAAATACTTCATTGGAAAAACCACTGGCCTGGAAAATAGATCCAGGAGAGATCATTTAAAAATTATTGGACTACCTAAAAGCCATGATCAAAAAAAGAGCCTAGAAATCATCCTCCAAGAAATTCTCAAGGAACATTGCCCTGATATTCTAGAACCAGAGGGCAAAAGAGGAATTGAAAAAATTCACCTATCACCTCTTGAAAAAGATCCTAAAAAGAAAACTCCTAGGAATATCATAGTCAAATTCCAGAGTTCCCAAGTGAAGGAGAAAATATTACAAGTGGTCAGGAAGAAACAATTTGAGTATTGTGGAAACACAATCAGGATAACACAAGATCTAGCAGCTTCTACATGAAGAGATTGTAGGGCTTGTAATAAGATTTTCCAGAGGTCAAAGGAGCTAGGATTAAAACCAAGAATCACCTACCCAGCATAACTGGGTATAATGCTTCAGGAGAAAATATGGTCATACAATGAAATAGAGGACTTTCAAACATTCTTGATGAAAAAACCAGAGCTGAACAGAAAAGTTGACTTTTAAATACAAGAACCAAGAGAAGCATGAGAAGGTAAATAGGGAAAAGAAACCATAAGGAATTTATTAAAGTTGAACTATTTATATTCCTACATGGAAAAATGATAATTGTAATTCATGAGACTTTTCTTGGTATGAGGATAGTTGAAGGGAATATATACATATGTATATATATTCCCTTCAACTATCTATCTATATGTATGTATATATATATACATATATACATATACATACATATATGTGTATAGGAGGGTGTATGTGTGTATAAATACATATGTAAGTGTGTGTATATCTGTGTACATGTATACATAAACAGAGGGCACAGGATGAGTTGAATAGGAAGGGATGTTAGCTAAAAAATAAAATTTAAGAGGTGAGAGAGGAATATGAGAGGTGAAAGGGAGAGATAGAATAGGGTAAATTATCTCATTTAAAAGAGGCAAAAGAAAATTGTTACAATGGAGGGGAAGAGCAGGAAGGTGAAAGAGAATGTGTCAACCTTACTCTCATTAAATTTGGCTTAAGGAGGGAATAACATACACACTCAATTAGGTATCTTATCCTACAGGAAAGTAGGGGGGAAGGGGATAAGAGAGGGGATGATAGAAGGGAGGGCAGATTTGGGGAAAGGGTAGTTAGAAGAACACACTTTTGAAAAGGGACAGGATCAAAGTAGAAAATAAAATAAGTGGGGTAGGATGGAGGGAAATACAGTTATTGTTTCACAGTATAACTATTGTGGAAATGTTTTGCATAACTACACATGTAAAAACCTATTTTGAATTGCTTGTCTTCCCAGTGGGGGTGGGTGAGGATGGAAGAAGGGAAAGAATCTGGAAATCAAAGTTTTAAAAACAAATGTTAAAAAATTGTTTTTACTTGCAACTGGGAAATAAGATATACAGGCAGTGGGGTATAGAAATCCATCTTGAAATACTAGAAAGTTAGGGGGCAATGGGGGAGAATATAAGAGAGAATAGATTGGGGGGAGGGGTATTCAGTAGGCATACTATTTTGGAGTGGGAGTAGGGGAAAGATGGGGAGAAAATTTGTCATTCAAAATCTTGTGGAAATGAATATTGAAAACTAAAAATAAGTTTAAAATATTTTTTAAAAAAGAAAGAAAGAAATGGGCTTCAATCTTTACTCAGAAGTCAGAAATTCTCAGTCAGGGGGGGTAGATAACATATTTATTTCATGAGTCCTTTGAATTTGTGGTGCATCACTGTAGTGATCAGAGTTACTAAGTGCATCACAGTTAATTATCTTTATATTATTGCTGTCTGTATACAATGTTCTTCTGGGTCTGCTCACTTCACTCTGCATCAGTTTATACAAGTCTTCCCAAGGTTTTCTGAAACCATTCCCTTCATCATTTCTTACAGCACATCAGTATTCTATCATGTTCATATACCTTAACTTGTTCAGCCTGTCCATAATAAATGGGCATCTCTTCAGTTTCCAATTCTTTGTCACCACAGAGCTGCTATAATTATTTTTGTACCTATGGGTCCTTTTCCTTTTGCTTTGATCAAGGAACCTACATTCCAGTGGGAAAGTACACAGAAGGGGGCTTAAAAGTCTGTGTTAGGGGGATGGCTACACTTGTGGGAGGGTGGTGGCAAAGTTGAGAAAATCAGAAGCACAGAAAAAAATGGAGGTTACAGGAAGAATTTACCAAGAGGAAAACCCCAGAGTGAAGTGCACAACTGACTGAGACAGAAGATCCCCAAGATGAGAATTTGGGGTGGATTTATTACTGTGCGACTGACTGTTGGGGTACATTGCTACCAAATCAGACAGTGGCCTGGCACAAACCCTGTCCCGATTTTTATAGAGATTCAATATCTAGGTTACATAAGCCAAAACTATAATCAGTGATTGGTCAGTGTACATTTGAATTTCCCCCCATGAAGTTCACCCTAGGCTGAGGGACAGAAGCCTAGAATGGGGTGATTAGGAGGGACTGAGGATGGAGACATATTGAGATCAGGTGATGATTGGGGGGGCAGAGGACATCTGGATCAGGTGATTAGAAGGGGGCAGGGGATGAGGGGTGATGGAGAATTTATCCTAGACTGAAATTCCTGCTCACTGATCAGTTGGGGGACAGAAGGGTGGAGTAGTGTCCAACAAGAGGAGAAAGAATCTCTACAGTAGAGAGTAGCCACCAATGAGGACTGAGAAAAAGCTATCAGATTTGGCAGTTCCTAAATTTGGTCATTGCTAGCTTTGGAGAGGGTAGTTTCAGTTGAGTGATAAAGTAGGAAGCCAAATTACAAAGAATTAAGAACTGAATGAGAGAAGAGAAAATGAGCATTAAGAGTTTCCCAAAAGTATGGCAGAGAAAGGGGGTGGTGGGAAATAATCATTTGTATAGCACCTACTATGTGCCAGAGGTTAAGTGACTTACTTGCCCAAGGTCACTTTCCAATTAGTGAATAAGGCCTTAGGCCAATTAGTGGCATACCAGGGACCTCAGGATCATGCTCTTTCTGCTGTTTCCTGGTATCTCTGGGGGACTTAAGGCCATTTAATCACTCTTAGATAGCCTCTACAACCCAGGCACATCCTATCCACAGAAAACTGAACAAAAGCAGAGCCCTGCTGGGCTCAGGATCTGGATGATCATTGTTTCCCTCATGGAAGAGGGCACAGAATGAAGTTCGGGCCACAGAGCCTCAGTAAAATGGCTGTTTGCTTGGAAGCACTTCAATACTGATCTCATTAGGCTCCCTCTGTCCCTGAAAAGAACCTTGGTAAGGAATAGGAACGAGAGAGCAGTCTTGACCTCCTCATCCCTTTGTATCAGCGCCTTCTGGGAGGTGGTTGCAGTTTCCAGCAAAGACCATTGTTTGCCCTGGAGAACACCGGGCCATAAGCCCACCGGCTAGGAGCTCTAGCTAAGGCTACATAATCTCCAGCCCCAGGGGCTCGGCCAGGACCACAGCGGTTTATTTTCTTCCCCCAATCTTCCTGTCTCAGCCAACCCTCCACCCCAATACTACCTTCTACCAGTAGGATTCCTGCAGAGTTGCCTGATCTATAGACTTCGTAAAAAGACAGGGCATGGATGAATGACGACACACAGGAGATCAGCTCGAAAACTTTATTGGAAACCAGAGATGAACAGATATCCTGATCCGGTACCGGGAGGAGGCAGTCCGAGCTCTCCCACATTTCTTACGCCTTATTCCTCATTTCTATTCAGCGCCCTCAGCTGGAGGGCAGAGGGGAGAAGAACTATGGGGATGGGATGTGGGAGAGGGGGGAGGGGGGTCGCCTTTCTGCAGTTGCTTAGGTCCCTTAGCCTTCTGAGGGGGCGGGTGTCTCAGTCGCTGGGGCCGGTGTGTCAGCCGCTGGGGCCGGTGTGTCAGCTGCAGCAGGGTCTCCTGCTGAAGGTGCAGGTGTGGCCTGAGCCCCTGGAACTGCAGCTGTTGCGCTGGGGGCAGGATCTGCACCTGCTGGCGGGGTCAAGGCTCCAGCACTGGGAGGTGATCCTCTCCCTGACTCGCTGTCGGTGTCTGACTCTTCTGTGGTGTCCTTTGGAATCTTGTCACTGGGCACACAGCATTTTTTCTTATTGGGGCACGTAGAATGGTCGGTCTCACTACTCCTGCAGTGATTCCGACAGCGTCCTACGTTATTCCAGCATTTTTTCTCTCCCCAACCACCTGTGCAGGGAAAGGAGAAAGCCAAGTGTGAATGGGGGCTCCTCGGAATGGGAGGAGTAAAGCCTGCCCTGGGGGGCGTTGGTTCTGGGACCCTGTAATTCCAAACACCAGTTCTGAGGGATGGCAACACCAGGAGCGGACCCAGAGAGGATGGGAGATCTGGCTTGGAGGTAGGCGGGGACGACGGTAAGAGAGGACTAAGCTGTGTGATGAACAAGGGGATGAGAAAAGAAGCTTGTGTTCCTGGGGAAGGGGAAAGCACTTCCCAACCTTTCAGACTCTCCTGCCCTTTGGAACCGCCAGCCCGACAGAGGCCACCCAGAAGCCCTGAATCTTCCTATGTCCCTGAGAAGCCCCAGAGCAGGTGAGAGGATGGAGAGGAATATCATGAGCTCTCAACCCCACCCTATCCTTCTGTCCCCAGGAAATACAAAGCAAGCCTTTTGATATCTGCCCTGTCTTAGATTCAGGAAATAAGTCTCCAGAAGATGCTGTTTAGACGTTCAGCCGTGTCCCACTCTCCATGACCCACTTTGGGATTTTCTTGGCAAGAAGTGGTTTGCGATTTGCTTCCCCAGCTCATTCTACAGAGGAGGAA
This sequence comes from Gymnobelideus leadbeateri, assembly GCA_011680675.1. Lineage (NCBI taxonomy): Eukaryota > Metazoa > Chordata > Mammalia > Diprotodontia > Petauridae > Gymnobelideus > Gymnobelideus leadbeateri. The sequence continues at coordinate 98,641 of WOXC01010754.1, read as the reverse complement.
ACGGAGGCAAACAGGGTTAAACGTGGCCAGAGTCACACATCGAGGAAGGGTCTGAGGCTGGATTTGAACACTGGGCACCTAGCAGCCCCATTCCCACATGTATTCCTTTTCATTGCTAATTGGAGTCCTTCGAGGAGATTCCCACCTAACATGACTTCTTTGTCTTGACCTAGCTCCAGATTTGGGGGGGAAGGGGTGGCACGGCAGGTGGATGGAGAGAAGATAATCAGAAGGGCTGCCACCTAAAGCCCCCAGTCTAAATGGCACAGTGGAAAGAGTCCTGGACTTAAGAGTCAGAGGACTGGGTCCAAATCCCAGCTCTTTGCCTCATTGCTTCACTGGAGGAAATACACACTCTCTGGGGCTTCAGTTCCTTCTTCTACAAAATGCAGTCAGGAGTGGGGGGAATGTTGAACTAGAACATTTCTAAGGTACCTTACAGCTCTGAAAGAAAACTAAGCTTCTGTGATCTAAGTTTAGGAGGTAGTAGCACAGTATGGGAGAAAGGATGCTGGTTCTGGAGTCAGAAGACATGGGCTCACATCCTGCCTCTGATACGGTAATACCTATGTGACCTTGGGCAAGTCAACATATCTCCCTGAGCCTCAGTTTCCTCATCTGTAGGAAGGTGTAGGGAATTGGACTAGGAGAGTTGTGGCTCTAATAAGGGAGCTGGATTAGATGGCCTGTGAGGCCTCCCTTCCTTTTCTCAATCAGATTTTGTGATCTATGATTCCTCTAATTCCTCATTAGAAGCCCCTGAGCAGGTGAGGGAAAGAACAGGACCTCTAAAGGTGAGGAGGCTCTGACCCAGGCTACTCCCGTCTCACTCCACTCCCATCTTCCTCTGTCCCAGGAATATACTGCAGGATTTGAAATATCTGCTCAGCCAAGACAGCTTGGAGTTAAATCACTTCTCAGAGCAATCATTCAAAGGCTTTCACGATAATCTGTATTGAAGTTTGGAGTAAATAACTACTCCTGTGGTCACCAATGACAGAAGCCTTTCTTCCCAGGCACCATGCCCCTTTCTCTATCGTCATTCTCCTTGGCTATCTCAGTGTCTTTAATCATGTTGTTTATACTCTTCTTGTTACTCCTATCATCTCCCTTGGTTCTCAGATCACTGCACTTTCCTAGATCTCTTTCTAACTCTTTCTCTGCTCTTGGTTCCTCCTCCTCTTCCTGTCTCCCAAAAGGTGGGTATGTCTGGTTTTTGTTGGTTTGTTTTTATCTTTTAGGTGGTATTTTCCCAATTTCAAGAGAAGACAGTTTTTAACAATCATTTCATGAAAATTTTGAGTTCCATATTTTCTTTCTCTCTCTCTTTCCCCTTCCCTGCCCTAAGATGGTAAGCAATTTACTGTAGGTTACATATGATCAGGCAGCTCTGAAAGGCTTCATTTCTCCACTCTCTATAATTCACTCTTCACCTGTCATCTTTATGAGGATGATTCCCAAATCTCCCTTTGCAGACTCACACTTCCAGTAGCCCATACCTCATTTCCACCTGGATGCCCTACCAGTTCTTCAGATTCCACACTTCTACAGCCAAACTCTGCATCTTCACTGAAAACCATTTAGGTCTCCTGACTTGCCTAGATCTGATCATGGCACCACCATCCTCCCAGTCATTCAGGCTCAAAAACTCAGAATCATCTTTGGCTCCTGCCTCTCCCTTTCTCTATACACACCTTTCCCATCAGCTTCCTTCCCACTGTCCCCCCTAGAGTCCTAGAACTGGCTCTGGCTAGTCCTGTGGACAATGTACACTTGCCTCCATTGGCTAGGCCAGCACTTTGGGGTTTTCTGGACCTTTTAGTTGGAAAAGATGAAGACTGGGAACAGAAATGACCAATCTGTGTTAAAATCCCAAAGGGAACAGAGACAGATGTCACTGTGTTCACTGTGCCCCAGAGCACTAGACCAAAGACATTTTCACAAGGTATTCTTAGGAAGAGTAAAGAGTTGTTCTAGTTCCTACATAGGAGAGTAAACTTATAGTTCCTTGGGATTCAGGCTAAAAATCTAACCACCTTAGTTTGTTTTTGAATTCCTAAATTAGGATGTCTGAAGCTGATTCTAGCCTACACAGGCAGGAAAAGAAAGTTTAAGTGACCTTGGAAAGACTAGTCTAAAGCCTGTCATTTTACTGATGGGGAGACTGAGGCCATGTCCAAGGTCACACAGGTGACAAAGTCAACCTTTGAAGCCAGGTTCTCCATCCCCATCCATAGTTCTTTCCAATTCACCACACCATCTCATACCAGCTAAATATTACCCTCTCCTGAAGCTCCAATCCCCATAGAAGAACAAATGCTGGTCTAGACTCTATGGAGCCCTTTGGGTAACCCTAGGGCCATCTCTGCTCTTCATAGGTGGATTTCAATGCTCCCTGGAAAGCCCTGGCCTTCATCCCATGGCCCCATCCCAGAGAAATGAGCACCTGCAATGACTTTCAGCATAACCAGTCCCAGCTCTCTTCCTTCCCTCAACATAGTTCCAGGTTACCTTGGGTTGTCTGTGCCAGAAATGAGATAATGGCAAAGGCCAGGAAAAGGAGCTTCATGGCTGGTGTGCCCTGGAGAGAGGGCCAGCAGGGCTAATGGAGAACTGACAGAGCACCGTATGTGCTGTGGGTTGGAGCTCCAGCATTTATAACCCTCCTCAGCAGGGCTGGACCAGGGCTGCTGAACCAGAGAGGGAGCAGAATTCTGTGCTGCCCAGAGTAGTTACATTAGGGCAGAGTGCCCATTGATCAGTGACCTTGATTAGATGCTCCTTGGGTTGTAAGTTCCATCTCCAACACTATTGAGGGAACCATTAACTGCATTCAATATAGTCCGTTATAAAAGCATAGATTTTTGAGCTAAGAGAGACTTTGGGAATCATCTTTGTACAGAGGAGGAAGCTGAGACCCAGAGGACATAAATGATTTCTGCCAGGTCTGATTTGGAACTTGTATCCTTTAAATCTAAAGGGAAAGCTCTTGCCACTATGCTGGACCATCTTCCCCACACACACCCTATGTCCAAGCCCTTGTCAAAGTGGAAAGACTGTGTGTATTCATTGACTCTCTTATAAAGATCCCTCCACCAGAATAAGAGAACTTGGTTTCCCCCACTTTCTTTGATCTCCAGTTCTCATCAATTAAATTGAAAAGACACAGAGCATTTCAAGAAAGAAATACAAGAAACAGGTCTTTCTGCCTGGGACAAAATTGCCAAAATTGGACGTTTTGCTGGTGCAGAATCTCAGTGGGCTCCATTGAAGCCTTTCTCCTTATAACATCTCCTGAGCACCCTGAGGCACTCAGTGCCCTGAAGCTTCCTCCTCCCTTCTAATGAAAATTGCTCTCAGGAAGCCACCTGCTGGAAGGGGAGTGGGGCTGGAAGGAGGAGGAAGAAATGAAAAGAAAAAGTCTGACCTGATGAGTGAGTCAAGAGACCAGTTCTGCCTTTACCCAACTTTGAATAGAAGCAGTTCCCTCTGTGGGCTCAATTTGTCCTCATGTGAAATGAGTTTAGATTAGGTGATTTTTAAGGCCCCTTCCAGCTCTGACATTCTATGTTCTAAGGTCCCTCCTAGTTCCTATCTTGTGATATTCAGGTATGTAACTCTCAGATTCTGCAACCCACCCCCTCCATGTGAATTTTAGATATTTCCAAATCCTTAGGGTATTTACAATTTCAACCTGATCTATGTAGATTTGAATACTTTTACTCATCTGAGAAAGTTTGAGGAAGATTTTCCTTACTTCCTTGATTAAACATCCCTATGTAGCCTTCTTTTAAGGCTGTCTACAGAAGAACTCAATGATTGGCTGGTCCATGAATGGTTCTGATAAGCCCTTCTACCCAAACGGAGTAATACTGCCCTCATCTTTTCTCATAACATCTCATATTCTTCCTTTGCCCATATCCATATTTTGACAGCTATTACAATTATCCATGTTCTTGTCTTCCTTTCCCACTAGGCTTCCAGTTCTTGGAGACCAGTGACAGTGTCTTTCTTTCCTCCATTGCCCAAGTATACTAAGCCTACACAAGGTAACCACTTAAGAAATGTTTGCTCAATGGACCTGAATTGAATTAAGTTTCGAGAAGAAAGAGATTGGTGAGAACTGCAAGGGAAGACTTCCAAGAGGCAATGAGACTAGAGTGAGCTTATGATTCAGGGCACTTAGATGAATAAATTGTAAATTACTTTAGGACAAGCCTTGTATTTATTGGACCAAACATAGTACTCTACACTGGAAAGGTTGTGAGAAACATGCTTACTCTAGAAAGAATAGTACTCGTTGTGAAGCCAGGAAAATTCTCATTTTGTTTTACATTCCCAGTGAACGGGTACCTCTTGAATGGAGAGTATACTTGCTCAGACAAATGCCAGTCTTTTTATGCTTTTCCCAATTCCAATTTCACCCCTTGCTCTCCGTTGGCTAGATGCATCCTCCTGAACAACCCACTTCATGTTTTCTTACTTGTTATGTTCCCCCTCAAACAGCATGTTAAGCATGCCTACCAGGTTCTGACTTTTTACCTGATCAGAGTTTTGGTTCTGCTAGGTCACAGCTCGCTTAGAACCAGTCACTTCTGACTTATATACTATTATCACCCAAATTTGGGAGGAGTTTTAATCCTGTGAAACTAGAATTCCTTCTTTTGTTTCCCACAGATTAACAAGTGTTTGTTGGTTTCTTAAAATAATGAGCAGAGAACTAGGTTGGCAAAGCAGCATGAGAAAAAGTGCATTGGGGAAAGTCTAGGATGCTGGGGGCAGGGACAGAATGTGAACAATTATTAATATTGTCTGGTTGGCACTGAGGGCTTACCTTGGGACTGAATAAGAAGAGTAATTATATGGTAGAGCATCTTGAAAACAAGGCTAAGGACCTGACCTGTATCTTGTAGGTAGCTTGAAGCAAGTGATAGAGCAGGATACTATCATGAAGCCTTTACCAATCATTCTAGTAGCAAAATCTCTTGTCTCTAAAGCCCTAACTATTCTAAAATCACTTGGCAGCCAGGGGGCGAAGTGGATAGAACTCTGGACCTGGAGTCAGGAAGACCTGACTTCAAATCTAGTCTCCCATACTTAGTTTTGTGACCCCAGGCAAGTCATTTGACCACTGCCTCAATTTCCTCAACTGTAACATTGGGATAATAATATTTCCTTACTCAAAGGGTTTCTGTGAGCATCAAAAGAGCTAATAATTGTAAAAGCATTTAGCACAGTGCAATTAAGCATGTAGTAGGTGCTTAATAAATGCTAAGTGCATTCCAGCCCATTATTCTCTGACCATTTAAGGCTTGACTGAAAGGATCAGCATTCAAACTGGACTTTGAAAGATGGATAGGATTTTGACAGATAGAGACATCAACTGAAGGCTTAAATTGAAGACACTTTAAGGGACCCAGAGTAAGTCAGTTTGACTGGAACATAAGGTGTCTGAAGTTATGTGGGAATTATGGGTATGGAAAAGTGAAAGCCATTTTGAAGGAAGGAATGACAGGACATAGTAGTAAACTAGATAGAGCCTGATCACTTCCCTGAAGTTAGAGGATGGGAGTTCAGGTTTGGGCTCCCTTACATGCTACCTGGAGGGATGACCCTGAGGAGGTCCTATCATCACTGTGAGACCCTGTTCCCTCATAAGAAAAATGAGCCAATTAAACTACTTAGTGTCAGAGGTATCTTCCAGATCTAAAGCTCTGATCCTATCATCCCATAAGGATCTGGAAGAGAAAGAGAAGTCAAAAAAAGAACTTGGAAGCTTCTAACTCAAAACAATGGTGAGGACGTGGAAAAAATAGAGTGAGTGGAAAGAGCAGCCAGCTTCAGGGAAATGGAATCAGAAGCCTAAGGGGCTGGTATGATGGAAAGAAAAGTAGGCTTGGAGTCAGCAGAGCCTGGGCTTCAATTTGACCTGCAACACTTACTAGTTAGGTGTGAGGGCCCCTAACCTCAGTTTCTTTATCAGGAAGATCTAGTGCTTCCCTCACAGTGTTGTGAGGATTAAATGAGAGAAATAGAAGTCCTGTGTACAACCTGAAGCAGAGAGAGACAGAAGGACAGACAGAGACTGAGAGCAGCCCTCAGATCCATGGATGTGTATGGGAGCCAACCCCTTCATGATCCTTGGTCTCCAGGGCTTACAACTCTAGAGACTGCTTAGAGAGGACCTCCTCTGGGATTGAGCCTACAGTCTCTTGTGAGAGCTTATCTTGTTCCCACCTGAAGAGCTCATTTTCTTTTGTGTATTCTTTGATAGGCTCTAATCCATAAAAGTTCTCTGATTTCTGTTGGCTGTCTTGCTTGGATAAATAAATTTACTAGCTAATCACTGTTTGTGATGGCCTTTTGTATAATGAGCATTTGGTGAGAAGGGGGTAAAGACTATCCCTTCCCCCCAAGAGTGATGAGAGAAGTGGATTTCCTTCTGAACCCCTAAACATCATACTCCCAGAGTAGAGATATTGAGGGGTGGCAGATATGACAATAAGTCAATGTTCCTCTTCAAGACTAGAGGAAAGACAGTCCAGCCTCAGCAATCCTGAACTTTGCCAATCCTTCCCCAAATAGCATGCTGACACTAGCAGTGCAGCCCTTCTCCTGCTCTCCACAGGTATGGATCAGATCTATCCATTCTATCCTTGAGTCTGGAGTCCCAGGGGTGAGGAAGCTGCAACCTCAAGGCCACATGGCCATATATAGATACAGATCTATGCATGTGTATATTATACACATAGATAAAAGTATATGGAGAATCAATATTAAATGAATATAAGGTAATTAGGGAAGGAGAGCACTAGAATTTGGAGGAATCATGAAAGGCTATATGCCTATACTGCTGAACAGAAATGGAGGAAATCACCTAACTGCACAATGACTAAGCCCACTACAACTTTGTTATCTGACCTCAACTGGCTCTCACTGCAGTAAGTCAAATGTTCTGTTCCTCCCTAATTGCTCCCACACACACCACAGCAGCTATTCCAAATCTCATTTCTCCTCAAGCCTCCCATGGCAGCCCTATCTCCCACCCTCTCAGAAAAGGCTCTCACCCCATGGCTCACCCGCCAAAAGAAACCATTTGATGAGAGTCCCCCCTTTCCTCCTCCTCCTCCTCCCTCAGCTATTTTCTTCCACTATATACTCCTCCACTCCAGGCTCTTCGGAAAAAGTGGTCTTCTTGTCATATAATCATAGTATAAGCTAAATGGTTATGGAAAAAAACTTCTCAGGACAACCTTTAACATGTGTTGTGTCTAGTGTGTTTGTAGTTTCAGCTATAATTCAGCTGTCAATTCCTGGATTTGATCATTGCTAGCTTGGAAAGAGTAATTTCTGTTCAGTGATAAAGTAGGAAGACAAATTACAAAGAGTTAAGAACTGAATGAGAGAAGAGAAAATGAGCATTAAGAGTTTCCCAAAAGTATGGCAGAGAAAGGGGGTGGTGGGAAATAATCATTTGTATAGCACCTACTATGTGCCAGAGGTTAAGTGACTTACTTGCCCAAGGTCACTTTCCAATTAGTGAATATACATCTTAGGCCAATTAGTGTCATACTAGGGACCTCAGAATTATGTACTTTCTGCTATCCTGTTATCTTTGGGGGACTTAAGGCCATCACTCTTAGATAGCCTCTACAACCCAGGCACATCCTATCCACAGAAAGCTGAGCAAAAGCAGAGCTCTGCTGGGCTCAGGATCTGGATGATCATTGTTTCCCTCATGGAATGAAGTTCGGGCCACAGAGCCTCAGTAAAATGGCTGTTTGCCTAGAAGGACTTCAATGCTTATCTCATTAGGTTCCCTCTGTCCCTGAAAAGAACCTTGGTAAGGAATAGGAACGAGAGAGCAGTCTTGACCTCCTCATCCTTTGTATCAGCGCCTTCTGGGAGGTGGCTGCAGTTTTCAGTAAAGACCATTGTTTGCCTGGAGAACAGGAGGCCATAAGCCCACGGGCTAGGAGCTCTAAGTAAAGCTATAGTCCCAGAAATTCAGCTGGGTCCACGATGGCCCATTTTCTTCCCCCAATCTTCCTGTCCCAGCCAACCCTCCACCCCCAACCTTGCCATCTATGACTAGGATTCCTACAGAGCTGGCTGATCAATACACTTATCAAAGACTTCTTAAAACTTGGAGCATAAATGAATGACGACACACAGGAGATCATCTTGAAAGCTTTATTGGAACCCAGAGATGCAGAGATGTACAGGTATCTTTTTTTTTTTTTTAAGGAATTGGGGTTAAGTAACTTGCTCAAGGTTACACTAGTCATTATTTATGCGTGGGTGCTCATTTTCTGAGGCCGGATTCGATCTCGGGTCATCCCAACTCCGAGGCCGGCGCTCTTACTCACTGCGCCACCTAGCCGCCCCAATGTATAAGTATCTTGATCGGGTACCAGGAGGAGGCAGTCCGAGCTCCCTGACATTTCTTACCCCTCATTCCTCATTCAATTCACCGCCATCACCTGGTGGGTTAGTGGTGGTGCCAGCAGCTGTAGTGTGAGACTCTGCTGGGACTCCAGCTGCCGGAGTTTTGCCGCTAGCTGGACCTACACCGGAGCGGGTTGGGTTGAGAGAAGAAACTGTGGGCGTGGGACCTGCAGAAACTGGGGGGTTGGCGCCTCCACTTCCTGCAGGGGCTGCACTTGCTGGCGGAGTCAAGGCTCCAGCACTGGGAGGTGCTCCCTCTCCTGCTGGGGAAGTCGCGCCGTCGTACCCTGGCCATTCCGAGTTATCCTTCGAGAATTTGTCCTTGGGCACACAGCATTTTTTCTTATGGGGGCACGTAGAATGGTCTCTCTCATTACTCTTGCAGCGAGTCCGACAGCGTCCTACGTTATTCCAGCATTTTTTCTGTCCCCAACCACCTGTGCAGGGAAAGGAGAAAGCCCAGTGTGAATGGGGACGCCTCGGAATGGGAGGAGTAAAGCCTGCCCTGGGGGGCGTTGGTTCTGGGACCCTGTAATTCCAAACACCAGTTCTGAGGGATGGCAGCACCAGGAGCGGACCCAGAGAGGATGGGAGATTTGGCTTGGAGGTAGGCGGGGACGACGGTAAGAGAGGAAAGCTGTGTGATGAGCAAGGGGATGAGAAAAGAAGCTTGTGTTCCTCGGGAAGGGGAAAGCACTTCCCAACCTTTCAAAACTTTCCCGCCCTTTGAAACCGCCAGCCCGACAGAAGCCACCCAGAAGCCCTGAATCTTCCTATGTCCCTGAGAAGCCCCAGAGCAGGTGAGAGGATGGAGAGGAATATCTTGAGCTCTCAACCCCACCCTATCCTTCTGTCCCCAGGAAATACAAAGCAAGCCTTTTGATATCTGCCCTGTCTTAGATTCAGGAAATAAGTCTCCAGAAGATGCTGTTTAGACGTTCAGCCGTGTCCCACTCTCCATGACCCACTTTGGGATTTTCTTGGCAAGAAGTGGTTTGCGATTTGCTTCCCCAGCTCATTCTACAGAGGAGGAAATGGAGGCAAACAGGGTTAAACGTGGCCAGAGTCACACATCGAGGAAGGGTCTGAGGCTGGATTTGAACACTGGGCACCTAGCAGCCCCATTCCCACATGTATTCCTTTTCAATGCTAATTGGAGTCCCACGAGGAGATTCCCACCTAACGTGACTTCTTTGCCTTGACCTAGCTCCAGATTTGGGGGGGAAGGGGTGGCAGGGCAGGTGGATGGAGAGAAGATAATCAGAAGGGCTGCCACCTAAAGCCCCCAGTCTAAATGGCACAGTGGAAAGAGTCCTGGACTTAAGAGTCAGAGGACTGGGTCCAAATCCCAGCTCTTTGCCTCATTGCCTCATTGGAGGAAATACACACTCTCTGGGGGCTTCAGTTCCTTCTTCTACAAAATGCAGTCAGGAGTGGGGGGAATGTTGAACTAAAACATTTCTAAGGTACCTTACAGCTCTGAAAGAAAACTAAGCTTCTGTGATCTAAGTTTAGGAGGTAGTAGCACAGTATGGGAGAAAGGATGCTGGTTCTGGAGTCAGAAGACATGGGCTCACATCCTGCCTCTGATACGGTAATATCTATGTGACCTTGGGCAAGTCAACATATCTCCCTGAGCCTCAGTTTCCTCATCTGTGGGAAGGTGTAGGGAATTGGACTAGGAGAGTTGTGGCTCTAATAAGGGAGCTGGATTAGATGGCCTGTGAGGCCTCCTTTCCTTTTCTCAATCAGATTTTGTGATCTATCATTCCTCTAATTCCTCATTAGAAGCCCCTGAGCAGGTGAGGGAAAGAACAGGACCTCTAAAGGTGAGGAGGCTCTGACCCAGGCTGCTCCCTGCTCACTCCACTCCCATCTTCCTCTGTCCCAGGAATATACTGCAGGATTTGAAATATCTGCTCAACCAAGACAGCTTGGAGTTAAATCACTTCTCAGAGCAATCATTCAAAGGCTTTCACGATAAACTGTATTGAAGTTTGGAGTAAATAACTACTCCTGTGGTCACCAATGACAGAAGCCTTTCTTCCCAGGCACCATGCCCCTTTCTCTGTCGTCATTCTCCTTGGCTATCTCAGTGTCTTTAATCATGTTGTTTATACTCTTCTTGTTACTCCTATCATCTCCCTTGGTTCTCAGATCACTGCACTTTCCTAGATCTCTTTCTAACTCTTTCTCTGCTCTTGGTTCCTCCTCCTCCTCCTGTCTCCCAAAAGGTGGGTATGTCTGGTTTTTGTTGGTTTGTTTTTCTCTTTTAGGTGGTATTTTCCCAATTTCAAGAGAAGACAGTTTTTAACAATCATTTCATGAAAATTTTGAGTTCCATATTTTCTTTCTCTCTCTCTCCCCTTCCCTGCCCTAAGATGGTAAGTAATTTACTGTAGGTTACATATGATCAGGCAGCTCTGAAAGGCTTCATTTCTCCACTCTCTATAATTCACTCTTCACCTGTCATCTTTATGAGGATGATTCCCAAATCTCCCTTTGCAGACTCACACTTCCAGTAGCCCATACCTCATTTCCACCTGGATGCCCTACCAGTTCTTCAGATTCCATACTTCTACAGCCAAACTCTGCATCTTCACTGAAAACCATTTAGGTCTCCTGACTTGCTTAGATCTGATCATGGCACCACCATCCTCCCAGTCATTCAGGCTCAAAAACTCAGAATCATCTTTGGCTCCTGCCTCTCCCTTTCTCTATACACCCCTTTCCCATCAGTTTCCTTCCCACTGTCCCCCCTAGAGTCCTAGAACTGGCTCTGGCTGGTCCTGTGGACAATGTACACTTGCCTCTATTGGCAAGGCCAGCACCTTTGGGTTTTCTGGACCTTTTAGTTGGAAAAGATGAAGACTGGGAACAGAAATGACCAATCTGTGTTAAAATCCCAAAGGGAACAGAGACAGATGTCACTGTGTTCACTGTGCCTCAGAAACACTAGACCAAAGACATTTTCACAAAGTATTCTTAGGAAGAGTAAAGAGTTGTTCTAGTTCCTACATAGGAGAGTAAACTTACAGCTCATTGGGATTCAGGCTAAAAATCTAACCACCTTAGTTTGTTTTTGAATTCCTAAATTAGGATGTCTGAAGCTGATTCTGGCCTACACAGGTAGGAAAAGAAAGTTTAAGTGACCTTGGAAAGACTAGTCTAAAGCCTGTCATTTTACTGATGGGGAAACTGAGGCCATTAAGTTTATTAAGTTGCCCAGCAGAGAGGAGAGCTGAAAAAGAGTTTCAGAATATTTTAAGTTACCTCATTTAACTTAACCCTGCCTGGCTGAGAAACCAGACCTGGTTCCTAGATGCTAGATATGTTTAATGCTTAACTCAAGACTTTCACTTATGCTGACCAGAAAACTCAAAGATCTAGAGATTAATGCAAGGAGTTTTCTCCCACTGCACACGTCAAGCAACTCTATGTCTTATCTGGAAGCTGTCTCCATTCTGGCCAATCAATTACTATTTCTTTGTTTCTTTCTTTGAATCCTATATAATATGTAACTTTCAGGCACTGAGCACCGCTTTTCCAGCTCTCCCTTCTGGTGGACAACTTAATAAACTTCTTCGTAAATTATTTCAGTTTTGGGTCTTATTCTTTGTAACACCACTGTGATTGGAGTGATAGGAGGAGTAGAAACAGAAGACAGCTGGCTCTAGATAACTGCTTATATGATTGCTGGAGACTCGGTAAAAGGAGCAATATTTGAACTGGACCTCAAAGGACTTCAAGAAGTAGAGGTGGCTGAGGTATGATGAGGGGTATAGAGTTTTCCAGGGGAGGGCAACAGAGCAGTGAGGAACAAAGCATGCCTGAGAATTTGAAATGGACCTATTTGGCTGGAGCTTACAATATATGAAGGGGACTCCTGTGAGATGAGACTGACAAACCTAGATTGCTCAGTGGATAGAGAGCTGGGCCTAGAATCAGGAAGACCTGAATTCAAATTTGGGTTCAGACACCTACTAGCTGTGACCTTGGTCAAATTACTTAACCTCTGTTTGCCTTAATCTACTGGAGAAGCAAATAGCAAACCTTTCCAGTATCTTAGCCAAGAAAACCCCATGGCCAATCTTCTCCAGTATCTTAGCCAAGAAAACCCCATAGCCAATATTTGGCGTGCTATGGATCCTCAGGGTCACAAAGAGTCGGGTAACACTGAAGGGCTGTAATATGGGAATGATAGTAATATGGGAATGAAATCCAGGAGAGAGTCTTGCTCTTGGTAGAGAGATCTGGTTCTCATATGTTTAGAGACACTGATTAAGTCCATAGGTGATAATGAAAGAGAGAGAGAGGAAGACACTATATAGACAGCAAACTAAAGAGGACCCAGAATACACCAGTAGTTATTGAGGATAATATTACTGATCTCGAAAAGGACAGGAAAAGGAGCAGTCAGATAGGCACAAAGAGAACCAAGAGGGAGCAGTGGCAAGGCAAGGTGCTGTGCCAAGCACTTGACAATCAAATACAGGCAGGCAAAAAGAAAGAGCTCCTGCTCTCAAGGAAAATACATTCTATTGTTTGTTAAAGAATAGAGACTTTTAATTAACAAATTCTTTCCATCACTCCATTAAATGGTAAGGAAAACAAAACCTATTACAAAGATATATAGAGTTATGCAAAACAAATTTCTGCATTACCTTCTGGGAGAAATGACTATTAAATAACCAATGATTGGGGAGATAGATCCAAGTGTTTTTCCCTTCCTAGATCGTCATTCTCTACTAGGCCAAGCCAACATCAGAAGGACATTGATGATAATGAGATTGGATTAACTTTCTCGTTAATCTCTTCAGACCTGATCCAAGTGGGGAAGCCCTTTATGTTCTACTCAAGCAAGGGTGAGGGTAAATTCTTTGCCTAGATAGCCCAAGCCAGGGGATGGTCTAGGAGAAAGAGTGACCAAAAGCATGTCTCTCCTCTCCCAGCCCCTGATTAGAACGGGTCCACTTCTCATTGTAATATTCATTCTCTCATTAGTTGCTAACCAGAGTTGCTTGCCATTCTCAGGAATACCCACTCTTCCCAGGGCCTGTAAGTGCTGAGTGGGTTCCATGAGGGCTCTTTATCACTCAAGAGTGCCACTGACCCTTTTTGTTAAGCATTTGCTAGAAATTATTAATAAAATTATTAATTACCCAGAAACTTTGTGTCTTGAACTTTTTATATGTAACACTTTCTTCAAAATACAGAAAAGAAAGGGAAAAATAGGCTTTAATCTTCACTCAGAAGTCAGAAGTTCTCAGTCAGGGGGTAGATAGCATTTTTATATCATAAGTCCTCTGGATTTGTGGTACATCACTGTAGTATTCAGAGTTGCTAAATCCATTATAATTAATTATCTTTATAATATTGCTGTTACTGTGTACAATGTTCTCCTGGTTCTGCTCACTTGACTGTGCATCAGTTTATACAAGTCTTCCCACAGTTTTCTGAAACCATTTCCTTCATCATTTCTTTTTTTTTCCAAATGCTTTATTAACTTCTGGTTTACATAATTCATTTCCATCAGATTTTGAGTTACAATTTTTCCCCATTTTCCCCCTACCCACCACCCCAGAATAACAGTCATACAGGATATCCCCTCAACCAATCTGCTCTCTCCCATCTCTTCTCCCATACCCGCTTCGACTTTTCCAGTAGGGCAAGGTGAATCCCCGAGCCCCATTGCCTGCACATCTTATCTCCCAATTATATGCAAAATATTATTAATCATAGTATTTGTATATTTTTTTAAATTTGATTTTAAAAGGAAGATAAGCAACTCAGTATATGCTGTACATGTATAGTTATGCAAAATATTACCATAGTATTTATATTGTAAAAGACTGACTATATTTCCCTCCCTCCCATCCCACCTTCTACCTGGTCCACTCCCCACCTTGATCCTGTCCCTTTTCAAAAGTGGGTGCTTCCAACTTCACTCCCCACCTGCTCACCCTCCCCCCCACACTCCTGTAGGGTGGGACACCCTATTTAGTATTCATGTCATTCTCTCCCTGGTCCAAATTCAATGAGAATAAGGTTTTGCCTTTTTGCCTTCCTGTTCCTCCCCTCCCCTGCAGCCACCTTCCCCTGCCTCCTCTACACAAGACAGTTCACCCCATTGTCTCTCCCAGTTCCCCCTCACCACATTACTCTCTCACCACTTAACCTCACCTATTAAGTATCATTCCTTCCTATTAAATTCGACCTGTGCCCTCTATCTATGTGTACCTGAAAACATATATACACACATTCACATATGTATTCATATGCCCATATACCCTTCTTCCACTATTTTCATACTGAGAAAAGTTTCATCAGTTACATTTATTGTTTTTCCCTGTAGGAATGTAAATAGTTCAACTTTGATAAGTTCATAGTGATTTCTTTTTCCTGATTACCTTCTCATGCATCTCTTGCTTCTTGTATCTGAATATCAAATTTTCTATTCAACTCTGGTTTTTTCCTCAAGAATGTTTGAAAATCCTCTATTCCACTAAATGACCAAATTTTCCCCTGAAACATGATACTCAGTTTTGCTGGGTAGGTGATTCTTGGTTTTAATCCCAGCTCCTTTGACCTCCAGAATATCATATTCCATGCCCTTTGATCCCTTAGTGTAGAAGCTGTCAGATCCTGTGTTATCCTGATTGTGTTTCCACAATATTCAAATTGTTTCTTCCTGGCTAGTTGTAATATTCTCTCCTTGATCTGGGAATTCTGGAAGCTGGCTATAATATTCCTGGGAGTTTTCTTTTTGGGATCTTTTTCAGGAGGTGATCTGTGGATTCTTTCAACCTCTATTTTGCCCTCTGGGTCTAAAACATCAGGGTAATTTTCCTTGAGAATTTCTTGAAGGGTGATTTCTAGGTTTTTTCTTTGATCATGGCTTTCAGGTAGTCCAAAAATTTTTAGATTGTCTCTCCTGGATCTATTTTCCAGGTCAGTGGTTTTTTCCATGAGATATTTCACATTGCCTTCTTTTTGCATGTGGTTTTTTCCAGGTCAGTGGTTTTTTCCATGAGATATTTCACATTGCCTTTCATTTGTTTGGATCTGCTTAACAGCATCTTGATTTCTCATAAAGTCACTAGCTTCCATTTGCTCCAGTCTAATTCTGAAGGAATGAATCTCCTCAGTGAGCTTTTGAGATTCTTTTTCCATCTGACAAATTCGGGTTTTTAAGGCATTCTTCTCCTCATTGCCCTTTTGAGCCTCCTTTGCCATTTGAGTTAGTCTATTTTTTAAGGTGTTATTTTCCTCAGTCAGGCTGTTGACTCTCATTTCATACTTTTCTTGCATCTTTCTCATTTCTCTTCCCAATTTTTCTCCCATTTCTCTTATCTGCTTCTTAAGGTCCTCTATGGCCTGTAGCCAGCTCGTATTTTCATTTGAGGCTTTTGGTGCAGGAGTTCTGACCTCACAGTCCTCCTCCTGTTCCATGCTTTGATCCTCTTTGCCCCCAAAATAGGAGTCTAATGTTGCATTTTTCTGTTTATTTTGTTTCCTTTGCCTAAGCATGTTGCCACTCAATTACTTGACTTTTGGGCTTGTTGCCACAGTAGAACTTTGCCACCAGCCAGGGGAACTTCCATCCCAAACGTTGGGGTTTTCTCAACTTCCAGAGGTATTAGTTGGGTGGCCTCTGTGAAGCCTCCACACACTCTGGCAAGCTGGTCACACACCCCAATACCTCCACCCCAGACCACAATCCAGATCCAAGAAGGGTAAAGCAAAAGCGCTTACCCCCAAGACTGATCGCCAGATCCCCCTACAGTTTGCAGGCCAAGAGCTGAAGCTGCAACACCGCAATGTTGGCTCAAGCTGTGCAGTCTCTTCAGCAGCTTCTTGCTCCCAGGGGAAGAAGCTGACACATTCTCCCAGCCAGTCCCAAAGTCCATAGGGCAGTAACCTCTCACTTTGTCCTAGGCATCTATGTGTTGATAATTCTGGAAATGCCACAGCTCCTGGTGTTCTGGGGTCCCTCCAGCCAGCTGCTGGTCTGGCCGTCCTCGGGCTAAAACCGCAACTCACGAGTGCCTGCACTGGCGGCTCCCAGAGGGCTGTGCTGGCCACTCCCTGCTGGGTTGCCGAGCTGTCCTCAGCAGGAGGTTAGCTTCTCTGTGTCATTTTGTGGGTTCTGGAGCTCCAGAGGTCATTCAGAGTTCCCCTTTTACATAATTTTGAAGTGGTGTGGGTTAGAGCTCCGCAGAAGTGCTGTTTCTACTCCGCCATCTTGACTCTGCCCCCTCCTTCATCATTTCTTACAGCACATTAGTATTCCATCATGTTCATATACCATAACTTGTTCAGCTTTTCCATAATAAATGGGCACCCCTTCAGTTTCTAGTTCTTTGCCACCACAAAAAGAGCTGATATAAATATTTTTGTACCCATGGGTCCTTTCTTTTTTCTTTGATCAAGGAGCCTACATTCTACTGGGAGAGGACAGTACACAGAAGGGAGCTGAAAAGCATGTGTGAGGGAGAGGGCTATACTTGTGTGGGTGTAGTGGCAAAGCTGAGAAAGTCAGAAGCACAGAAAAAAATGGAGGCTCTAGGAAGAACTTACCAAGAGGAAAACCCCAGAGGAGATACAGTCTCAACAGAAGAAAGTAGCCACAAAATGAGGACTGAGAAAAAGCCATCAGATTTGGCTATTCCTAAATCTGATCATTGTTAGCTTTGGAGAGAGTAATTTCAGTTGGGTGATAAAGTGGGAAGTCAAATTACAAAGAGTTAAAAACTGAGTGAGAGAGGAGAATATGAGTTTTCCAAAGTGGTATGAGGAGTGGAGGGAATAAGTATTTGTTTAGCACCTACTACTTGCCAAAGGTTAAGTGAGTTGCCCAGGATCATGTAACTAGTTAGTGTCTAAAGCCAAATTTGAACTCAGGTCTTCATGACTGGGATTCTATCTACTGTACCACCTAGCTGCCATTATAAAAGGGAGGAGAGATATAGGATAGTAGACTTGAGGATAGCATACTCTATTGAAGGAGGGGTGTTTATTTTTATGGTGGGGGAAGACTTAGACATATTATATAGGTAGCTCAGAAAGGACTAGAAGAAGTCAGGAGTTATTAGTTAATCTCAGCATTGAGTGACATGAGTGCGGGGATAGTCTTTTGAATTGTCACCACCATCTTTCTGGCCACCCAAGCTTGAAACCTCAGAGTCATCTTTATGCTTCTATGTCTAATCAGATGACAATTATTCTTTTACAACCTGCTCTAATTTTTTACCCACTCATTCCCATGGTCACCACTGGATTGTTGTAATGGACCTGGCCTACCCACATCTAATTATAAAATCAACATCTCAGAGCTGGAAGGTGCCTCAGAAGGAATCTAGTTCAGCCCATAACTGAACAATATCCCCTCTACCACATCCCCAACAAGTGGTCATCTAATCTCCAAGTTAACCTAGTCTACTTTTGGACTTAATGATAGTAGTTTTTTCCTTATATCTTTGTATAGCATCTCTCCCCCTCCAATTCATTCTATCCATTGCATTCTCTTAAAAAGTCACTTTGATCAGATCACTCACCAATCAAAAGATTTCAGTGGCTCCTCTTTACTTACCTAAAAAAATTCTTCAGCCTGGCATTCTAGACCCTCCACAACCTGGATGAATCCTAATTTATCAGCCTCCTCTCACAGGAGTCCCCTGCATATACCTTACACTCCAGCTAAATAGGTCTACTTCAGATTATCAAGTATGCTTTGTTCCTTCATGTTGTCTTGCCTTAGAATGAAAAACTCTCTATCTCCCACTATCCCTCAGCCATCTCCAGCTTTTTAAAATCCTTTGAAATTCATTTCAAATGTTGCTCCTTTCATAAAGTCTTTAGCAGTTATATTAATAAATTAAAGTTAGCAATTATATTAATAATTACCTAGAATAAATTGTCTTTTGTCTCCACCAATCAACCAATTAGCATTTTTAAAAATAAGTTTTTTATTGATCACTATAATTATTTCAAGTATCCGCTCCCACTTCCAGGGTCAACCTATACAATAAATGATATTTTTTTAGAAAAGAAAAAAAAATCAGCAAAACTTCAACACATTGAAAAAGTCTGAAAATATGTGCAATGTATAACACCTGACACACTTCATTCGAGTTCTGTTTGATCTTTATAATTTTGTCACATTTACAATTTTCTTTTTTATCAGTACCAAGTCACTTTATTGGGGTGTAAATGCTGACATGACAGCTTTTTGGTACAGATTATGAAAAGG
Source organism: Gymnobelideus leadbeateri (assembly GCA_011680675.1). Taxonomy (NCBI): domain Eukaryota; kingdom Metazoa; phylum Chordata; class Mammalia; order Diprotodontia; family Petauridae; genus Gymnobelideus; species Gymnobelideus leadbeateri. Next base: position 79,941 of record WOXC01010754.1, on the reverse strand, counting down.
TCAGATAACCAAAGTATAGAAGACAGTAGGAGTCACTTCCAGTTTGCAAAGTCAGGTTGAGGCTTAGCTGTCATTGCCACTGTCTCCAAGGGTGTGCTGGTCAAAAAGATATCCCACCATGCCAGAATTGGGGTTGGAGGTGCATTTTGTGCAGGTTGGTTACATGGTCTCCCAGTTGTTTGATGACTTTACCTTTTCATCCAGGTAGTGGGTTTTGATGAAATCACATAAATTGGGGATCACTTTTGTAAGCTGCTAACTTGTGCAATTCCAGTAATGATTTGACATTTTTTGCCTAATGCAGAATGTATTGTGGAATATAATATAATGTGTTCGCCTAAGCTTAATTTTTGCCAAACTGCTTTCCAGTTTTCCCAGTGATTTTTATCAAATGAATTTTTCCCAAGGTAATTTTTGTTTTCCATTTTATCAAACACTGGGTTATTGAGTTATATTGTTTCTGGATCTCCCCTGTCTACTCTGTTCCATTGATCTATCTCTCTGTTCTTTACCCAACACAGATGGTTTCAATAATTCCTGTTTTATAATATAACTTAAGGTCTGAAAGTGCTATTCTTCCTTTATCTTTACTATTTTTCATCATTTCTCTTGATATTCTAGATCTTTTGTTTCTCCAAGTGAATGTTGGTTTTTTCTATTAAGTTTTGTAAAGTATCCCCTTGGTAATTTGATTGGTATAGTATTAAAAGTGTAAATTAATTTTGGCAATGTTGTTATTTTTATCATGTTACCATTGTCTAGCCATGAGCACTGAATATTCTTCTGGCTATTTCAGTAGTTCTTTGGTGTTTTTAAGGAGCACTTTGTTATTGAAACTATACATGTCTTTTGTGTGCTTAAGGAGATCAATCCCCAGATATTTTATGCATTTTGTAATTATTTGAAATGGCATTTTCCTTTCTATTATTGCTTCCTGTGCTATCATTATGTAGAAATGCTATTGATTTTTGAGGATATATTTTGTAACCTTCCATTTTGCTCAAGCTATTAATTGTCTCAATTAGTAACTTAGCTGATTTCTTAGGATTTTCCAATTTCTATCATTAGCAAATAGGGATAGTTTTATCACCTTTTTCCTTGTCTTTATCCATTTCATCTCTTTCTTTTATCTTATTTCTGTTGCTAACATTTCCAGAACTATATCAAATAGGGGGTGCCCTATTTCCACATGGCCGGACACCTGGCTCCTGAATATTTCTCGCCACCCCCGGGAGGTGGCGGGGCCGGAGTTTCTGAGCCTACGTGGAATTGGTCCAGCTTTCAAGGCCCACCCGGCGGGGTTGGAACCGGACCGGGACCCGAGGGGTGGGGAATGGCCCCGTACCACCCATTGTACGATATGTGGGGAGGGGGTGTCTACTGTGAACCTCAGCCCAGTGTGGGAGTGATGGCTCAGCCTGCTCAGGAGATCGCGGTCCCCGACGGCGATGCCGGTACAGGGGTAGAGAGCCCTTCCGAGGGCAGCTCTCCAGAGCCCCGCGCCACTGCTCGAGTCACCAAGATTGAGCCGGTGGAGAGTGGAGATGAGCAGCCACAGGAGACCCCTTCCCCAGAGGAACTGGAGCAGTTTGCCAAGGAGCTAAAGCGGAAGAGGATCACTTTGGGTTATACCCAGGCTGATGTGGGCATCACCTTGGAGGCTCTCTTTGGCAAGGTTTTTAGCCAGACCACCATCTGTCGGTTTGAGGCACTACAGCTCAGCTTCAAGAATATGTGTAAGCTCCGACCTCTGCTACAGAAGTGGCTAGAAGCTGCGGATGACAATGACCACCTTCAGGAGCTGTGCAAGGCTGAGACAGTCCTCCAACAAGCCAGAAAGAGGAAGCGTACAAGCATTGAGAATCGAATTCGGGGAAACTTGGAAACAATGTTTCTCCAGTGCCCCAAGCCCACACTTCAGCAGATCAGCAATATTGCTGAGGAGCTGGGTCTTGAGAAAGATGTTGTCCGAGTTTGGTTCTGTAACCGGCGTCAGAAGGGCAAAGGCAGCAATAGCAATTCACCCCGAGAAGATTTTGAGGCAGCTGGTTCCTTCCCTGGTGGACCTATGCCTTTTCCCCTAGCTCCAGGCCCTCTGTTCAGTCATCCCAGTTATGGGGGCCCTCATTTCACCACTCTCTATTCCCCACCTCCTTTCACAGAGGGGGATGCATTTTCCTCTCTCCCTGTTACCCCTCTGGGCTCTACCATGCATTGAAGCTGAAGGGCTTAGCCCATCCTTGGGCAGAGGAGGTGAGAGACTAGAGATGAGGAAACCAACAAATTATTTTAGGGTCTGGGAGTTGGACGATTAAGCTCTCTGTATCCTGGGGGTATTTAGGAACAGGGAAGGATGGGATCGATATTTCAGAGATTCATAAACAGATTTTTTTGAGGGGAATGGGTGGAGGGAAGTTGGGAAGTTTGCTGTTTGTTAGTTCCACATCTCTTTCATCTCCCAACTCTTAAATAAAGCAATCTGAAAAGCAAAAAAAAAAAAGAACTATATCAAATAATAGTGGGGAAAAGTGAGCATCCTTGCTTCACTCCCATATTTATTGGGAAATGTTTGAATATATCAAAATTGCATATAATTCTTGCTTTTGGTTTTATATAGATGCTTTTTATGATATTTTTTACAAGTCCTTCTGTGCCTCTATGTTGTAGAGTTGTTGGGGGTTTTTTAAATCATAAAAGTGCATTGTACTTGATCAAAGGTTTTTTCCTGCATTTATTGAGTTGATCGTGTGATTTTTAGATGTTTTGGGTTTGAATATGATTATTTACATTGTTTTCCTTAAAGGTTGAGTCATCCTTGAGTCTCTGACATAAATCCCACTTGAGCACAATCAGTGAATTCTTGTATAAATTGCAGTGGTCTATCTAATAGAAATTGGTTTAAAAATTTTGAGTCAAAGTTTTTTGATGATATTTGGTATATAGTTTTCTTTCTGTGTTTCATCTTTCTCAGGTTTAAGTGTTAGGACTATACTTTGTCTCAAAAAGATTCTAGTGGGGTGCTTTCTTTCTCAATTTTTGAGAAACATTTGTGAAGTATGGGTACTGATTGTTCTTTAAAAGTTTGGTTGAGCAGACAGACTTCCTCGGGGCTCTGGCTTCCACCTCCCCCAATTCAGGTAAAAGGGGACTCTGAAGAAACTTTGGAGCTACAGAACACACAAAATGACACAGAGAAGCTAACCTCCCACTGAGGGCGGCCCAGCAGGCTAGCAGGAAATGGCCAGCACAGTGCTCTGGGAGCCAAGCACAGCCCTGTGTGAGCCAAAGGTCTTAACCTCAGTGCGGGCCTGACCAGTCACCAGCTGGAGGGACTTCATATCACCAGCAACTGTGGCAGTTTCCAGAATTATAAACACATAGATGCCAAGGACAAAGTGAGAGGTCAGTGCATTGTGGACTTTGGGATCCAGTAGTTCGAGAGTGTGGTCAGCCTTTGCCACTGGGGCAAGAAGCAGCTGAGATGCAGCGGCTATGCAGCCAAAGTGACACATGGCTGCTTCAGCTCCTGGCCTGCAGATGGTAGGGGGACCAAGCAACCAGTCTGAGGGGTAATCACTCTTGCTTTAACCTACTTGGATCTGGATTTCACTCTAGGGTAGAGGTCCTGGGGTATGTGACCAGCTTGCCAGAGCATGTGGAGGCTTCAGAGAGGGCACCCAACTAATACCTCTGGCAGCTGAGAAAACCCCAGCAATTGGAACAAAGCTCCCCTGTCTGGTAGCAGAGTCCTACTGTGGCAAATGGCCCAGAAGTCAAGTAATTGAGTGGCAACATGAGCAAACAAGGGAAGCAAAGCAAACAGAGGAACACAACTTTACACTCCTATTTGGGGGACAAAAAGGATCAAAGCATGGAACAGGAGAAAGACAATGAAGTTAGAACTCCTGCACCAAAAGCTTCAAAGAAAAATACGAGCTGGTTAAAGGCCATAGAGGACATTAAGAAGGATTTTAAAACCCAAATAAGAGGAGTGGAGGAAAAATTGGGAAGAGAAATGAGAATGATGCAAGAAAATTGTGAAATAAAAGTCAACAACCTGACTGAAGAAAATAACACCTTAAAAAAATAGACTAACGGGGCGGCTAGGTGGTACAGTGAATAGAGCGCTGGCCCTGGAGTCAGAAGGACCTGAGTTCGGAGCCGGCCTCAGACACTTAATCCACACAAACAAAAACCTAGCCGTGTAACCTTGGGCAAGTTACTTAACCCCAATTGCCCTAAAGGGGCGGCTAGGTGTCGCAGTGAGTAAGAGCGCCGGCCTCGGAGTTTGGATGACCCGAGATCAAATCCGGCCTCAGAAAATGAGCACCCACACATAAATAATGACTAGCCGTGTAACCCTGAGCAAGTTACTTAACCCCAATTGCTTTGAAAAGAAAAAGAAAAAAATAGACTAACTCAAATGGCAAAAGAGACTCAAAAGGGCAATGAGGAGAAGAATGCCTTAAAAACCCGAATTTGCCAGATGGAAAAAGAATCTCAAAAGCTCACTAGGAGATTCATTCCTTCAGAGTTAGACTGGAGCAAATGGAAGCTAGTGATTTTATGAGAAATCAAGATGCTGTTAAACAGATCCAAGCAAATGAAAGAATAGAAGGCAATGTGAAATACCTCATGGGAAAAACCACTGACCTGGAAAATAGATCCAGAATAGATCATTTAAAATTTATTGGATTACCTGAAAGCCATGATCAAAGAAAGAACCTAGAAATCACCCTTCAAGAAATTCTCAAGGAAAATTACCCTGATGTTTTAGACCCAGAGGGCAAAATAGAGGTTGAAAGAATCCACAGATCACCTCCTGAAAAAGATCCCAAAAAGAAAACTCCCAGGAATATTATAGCCAGGTTCCAGAATCCCCAGATCAAGGAGAAAATACTACAAGCAGCCAGGAAGAAACAATTTCAATATTGTGGAAACACAATCAGAATAGCACAGGACCTGGCAGCTTCTACACTAAGGGATCAAAGGGCATGGAATATGATATTCTGGAGGGCAATGGAGCTGGGATTAAAACCAAGAATCGTCTACCCAGCAAAACTGAGTATCTTGTTTCTGGGGAAAATATGACTATTCAGTGGAATAGAGGACTTTCAAACATTCTTGATGAAAAAACCAGAGTTGAATAGAAAATTTAACATTCAGACACAAGAAGCAAGAGATGCTTGAGAAGGAAATTAGGGGAAAGAAATCAAAAGGAAAGTTGAACTATTTACATTCCTACATGGAAAAACAATAACTGTGACTGATTAAACCTTTCTCAGTATTAAAATAATGGAAGGGTATATGGGCATATGAATACATATGTGAATGTGTATATATATGTTTACAATTATACGTGGATAGAGGGCATAGGTTGAATTTGTTGGGAAGGGATGATACTTAAGGGGTGAAATTATGAGGTGAGAGAGGAAAGTGGCAAGAGGATATAGGGAGAGACAGGGTAGGGTAAACTATCTCATGTAGAAGAAGCAAGGGGAAGTGGCTGCAGGGGAGAGGTAGAACAGGAAGGCAAAAAGGCAAAACCATATTCTCATTTAATTTGGTTCAGGGAGAGAATGACATACATACTAAATGGGGTATCTCATCCTGCAGGAGAGTAGGGGGAAGGGGGATGAAAGGGGGGATGATGGAGGGGAGGGCATTCTGGGGAGAAGGGAGGTTGGAAGTACCACTTTTGAAGAGGGACAGGATCACAGTAGGGAATGGACCAGGTGAGGGGTGGGATGGGTAGGAGGGAAATATAAGCAGTCTTTTACAATACATCTACTATGGTAATGTTTTGCATAGCTATACATGTACAACACATACTGAATTGCTTATCTTCCCAGAGGGAGTGGGTGACAAGGGAGGAAGGGGATGGATCTGAAATTTGAAGTTTTAAAATTAAATGTTTCAAATGTATATAAACACTATTATTAATACTATTTTTGCATGTAATTGGGAGATAAGATGTGCAGGCTTTGGGGCACAGAGACTCACCTTGCTCTAATGGAAAAGTCAGAGGGGGTATGGGAGAAGATATGGGAGAGAGCAGATTGGATGAGGGGATATCTTGTGGGACTGCTATTCTGGGGTGGTGGGTAGGGGAAAAATGGGGAAAAAATTGTAACTCAAAATCTGGTGGAAATGAATGATGTAAACCAGAAGTTAATAAAGCATTTGTTAAAATAAAAAAATATATAGGCATAGCAAAAAAAAAAAAAGAGTTGAATAGAAAATTTGACATTCAGATTCAAGAAGCAAGAGAAGCATAAGAAGGTAAACAGGGAAAAGAAATCATAAGGAACTTATCAAAGTTGAACTATTTACATCCCTACATGGAACTTTTCTCAGTATGAGAATAGGTGAATGGAATAGAAATGTATATGTATGTGTGTGTGTGTGTGTATATATATATATATATGTATATATTTATACATGCATATATATGTCTATATAGGAGGGTATATGGGCATAGGAATACATATGTGAATATGTGTATATATGTGTACAGGTATACATAAACAGAGGGCACAGGATCAATTGAATAGGAAGGGATGATACTTAAAAGGTAAAATTAAGAAGTGAGAGAGGAATATGAGTAGAGATGGGGAGAGACAGAAGGGGGTAAACTATCTCATATAGAAGAGGCAAGGGAAAATGGTTACAATGGAGGGAAAGAACAGGAAAGCAAAAGGGAATGGGTTAACCTTATTCTCATTGAATTTGGCTTAGGGAGGGAATGACATACTCACTAAATAGGGTATCTTACCCTACAGGAGAGTAGAGCAGAAGGGGATAAGATGGGGGATGATGGAAGGGAGGGCAGGCTGGTGGGGAGGGAAGTTGGAAGCACCCACTTTTGAAAAGGGACAGAATCAAAGTAGAGAACAGAACAAGTGAGAGGTGGGATAGGAGGGAGGTAAATATAGTCAGTCTTTCACAATATATCCACTATGGAAGTGTTTTGCATAGCTACATGTGTATAACCTATATTGAATTGCTTATCTTCCCAGTAAGGGTGGGTGACAAGGGAGGAAGGGAAAGAATCTGGAATTCAAAGTTTTAAAATCAAGTGTTTAAAAAAAAAAAATACACACACACACACACACACACACACACACACACACTATTTTAATAGTATTTTACATATAACTGGGAAATAAGATATACAGGCACTGGGGCATAGAGATCCACTTTGCCCTACTAGAAAGTCAGAGGGGGTATGGGAGAAGATATGGGAGAGAGCAGATTGGAGGAGGGAATATTTTGGCGTGGTGGGTAGGAGAAAAATGGGGAGAAAATTTGTGACTCAAAATCTTACAGAAATGAATGATGTAAACTAGAAGTTAATGAAGCATTTGATAAAAAAAAAAGTTTGGTTGAATTCTTGGGCAAAGCTTAGGACTGAGAGTCCACACACACACACACACACACACCTTTTGGCAGTCCCTTTACAGATAGATCTAATTTCTTTTCTGAGATTAGGTTATTTAAGATCTCTATCTGGTCTTCTGATAGTTTGGGTATTTTGTGTTTTTGAAGGTATTCCTGTTTCTTTTGTGTTCTCGGTTTTGTTGGCATATAACTGTGCATAACTTGTTTTGATTATTTTTTATTTCCTCTGTGATTTCATCTTGCTCATTTGTAATTTTATTTATTTGATTTTCTGCTCTATTCTTTGTAATCAAATTAGGTAAAATTTATCAGTTTTTATTAGTCCAAATCAGCTTTTAGATTTATCATTTCTACTTTTTTGTTTCCAATTTATATATTTCCCCTCTAATTTTTAGTATCCCCTCATCTTTACTTATTTTTAGTTCATTTGCTGGCCTATTTTTTAAATGAATTTTCAGTTCATTATTCCTCTCTTTTTCTGTTTTGTCAATGTATATTTGTAAGGACATGATTTTCACGAGTACTGCTTTAGCTGCCCCCAAAACCTTGGTATGTTGTTTCATCATTATCATTTTCTTTTACATAATTATTCATCGTTTCTATAATTTGTTCTTTGACCCACTCGTTATCTCGGGTTTCATAGTTAAGTCTCCATTTCAGCCTACATCTTGTGTGTGTGTGTGTGTGTGTGTGTGTGTGTGTGTGTGTGTGTGTGTGTGTGAGATGTCTGAACCAATATTAATTTTATCACATTATAGCCCATAAAGAATATATTAACTATCTCTGCCTTTTTACATTTGTTTTCAATATTTCTAATATTTGTTCATAGTTTGTTTTTTCAAAAGTTCCATGTGGTGCTGAGAAATAAGTTTGCTATCCCAATTAGAAGATGCCATAAGTTTTTAACTCTAGTTTCTCTAGTAATTGGTTCAGTTCCACATTTTTCCTTATGTTTATCTTTTTGTAAGATTTATCCAAAACTAAAAGGTATTATTGAAGTTTCTTGACACTATTGTGTTACTGTCTATGTCTTCTTTTAACTCAGGTGTTTCCTCTATGAATTTGGATGCTAAGGCATTGGAAAATATATAGGTTTGTTAATGATACTGATTTGTTCTCTATGGTTCCTTTCAGTATAATATAGTTTCCTTGTTTATCCCTCTTTATTTTTTGAATCTTTGCTTTGCCTTTGTCAGATAGCATGATTGCAACTCCTGCTTTTTTCTATTCACTTGATGCATAGTAAAAAATTTTTTCCTTTGTCTCAGTTTTATTTTGTGTCTTTGTTTTTTAAATGTGTTTCTGATTGAAGGATTTTACTTTCTTTTCCAGTCGGTCACTCTTTCTCATTTTATTGGATTGTTGAATTCATTCATGTTTCAAATTATTATGATTAGGTTTATATTTTCCTCTCTAAAATTGGAGCTTTTTCAAGTTATGGGTTTTTTTCTCTCTTCTGCTATAAACACAACATTATTTATGTTCTTTCAGTTACTTTACCTTGATCTTTTAAAAAGATGGCCTTGTTCCCAACTGCCATATTCCCTCACTCCCGATAACCTCCCCTCATTTGTTACCCCTTTCCTTTTAGGGTTTTGATTTTTGGTTCCTTTTTTTTTTTTTTTGTTCTGCTTTTATCTGATTATGTAATCCTTCCTGGCCTTTTCCTCTCTCATTTTGTCAAGTAGATTCCTTCATCCTCTCTTCCTCTTCAACTGGTCCTGTTTGTTAAAGGATTTTTAAAATTTCATATTTTGCACCCCTTTCTATAAAGGTTTTCTCCCACTCTCTTCATTATCCATTCTCTCTCTCTGTCTACTATAGACCTTCTATTTCTGATTCATGACTCTTCTAATTATCTAGTCTCTTTCTCTTTTCTTTATATTCCTCATGAATTCAAAGCTTCCAAGGTATCCATTCTATGTTCTCCCCTCTAGGCATTTCCTACCACAGCCTGGTAGACCTTGCTCCATGAATTCCCCTTTTCCATTGTGCCTCATTCCTAGAACAATGCCAATTATTACAGATATCAGAGAGAAAAGTGCCACATGTTGCCATAACATCTTTAATTATATAGCCTACCGATGACCTTATACTCTTTTCTGGTTACCTTTTTTCCTTACATTTGCCTAAAAATCTCCTACCGGTGTATATGCTGTCCCATTCTGCCAAGCACCAGTTGCCCCTAGGGGTTCCAACTTTATCCCTCCCAATGAAGGATGAATAGACTTTTCAAGCACCAAATCTACGAGATTACTCCCAATATAAGGTCCTCATCATCCTTCACAAACTATCTCTCTTCACTCATAGGAGCATTCATCAGTAGAGCCCCTTCTCACCAATAAAATAAGACTTCCTTCCTTTCCTCAACTTTTCAATCCTCCCTCCTCCTCATCCACTCCACTATAGGCTCTTCTTTTTTGACCACAGAGGTCACCTTCCCCTCACTGTTAACCTTTGCTTTGACCTTAGTATGCCACACTTTTCTCTCTATCTCCCTGTTCCTTTCCTCCTTTCCATATACCCTCCCATGTTGTAATGTAGTCCAACAAAAACAACAAAAGACCAAAAATAATTTTTAAGCCCCGTAGGCATTCAGTTAACATGTGCCCCCCTCCCCTATCTGCCTCTTCACTATTACTTCCACCAGTTTTTCTCCTTCAAGTCTCTTTATATACATTTAGAAGGAAATCTCTTACTAGTTTCTCTTTGGTCTTTCTCTTGCTTACACCTTCCTCACCTGCTGCATTGATTCACTCCTCCATAGCATTTCTATTTTTTGGAGTGTTTGAGAAGCAAACAATCCCTTCAGTTAGGGTCTGTTTTCAAAATAAATAAATAAATAAAATTTAAATATCTCTCTCTATATATATATATTTCAAATATCTCTTGATTATTCAATGTCTATAATTTTTCATGTGTGGTTAAAATGAGATTTGCAAAGTATCTTGGGCAGCATTTTGGGCTCCATTATACTTCTGAACATAGTATTATATTCCCTCCATTATTTTCTATTTGGGTGCAGAATAGTCTTGTATGATTCAAATTTCTTTTCCTTTGTATTTAAAGAGCTTTCTACAGATCACTAGTAGTATGTATTGATATAGTAGTATGACTGATAAACTCCCACACTAGTCAAGTCACAGTTCACCAGCCTAGTTCTCTACCCCAAGTGATTTTTGGGAGATCAGAACTGGTTCCAGCTGGATATTTTGTTCTTTCTCTCAGGCTTAGAGGAGTGATGCATAAATCCCAATCCCCTTCCTACAAACACTTACACTTTCCTGCCTGCTCCCTCTGCTCCTTCTTTCACCAGGCAATAGCAGTTCTGAGATTTGCAGAGTTGGTGCTACAGGGTTATTGATCCAGCTCTGGTTCTGCTGCTGCTACAGGGTTGTCCATCCTGGCACTTACAGTTCAAACTCTTGTAGTGCTACAGGGTTGTGGCCCTTTTTAGGCTTTTAATCTCGAAAGGCTACGGCAGCCAGAGTATATTTCCAAAGCCTAGAACCATAGTCTCCATAGCACTGGAAAGAGGAAGGAGAGAGATCAGGGTATGGGTTTAGTTGTAAGCCTGCTACTGCTTCCTCAATGCTGTTATTATGGGAAGTAGGGAAGGTGCTAAATGAGATTAGGGTCACTGATTATCAGTTCATGGGTTTGGGTTTTTTTTGTTTGTTTTATTTTTAACCTTCTTTTAGATTCCATGGTATCCTAGATTAACCACAGAGACAGCTGGAGTTGCTTATCTTTGACCCAGAATTTCTCTTTTGGAGAGGTTTGAGAATAATGTCTATTAAAGAAAATGTCTAGTTCTCTATTTAGTTGCTCATGTGGCCCAATCAATTAGTATTTATTAAGTATCTACTATGTTCCAGGCACTGGATTAAGCACTGGGGATACACAGAAAGGCAAAAGTCACTAAGATTAAGGAGAACCAGAAACTAGGAAAGGTTTCTTGAAGAAGGGGGGACTTTAGCTGAGAACTGAAAGAAATTAGGAAATTCAGGTGACAGAGATGCTGAGGGAGAGTATTACAGGCATAGGGGATAGTTAGTGAAATCAGGAGATGGAATTACCTGTTTGCAGAACAGTAAGGAGTCCAGTGTCACTGGATGGAAGAATACATCAATAGTGCAAGATGTAATGAGACTGCAGAGGCTTTGACCATCAGCAGAATATTTTATATATAATCATGGAGGTAATAGGAAGTTATTGGAGTTTATTGAGTAGGGGGCAACATGGTCAGATATGAGCTTTAAGAAGATCAATTTGACAACTAAATGAATTGATTAAAGTGGGGAGAGGCTTGAGGCAGGAGGAATACACATGACACTAATCACAATCTTTTTTTCCTCTAATTACATCCCAACATGTATTTGCCTTCCAGACTCCAAGTTCGTTAAGGGTAGAACCCCATTTTATACATCTTTGTCTTCCCTACAATGTGTCATGGCTTTCAGATGATAAAAAGACAAGGGAGGTGTAGACATGAAAAATGCTAAATTTGGAGTCCAGAAGTCTAGGTTTGAATTCCCTTTCCAACATTTATTCACCATGTGATCTTGAGCCTGTCACTTCCTCCTTCTGAGCCTTAATTTCCTCATCCACAAAAGGGATGTAATAGAGTTTCAAGAAAAGCCCTTTGTAAACCATAAAGCACTAAAAATATGAGTTTTCATTATTGTAGGTGTTTAATAAATGTTTGTGAAATTAAAATAAAATAGTGAAGCCATGGAAAAGAATGATCTTCCTGAGCAATTGGAACTATGCCGAAAGGGTTATAAAACTGTGCATACTCTTTGATCCATCAATACCACTGCTAGGTCTGTATCCCAAAGAGATAGAAAGGGGGGGGGAGACCTATCTGTACAAAAATATTTATAGCAGCTCTTTTTATAGAGGCTAAGAATTGGAAACTCAGGGTATGCCAATCAATTGGGGAATGGCTGAACATTGTGGTATATGATTGTAATAGAGTATTATTGTACTATAAGAAACGACAAGCAAGATGAATTCATAAAAACCTGGAAAGACTTACATGAACCCATGCAAAGTGAAGTGAGCAGAACCAAGAGAATGTTGTACATAGTAACAGCAATATTGTACAATGAAGAACTGTAAATGACAGCTATTCTCAGCAATACAGTGATGCAAGGTTATCTCAAAGGACTAATGATAAAGCATATGATCTGTCTCCAGAGAAAGAACTGATATTGTTTGAATACAAACTGAAGCATCCTATTTTTCACTTTCCTTCATCCTTTTTATTTGAGGGTTCTTGTACAAAATAACTAATATGGAAACATTTTACATGACTGTACATCTATAACCTATATCTGATGGCTTACTGTCTCAGGGAGGGAGGGAATGAGAATTTGGAACTCAAAACTTTTTTTTAAAAAGCAATTTTTTTTATTTTTATTTTATTTTTGCTTTTTGAAGGGGAGAAGGTAGGGCAATTGGAGTAAAGTGACTTGCTTAAGATCACAGGGCTAGTAAGTATTAAGTGTCTGAGGCCAGATTTGAACTCAAGTCCTCCTGACTCCAGGGCTGGTGCTCTACTCAGTGCACCACCTAGCCACTCCTAAAAAAGGCAAATTTTAAAAAATCATTTTAACATGTATTGGGGAAAAAATAAAACATTATATATTAAATTTTTTTTAAAAAAAGAATGAGTTCCCCCATAAAGGAGGGAGTATAAGAACTGAATGCAAAAGCTCAGAACCCTGAGGAACACCTTTAATGAAAAGTCAAAACAAGGAGGAGTAGCCACAAAGGGAAATGGATGATGTCAAAGATGATAGTTTAGTCAAAAGCAGTTCAAGTTATGTTAGTCAAAGAAGAGGAGAACCAGGAAAAGTAAAATATCATTAGAAACTAGTGCAGAGTGCCAAGAGATTGAAATAAAAGTTAATAGTAAACAATGTCAAATTCAAACAAGAAGGCAAGGAAGAAAGGCAATTGGATTTGATTAGAAAGAGGGAACTGGTAGCTTTGAAAAATAGTGGGAGTGGGAACCAAGTGTCAAGTATGTCTATTTTGGGAGATTTAAACCCAAGCTCTTACTTCCAAATTCCTTGTTTTCAGCTACCTCCCTCAATTATGCCAGTATTGGGGTGGCATTTCATTGGATCACAGATGTAGAGCTGGAAGGGACCTTTGAGGTCATCTAGTCCAACCCCCTTGTTTTATAAATGGCAGGCAACTGAAGCCAGAAAGGTAGAAATGACAGCACTGAATAAGAACCCAGCTCTTGGGACTCCAAATTCAGTCCCCTTTCCACTGCTCCAAGCTGCCTTACATCACAAGTAACAGAGCAGAATGCAAAGCTTTCTTGGAACCCAGCTCCTCATCACCAACCATGGCTGCCACAGCATGGGGACCACAATCCACCCAAGTGAAGGTTGTACTTTACAAGGGTCAAATGCAGAAAAGACAATATGGTTCAGCTCTAGTCCTGACTGAAGCATCCCTCCCTGTCCCACCCTTCTTCCCTCCCCCAACCTCCCCAGGCTACTCATTGATAAGGATCTCATTCCAACACTAGAAAGAACACCCAGTCTGTTCCAACCTCCTGACTTCGGTTCATTCAGTTCTCCACCCCACTCCCCTCCATAGCCCACAATCCCCTGCTTCCTGGAATGCTCCCCCAACTTCTTTCAGCAAAACTGACTCATATTTCAAACTCAAGTCTCAACTGCCCTGGGAAGCCTTCCCTGACCAACCCTACCCTAAGTCCATCTCCCTCTTAATTTCTGATTTCTCTGTCATGCACATATATAGCTCATGTTAACAAGGTAGACTTGTTTAAGATGGCCATAATAAAGGTAGTCCTGGACTTGGAGTCAGCAGACTGAGGCTTGAGGCAAAGTTCTGTCACTAACTTTTGATGTGACCCTGGTTGATTCACCTTCCCCAACTCTGAAACTCATTTCTTTTATCTGTATAATGAGAAGGCTGGACTCAATCCTCATTTCTCACATCTGTAGAAATACCCATACCACCTGCCTCCTAGGGCAGCTGCATGAAACTAGTTTTATAAAATGTAAAGCACAACAGAAACACAAGTTAATGTGATTACAAAAGGAAGCAAAGCTTATATCTGCTAACACCTAACAAAGCTCCTACCTAAATAGCCTCACTGTCAAGAGACTGGCCCACCTATATAGCAAAAAAAGACATCTGAGTAAAAAGACGAATAACTAACAATTATATAGTGCTTTGTTTGCAAAGCATGGTAGATATATTATCTCGTTTGATCCTTACAACAAACCTGTGAGAAGAAGTGCTGTTATTGTCCCCAGTTTACAGATGAATAAACCGAGGCTTAGAAAGGTCAAGTGACCTGCCCAGGGCCATATCTCCAGTAAGGATTCAAACTCAGTTCCTACCTGATTCCAGATTCAGGGCTCTATCCCTTGGACCACCCAACTGCCTGAGAGTACTGAGAAGTATTGGGCTTACCTTACTGTAATGGAAATGCAGATTTGAAGATCTTCCCTGCCCCTAGACCCTTTGATTGGCTTAAGAGACTTTGATTGACTTAAGTGACTCTGAGAACCTTCCTTGATTTGAAAATATACTCTGCCCCCTAATAGGCTGAATGTGGTCACATGGAGCCTGTGGTAGGAGGCTTGGTTTTCAGGAATGACCACACCTTGATGCTGTGTGATTGGGCAGTGGGTCAAGAGGGTGGTTACATTCTCTGAGCCAGGAGAAGGCTATATAATTCCTGATGTGAGGCTTTGCTTTGGGGCTCACTTTGAGAAGTGTTGTGTGATTTGACCAGATGAGACTCTGGGAAGTTGTTGTTGAGAGCCCCCCGGCTTTGAAAACCCAGATGTTGATGCTTCCCTCTCTGGCAACTGTGATTTTGGTATTGATAATGGCTGGACAGTTTGGAAGCCTGTCTGCTTGATCAGTTTGTTTCTCTGTTTTGAAACTACTGTCTGTATACTTTGAAGTTCAGGGTGCTGACCTCTTTCCCCTGAACTAGGTAAACGATATATGTTTGTTTGATTAAAGTAAGCTTGTTAACCCATTTGGAGTTGCTTTCCTTTTGAAAAGCAGATCTAAGAACCTGTGTTGGCAGCTACCCTGGGGATGTTGGGGTACTTGCTGCCACACTTACTGATTCTACACACACAGTTAGGATCTTCCTCCTGCCCAGCTCTGGTCATTTCCCTCTTATGATCAAAAGCCTCTAGTGGTTCCCCACTACCTACTGATTAATGTCCAGACTTCTTTGCCTGGTTTTCAAATCATAAACAACTCTCCTTTTCTAGCTTTGTCCAGGCGCTCTAAGCTCCAGCTAAAACCAGGCTGCACTTTGGCCCACCTATTGATTACTTTTCAGACTCAACTTGACTCATAGTATTCCTACCCTAACTTGGCCTGTTAAATACTATCCATCGCCTAAAACCCAACCTAAATGCCACCTTTTCCAGAAGAGCTTTCTCTTATCCCTCCCCTGACCCTGCTTTATACAGCAGAGGCGGCAAAACTAACCTTCTCTGAGCAGAGATTGGTTCACCTTCCTCCTTCAGTAGCCCTTCAATGGTTTTCCCTGTGGACTACTGAGAGGAGTTCAGACTCCTTAACCTGGTATTTAAGTATTTCAGAACCTGGTATCACCTACATTCTTAGCCTTATGTCAAAATAAAAAGCAAACTAGAGCAGTAAATAGTAGTAATAAATGGAGAATTATCTGAATACAGAGCTCTGATTCAGGTCCACCTGGGTTCAAGTTCAGCCCAGGCCTTCTGACACAATCTGACTGTATAATACCTTTGCCCCTTCCCAGCCTAATTCATTTAACATCTCTGTGCCCCTGGCACCTCTCTCTAAGTTACAAAACAGTAACTCATCTGCACTGATAGGGAGAGTTTCCTGACCTATGGTTTGCTAAACCAATGAAATCACAGATCTAGACCAAAAACAAAAACAAAACAAACTATAATCAACATTACACTGCTTATTCTACCTATCCTCCTAACCAACTAAACTAAGCCACTCTCTTTCCCCACCTCACTTTGTCAATCTTTGTTTCCTCTGCCCTGACCTCACATAGCATTTTATACCTCCCTTATGCACTTACCATATTCTGTTTTGTATTATAGTTATCTGTGCACCCACTGAATTTCCCCCTGCAAGCTTCCCAAAGGAAGGAATTCCTTCCAAAGGGATTATTCAATTTGGTAATTCTCCCAGTGCCAAGTACAGAGTGTTGTACATACAGAGCAAGTGCTTGTTAAAGTGAAAAAATCAGCAATCATATATCAATGTGATGGAGTACTTGGGTGCCTGTGCTTGGACCCCAGTTCCAAAATCACATTTCTCCTTAGCCTTAAAACATTGTCTCGGGCACTTTTTCTCCAGCCAGAGGACAGCATGCCCTAGCAAAATACTTATCTCTCTTCCTGATATAGTAGCCAGCTGCACCTATAGGATTTAGTAGTTTGACCCAGCTATGTACTGGCTGAACTGGCTGTGTACTGGCTCATAGAGATATTTACTATTCACTGACCTATCATATGTATCCTAGACTTAGCCATATGTATGCTCTTTTGCATTTATCTTGTCCAACAAGATACTAATGGGGGGCAGTGTGAGTATTTCTCAGTCAGGGCTGACTGTTAGTTGACTTGGTGATGTTTCATACCTAAAACCACACCTCCATGTATCCTGTCTCCCTGCCTTGGGCTATTTCCCAGTGAACTCTGGGTAAAATGCCTGTGCAATAGATATTAAAAGTACATGTTCCTTTAAGAACTGACCAGTCTTTAACCACTCCCTAATCCTGCCCTGAATCACCTAGTTAGCATATTTGGCACATATTTTGCTATAGAATATCCTATATAAACTTTAACTGTGCCCCTTTAAGGTTGCAGGTTCCCTAAGAACTCTTGCACACTGAAAAGTGAGATGATAAATCTTTGCCACCTTGACTTAAAGAATTCTTGAGTCCCAGAATTCAGTCCAGGCAACCCTCTCCTGTACTCTGGTCTTTGAGGAGTCCCTGAATCTCCATCAAATGTGAACATCACCCAGTT
This sequence comes from Gymnobelideus leadbeateri, assembly GCA_011680675.1. Lineage (NCBI taxonomy): Eukaryota > Metazoa > Chordata > Mammalia > Diprotodontia > Petauridae > Gymnobelideus > Gymnobelideus leadbeateri. The sequence continues at coordinate 62,485 of WOXC01010754.1, read as the reverse complement.
TTATGTGATTCTGTGATTTATCCCAGGACTTGGCAGCTTCCTAAAGGAGAAAAGCTGCTTTTTGGGAACATTTTTAGAGTGTACCTTTTAAAATATTTATTAATACAATTTATTTTGACACAAATACACAAAATACCCAAACAGTCCTCATTACAAAGAATATCCCTCTCCCTCCTCCACCAAACACTTAATTTATTGGGTGTTAAGATAAAGAAGAGATGTGCCCTTTAGCTTTGACAGCATGGTGCTGACATTGACTGGAGTTTTGTTACCCTCATTACTTTTCAGTCACATAAAAAAAAAACCTGACTTATCTTACATTAACTCCATCTGTATCATTTATAAATTTTTGTTGTTTTATTTAATTTCTGAAGGTTAATGCAATCCATTAGAAGAGTCAGAAGTTTTTTGGTTAATTCTATTCAACAAACATTTATTGATGACTTTCATAAGTACAACTACTCTCAGCATCTGAGATACAAAGATAAAAGACACCACTGTACCATCCAGAAGCTGTCAGTTTAATAGAAGAGGAGGAAATGATATGGACGTGAAGAACTGTGTTATATGGGGGAAATGTGATGAAGTGAATAGAGTCATCCAAAGTGCTCTAGAAAAATCTGCTAAGATCACATTCAGGTTCATTAGAAGGAATATGATACAAATAACTACAACACAAAATTTGCAAACAAAATATGAAGTCTGAGTCTACTGACCTCCCTCACTTCCTTTGAGTCCCAACTAAAGTCCCACCTTCCATAGGAAGCCTTCCCAACTCCTTTTAATTCTAGTGTTCTCCTTCTATTAATTATTTTCTATTTACTCTGTATATTTTGCTTTGCACATATTTGTTTCTATATTGCCTCTCCCATTGGATTGTAAGCTTGTTGAGTGCAGGGACTGTTTTTTGACTCTTTTTTGCCAACACTTTGTACAATGAGGGAATGTGGGAATTGAGTGAACCACTCTGACTCCATCCTGTAACTCAATTTTGGAGCTAATTCTGTTTCCTTTCTATTCAACTATGTGTCTTGTCCAATTTCTGTCTTGTGAGAAAATTTTGTTCAATTATGGTAATTGTGAGAAAACTTTATTGCATTGTTTGAACCTAGCCCTACATGACTGGGAAGCTGAACTACCTCTACTTATTGATCCAAAGATTGATTCGAGGCTTCCCACACACACACAATTATACGTCTCAAACAATCCATATGTCTTATCTGAAAACTGACCCCACACTGATCAATCAATTACTGTTTCCTTGTTCCTAAAATACAGATACTTGGGGGGATAAGGGACAATTTCAGAAAATTGTACTTGTTCACTCTCTCCTCTCCCAATTTGGAAAGCCCTTAATCTTTCCTCCAGTTAGAAATCAGATTACGTAATCTTGTATCCTGATATATGTCATGTTAATTGTTTTCTTTTAATGCATACAAGTCTGTCTCCTCCTGTATTTGGGGTCCATCACCAAGCTGGGGAGGCCTGACCCAAAATTTTTATTCAATTGGCATATATTGCTTAATAAATTGGTATGCTTGGAAGCCGAAACCTTTTGTTTCCTCAGTTATTTCAGTCAATCCACCCATCACAACAGTGCCTAGTATGCAGTAGGCACTTAATAAATATTGATTGATTGATAGTTCCTCAATTCTTGACCTTAAGTACTCCATTTTTCATGTGCAAATGAAGCTTTTAACGTAAAACATACTCAATTAGATATGGTGGTATATTCACTCCAAAATTCTACAGTTTTTAATATAACAGATAAACTGTTGTCTCAAAACACGGAAGCAAATTTAACACTCAGCACCTGCTTTGAGATCAGCAGCTGCCTTTCATCCACAATAAAGTGAACTGTCCAGGGTCTGCCAGCATATACTAGCAACAAGCCAATATTAAGTTCTAGCCCTATTTGAAGAACTCCAATCATTTGTTTGAGCTTGAGCTTGAGTTCTGAAATTTCAAGTGGCCTGGGATTTAACTGTTGCTAACTGTTTAGCTGCTTTTATAGCCAGCCCTGATGATTCTTTCGGTGTAACTACACTCCTGTGCTTTGAGTTAGATCCCTGTGTTTTCTTATCCTTACTTTATTGTTGACTTTATTGATGTTTGTGAAGAGAGTCCTCCAGTCATCCTTAATCTTAGTGCCTGTCCTCTGAAATAATCTCCAATTAGTCTTGCACATGTATTGTTTGTACCTAATTGTTTGAGTAGCTAGGTAGTTCAGTAGATAGAGCACTGGGCCTGGAGTAAGGAAGACTCATCTTCCTGAGTTCAAATCTGGCCTCTGAAACTTGTTAGCTGTGTGACTCTGGGCTGGTCACTTAACCCTGTTTGTCTCAGTTTCCTCATCTGTGAAACGAGCTGGAGAAGGAAATGGCAAACTACTCTAGTATCTTCACCTAGAAAACCCCAAATGGGGTCAACAAAGAGTAAGACATGACTGAAAAATGACTGAAACTGAACATAATTGTTTACATGTTGTTGCCCCCCTCTTCTCCCTCCCATTAGACTGTGAGGTACTTAAGAGCAGGAGCTATTTTTCTTTTTGCCTTCTTTGTATCCCTAGCACTTAGCACAATGCTTGGTAAATACTTTATTGGTAAATGCTTATTAAATATAAATAAATGTGATGAATCAGGCTTTCGGGCACAGTGTTTGGCCCATACTAAGTCTATAATAAATACTTGTCAGTAATTTCATTCATCTGAATGCCCACCTCTCGAATTCTGGGTACTATGGTTCTATTAATTCCACCTAAGAATACAAGAGATGCAGTACTGTCTTCCTTGCCAATCTTGATGTCAGAAAGACTCTTCTGATATATACAGGCAATGTGACCCTAAGCATGTTGCTTGACCTCTCGGTTCCAAGACAACTCTTTAAGAGAATATGTTGCAGAAATGGTTGATATGCATTGGAAGAGAGAGCATCCTCCCTGGAAGGTCCCTACAGCAATGAAATCCCAGGACCAGACTGGGGGGAAAAGAAAGAAAAAAAAACCAATAGATTTTTTTTCTTCTCTTTCCTTTTCTCTTTGCTTGCTCCCACATCAAATTGTTGACACATATTGGACTTGTAGTCTGTTGATCATTCACAGGAATGATTGTCTCATTACACCTTTCTTCATTTTATACTTATTCAGTTGATTAAAAACAATCCAACCAGTAATCAGACAGAAACTTCAGGAAAATCAAACTGTACTTAAATGGGGAAAGAAAAAGCACATATTATATTGTTTCACAGAGTATAAGACACATTCGTTACTTCTCTAGAGGTCAGGCTCTTTCCTATCCTTCACTCAAACATGTTGATAATAAAATAATTTAACAGAGAGGGAGAAATACCCAGAGAGGAGTTCCTGAGAATCAGGATGAGACGGCTTGTGGTTGCCTCGGGGTTTCATCAGGTGCTGTCATACCAAGGAGATTGATCCTTCCTCTTCTAAGTCATTCTCCACACTGCTGCCAAAGTGACTTCCCTAGAGTACAATTCTAACCATGTCACTCCCCCACTCTGTAAATTCTGATGGGTCCCTATTGCCTCTAAAATCAAATATAAATATCTCTTTTTGGCATTTAAACTCTGGTCTCAGTCCATCTTTTTTCAGCTTATAATAAGCCAACCCTGACCAAGGCTAGTCTGGTAGAGAGCTCAGGTTCAAGACTGGAATTAAATGAAATACTCTATGTCCATGGTTCTCAAAGTATGGTCCAGGGACCCTTAGGAGGCCCCAAAATCCTTACAGGGGATCTGTGAGGTCAATACTATTTTCATAATAATGCTAAGATATTTTAATTTCGACAATAACTATCAATAGATATAACCCACAGAAACAAAAACTCTTTGGGGGTCCTCAATATTTTTTAAGTGTACAAAGGGGTCCTGGGACTAAAATATTTGAGAACTTCTAGTCAAGCTCATTCAACAGTTAAGAAAATAAAGTTTACTTGACCCATCAATACCACTTCTAGGGTAATATGCCAAAGAGATCATAGAAGTGGGAGGAAGATCCATATATACAAAAATATTTGTAGCAGCTCTTTTTGTGATTGCAAAGAATTGGGAATTAAGGAGGTGTCCATCAATTGGGGGATGTCTGAACAAGTTGTGGTATATGCATGTAATGGAATACTATTGTGCTATAAGAAATGAGGAGCAGATGGGCTTCATATTTACCTGGAGAGGCTTATACAAACTGATGCTAAGTGAGAAGAGTAGAACCAGGAGAAATTTGTACACAATCACAGACACAACATATGTGTGATGACCAACTATGACAGACTGGACTCTTCTCAGCAATGCAGTGATATAAGTCAATCCCAAAAGACTCATAATGGAGAGAGATGTCTACATCCAGAGAAAGAACTAGAAAGAACTGAGTTTGAATCCTGATTGAAGCAAACTACTTGATCTTTTTCTTTTTATTGTTTGGTTTTATTTCCCCTTTACCATTTTTCATTCCATCTAGTACAATCCACCTTTGTAACCTGACTAATGACTAATGTGAAAGTATTTGCAGATCCTGTACTGGATTGAATGCCATCGTGGGGGGGGGGGGAGGGAGGGAAGGAAAATTTGAAACTCAAAAGTAAACAAACAAATTAATAAAGACAAAAAAAAGAAGATAAAATTTACATAGCCATCAGATGGAAAGGATACTCATTGGGGATATGGCACTTAGCCCCTCTACTCTATAAATGGTTCTAGTTAGAAAGGCAGGTGGGCAGCTAGGTGGAGCAGTGGATAGAACACTGCACTTAGAATCAGGAACACTTTCCCTCATGAGTTCAAATCTGACCTCAGACACTTTCTAGCTATGTGAGCCTGGGTAAGTCACAATGGGGTTACATGGCTGAAATGCCTCAACAACAATAGAAAGGCAGGGTGTCTGTGGGATATCCACCAAGTCTGACTGGCCTCTTTTATTCCACTTAAGCAAAAAGGAAGCCCTTTTTATAACAACCAGTCTTGAGCCTCATCCCCCTGAACTAAAATAATGGTAATGGTAATTTGAAGATCTTCCCTGTCCTTTAATAGGCTGAATGTAATCACATAGAGCCTGTAGTGGGAGAAGCTTACTGAATAGGTGTAGCAGAGCCCAGAGGAAGCTGGGAGTCAGAGAAGTTGAAACAGAGCAGAGAGGATGCAGGCAAAGAGACAGCTAGGCTTGTGAGTGTTTGTGGGAAGGTTTTGGGATGGTGTAGCTCTCTGGGGTGTTATTGTGTACAGATTTCTTTGTTGCTATGATGGATTCAGTTTTCCAGTGTTGGGATTTGACTTTGTCTGAATAAATGTTTTGCTTCTATCTTCTATATGGAAAGTCTGTTATAATTTGCAATTCAGAACTATGTCGGCATATTCATAGTCGCCTTTGGTGCTGTGAATATTCTCTTGGTGATACAACTAGTGGCAGTCTTTTGGGGAAAGAACTGGCCTACTCTACATGATGAGGGACCTTAGAAGATATTTCTCCTACCACTCATCTGCATTGTATTATTGATGTGGTGAGGCAGACAGGAGTGCTTGAGGCAGATAGAACAAGCAGATTCAGGATGTGAAATACGAGATAAGATGCAGGGTGTGATCAGCCAGAAAAGTGATCAAAGAAAACTATGCATTGAAGCCTTTTCTGATCCTCCCAATTGATAGTATCTCTCTCAAACCCCCCCCCTCCCAAAATGCCTTGAATGTATTTTGTATATATGTACAATATATACAATCTTTTCCACCCCTAGAATGAAGGTAAGGGCTATTTAATTTTTGTCTTTCTATTCCAGCACATAGCACATAGTAGGCACTTATAAATGATTATTAATTGATTGCTTAGGGGACAGACCACATGACATCTACCAGGAAAATATAAGAAATATCCATACTGGGCCCAACAAAACTCTGGCAATACATAACATTTGATTTATATACCCCCTTCCACGGGGTAAGGATATGTCTATTATTAGAGATTATTAATCCTGGAAAATCATCCTTTATTTTAATAAATTAATTATATTACTTGCTCAAAATATAGCTAGGAAAAATGATAAATTCTCCCCCAAGGACTATGTCTTGGGGCCATTACCCTTAGTAACTGATGAGCCTTTAGAAGATAGCTTCCTTAGGGTATTTTTTTTTCTACTAATCTGTGTAATCTATTGCACTTACACAACTTTTCCTTCTATCCCAAAATTTCTGGCAGGATCTGACCCTGTTTCCAAAATTGAGATAATGTGTAAGTCAGTCCAAAGGAAGAATTTGTAGCATCCTAGGTCCTACAGATAACAGAGTTCTGCATCCCAAACAGAGATAATAAAAATGAGCCTTCCTACTCATGGAGTCTCTTAGATCTCCTAAAGAGATCATGATACCACCTATAAATAAAAATATTTGAACCTCTTCTTTGTCCATACTTATTCCTATGGGCATATATTATCCATCCAGAGCCAATATCTAGTCAATAGGGTAAAGACCCAATACAATACCTAGGCATATCCACTGCATATTTAAAAAAAAAAAAGTGAATAGAGCACCAGCCCTGGAGTCCAGAGGACCAGAGTTCAAATCCAGCCTCAAACACTCAACACACTTACTAGCTGTGTGACCTTGGGTAAGTCACTTAACCCCAACTGCCTTGCCTTCCCTCCTCCAAAAAAGAAAAAAAATTTTAAAAGATTTTTCACAACAAAAATTAATGCACTCAGAATAATATGGAAAGAACAATCTTTGGGCAAAAAAATCTTTGCATCAAACACTTTCAAAAAGAGTATGACTTTGGAGGGTGGAGCCAAGATGGCTGTGCAGAAGCAGGAAAACTCTGTGAGCTTCCCCATAACCACCCCAAATACCTATAAAATATGACTCTAAACAAACTTTAGAGCTACAGAACCCATAAAGTGACAGAGAGAAACAAATCTCCTGCTGAAGACAATCCCATCAGGCCTATAGGAAGGGTCCATTACAGTGTGCTGGGAGCTGAGCACAGCCCCATGTAAGCCTGTGGTTTTAGCCCCAGGGCATCCCTGGCCAGCAGTGGCTGGGGCCAACTTCAAGACAGTGGATCACCAGCAGCTGTGGCGGTTTCCAGAATTATCAACCCATAATGCCAAAGACAAAGTAAAAGGTCAGTATGGAACTTTGTTGGAACTATGGGGGATGGAGGCACAGTCCAACCCCTGCCCCCAGAATGAGAAGCAGCAGAGGTGCAGCGGCCATGCAGCCACTTTCACATGGCTGCTTCAGAGCTCCTGGCCTGTAGATCATAGGGGAAGCAAGCAACCATTCAAAGGGTGTTCGCTCTTGCTTTAACCTACTTGGATCTGGATCACTGTCTTGGGTGGAGGTCCTGGGGTGCAGTGAGCCAGAGCTTGTGGGGGCTGTAGAGAGGGCACCCAACTAATAGCTCTGGCAGCTACAAAAACCTCAGCAATTTGGGACAAAGCTCTCCTCTTTGGAAGCAGAGTACTACTGTGGCAAAAAGCTCAAAAGTAAAGTAATTGAGTGGCAACATGAGTAAGCAAAGGAAGCAAAGCAAGCACAGCAATCAAACCTTAGATTCCTTTTTTAGGGACAAAAAGGATCAAAGCATGGAATGTGAGGAAGACAACAAAGTCAGAACTCCTGCACCAAAAGCTTCCAAGAAAAATATGGTCATGGAGGAACTCAAGAAGGATTTTGAAAATCAAGTAAGAGGAGTGGAGGAAAAATTGGGAAGAGAAATGAGAATGATGCAAGAAAACCATGAAAGGAGAGTCAACAGCCTGATTGAAGAAAATAACACCTTAAAAATAGATTAACTCAAACGGCAAAAGAGGCCCAAAAAAGCCAATGAGGAGAAGACTGCCTTAAAAAGCCAAATTTGCCAGATGGAAAAAGAATTTCAAAAGCTCACTGAGGAGAATAATTCGTTCAGAATTAGACTGAAGAAAATGGAAGCTAGTGACTTTATGAGAAATCAAGATGCTGTTAAACAGATCCAAACAAATGAAAAAATAGAAGGCAATGTGAAGTATCTCATTGGGAAAACCACTGATCTGGAAAATAGATCCAGGAGAGATAATTTTAAAATTATTGGACTACCTGAAAGCCATGATCAAAAAAAGAACCTAGAAATCATCCTTCAAGAAATTCTCGAGGAAAATTGTCCTGATATTTTAGAGCCAGAAGGCAAAATAGAAATTGAAAAAATCCACGGATCACCTCCTGAAAAAGATCCCAAAAAGAAAACTCCTAGGTGGGGCAGCTAGGTGGCACAGTGAATAGAGCACCAGCCCTGGAGTCAGGAGGACCTGAGTTCAAATCAGACCTCAGACACTTGACACAATTACTAGCCATGTGACTTTGGGCAAGTCACTTAACCCCAATTGCCCTCCAAAAAGCAAAAAAGAAAGAAAGAAAGAAAGAAAGAAAGAAAGAAAGAAAAAAGAAAGAAAGAAAGAAAGAAAGAAAGGAAGGAAGGAAGGAAGGAAGGAAGGAAGGAAGGAAGGAAAGGAAGAAAGAAAGAAAGAAAGAAAGAAAGAAAGAAAGAAAGAAAAAAGAAGAAAGAAGAAGAAGAAAGAAAGAAAGAAAGAAAGAAAGAAAGAAAGAAAGAAAGAAAGAAAGAAAGAAAGAAAGAAAGAAAGAAAGAAAGAAAGAAAGAAAACTCCTAGGAATATTATAGCCAGGTTCCAGAGTTCCGAGATCAAGGAGAAAATATTACAAGCAGTCAAGAAGAAACCATTTGAATACTGTGGAAACACAATCAGGATAACACAAGATAAAGCAGCTTCTACATTAAGGGATTGAAAGCCTTGGAATATGATATCAAAGGAGCTAGAGTATAATGCTTCAGGGGAAAATGTGGTCATTCAATGAAATAGAGGACTTTCAAACATTCTTGAAGAAAAAAACAGAGTTGAATAGAAAAATTTACATTCAGATACAAGAAGCAAGAGAAGCATGAAAAGATAAACAGGGAAAAGAAATCATAAGGAACTTATTAAAGTTGTACGTTCCTACATGGAAAAATGATAATTGTAACTTATGAAACTTTTCTCAGTATGAGGATAGTTGAAGGGAATATAAATGTATATATATGTGTGTGTGTGTGTGTGTGTGTGTAAATATATATATATATATATATATACATACATTTATATGTCTATATAGGAGGGTATATGTGCATATGAATACATATGTGAATATGTGTATATATGTGTACAGGTATACATAAACAGAGGGCACAGGATCAATTGAATAGGAAGGGATGATATTTCAAAAATAAAATTAAGAGGTGAGAGAGGAATGTGACAGGAGATAGGGAGAGATAGAATAGGGTAAATTATCTCATATAAAAGAGGCAAGGGAAAACTGTTACAATGGAGGGGAAGAACAGGAAGGCAAAAGGGAATGGGTCAACCTTACTCTCATTAAATTTGGCTTAAGGAGGGAATAACATACACACTGAATCTTATCCTACAGGAAAGTAGCAGGGAAGGGAATAAGAGGGGGGATGATAGAAGGGAGGCTAGATTGGGCGGGGGGGATAGCTAGAAGCACACACTTTTGAAAAGAGACTGGGTCAAAGTAGAAAATAGAACAAGTGGGGGGCGGAATAGGATGGAGGGAAATATAGTCAGTCTCTCACAATATATCCACTATGGATATGTTTTGCATAACTACACATGTACAGCCTATATTGAATTGCTTATCTTCCCAGTAAGGGTGGGTGATGAAGGAAGAAGGGAAAGAATCTGGAATTCAAAGTTTTAAAATAAAATGTTGTAGCAGCAAGCACCCCAACATTCCCAGGGTGGCTGCCAACACAGGTTCTTAGATCTGCTTTTGTAAAGGAAAGCAACTCAAAACCGGTTAACAAGCTTACTTTAATCAAACAAACATATATTACCTAGTCTGGAAAGGTCAGCACCCCAAACTTCAGAGTATACAGACAGATCAAACAGACAGACTTCCAAACTGTTCAACCATTATATCAATACCAAATCACAGTTACCAGAGAGGGAAGCATCAACATCTGGGTTTTCAAAGCCGGGGGGCTCTCAACAGCTGCCCAGAGTCTCATCTGGTCAAATCACACAACACTTCTCAAAGTGAGCCCCAAAGCAAAGCCTCAAGTCAGGAATTATATAGTCTTCTCCTGGCTCAGAGAATGTAACCACCCTCTTGACCCAATCACACAGCATTAAGGTGTGGTCATTCCGGAAAACCAAGCCTCCTACCACAGGCTCCATATGACCACATTCAGCCTATTAGGGGGCAGAGTATACTTTCAAATTAAAGAAGGTTCTCAGAGTCACTTAAGTCAATCAAAGTCTCTTAAGCCAATCAAAGGGTCTAGGGGCAGGGAAGATCTTCAAATCTGCATTTCCATTGCAAATGTTTAAAAATATATATTGTTGTTGTTGTTTTTAGTATGCAACTGAGAAATAAGACATACAGGCATTGGGGTATGGAGATCCATCTTGCCCTACCAGAAAGTTGGAGGGGGGATAGGGGAAGATATAGTAGAGAGCAAATTGGGGGAGGGGGTATTCAGTGGGATCACTGTTTTGGGGTGGGGGTAGGGAAAAGACGGGGAGAAAATTTGTAACTCCAAATCTTGTGGAAATGAATGTTGTAAAATAAACATAATTATTTTTAAAAGAGTATGACATCCAATTTTAAAAGAAACTGATAAATTTATCTGAATTAGTCTTCCTCTAAATGATGAGTCATCAGAGTCTACAAACAGGCATTTCTCATAAGAAGAAGCATACTATCAATAATCACATGAAAAAAGTTCAAAATCATTAATGACCAAAAAATACGAACAAAATAAGTCTAAAGTTCTACCTGAATCCCGTCAAATGGACAAAAATAGCCAAATTTGATAAAATTTAGGGATCACATGGAATCATTAAAACAGGAGCTCTATTATACAACTGTTAGAGTTGTGAATTGGACCAGCCTTTTTGGAAAGTACAATGTAGTGAGTTACCAAAATGAGCACACACTTTAATGCAGTCATCATTTCCCTCCCTGCTCTTGTTCCTGGCTTCTGAACTTCAAAACCATGCCTGACACTGTCTCATCCTGGAACTTCCCTTCGAGCATAGGGCCTCCTCATCCTCAATACCCAACAATACCTTCAGCCTTATCAACCTGAAATATCCCTCTTTAAGACCCATGTCCTTCTCCCATTGGTGAGTTCCTCCTAGGGAATTCATTTTGTGGAGGGGCCCGGGGTTTTCTCCATTCTCCTTCAGGTCCTATTCCTGGCTTCCAGACCATGTTCCTACAATGGTTACCTTCAGTCTCCCCCTACCCCAGCCTTTACAACTCCCTTTTGTATATCTTTCCCTATTAAAATTTAAGTTTCTTGAAGGCTGGGACTTTCTTTCTTTTTGCTTCTATCCATATCATCAGTGTTTAGCATGGTGCCTGGAATGAAATAATCACTTTAATAAATGCTTATTTTCTTCTTCCTTCCATGCTCCCACCAAATATAGCCCAAGGAGATGACTTACAGGGGGAAAAGACCTAACTGCACCTGGAAATACACACACACACACACACACACACACACACACATATATATATATACATACATATATATATGTGTGTTGTATAAATACACATGTATATGTGTATATATATACATATATGCACAAACACAAATAATGCTGACATATGTCATCTGTTTTATATATAATGTATAAGTATATTATACTGTAAGAAGAAAAATTGGGAACAAATTAGTCATCTATTGGGGAATAGCTAAACGAATTAAGGTGCATGTATGTAATAGAATAAAACTAAATCCAAAAAATGCATAAGAATAATTGAGAGAACTGTGAGAAGACTTGAAATGTTGGAATAAAGAAAAAAAAAGAACTAAATGAACCAAAGACACTTGATAATCACCATGTAGTTAAAAACAACTTCAACAAAAATCACATTATACACATAAAGAAGGTCAAAGGGATCAGTAAAACAAGGAAAAATGAATGCTACCATGTTAAAGCATATATTATACATAATATATATGTTATACACATTACATGTGTGATAAATATATTATTTACATATCCTTTGGAAGTGGAGTTAACAATTAGTAAATAACAAATTATAAATGCATGTCAATCACCAGAAATTTCCATTTTTTGTTAGTATCAGCTTACATTGTTTTCCTTATTCTTTTTTCTTATGTTCTTGCTCAAAAGAAAGGAATAATAATGATGATATTTTTGTTTCCCCCACAAAGACCTGCTCCCATACTGCACTGTGACATGGAGATGATCCTGGGTTTTCAAAGCATCTGTCTGGATTCTACCATTCTGGAAAGACATCAAGTACAATTCCAGCATCTAAGATGATTGGGTATGTTTTCTGAGGACCAGACCAGCTAAGTGCAGGGGAGAAGTCATCCCCAGTAGACTGACCACCTAACAATGAATTCTTTGGCCATGTCAACCCATGGAACAAAGGAAAAAATCATAATGTCCATCGGTCCTAAATAGCCCTCTTTCCACTTCTGCAGTGACGATGGCAGGGGATGCTAAGACCCTCTATAAACATTGATGTCACTCTTGGTATTCCAAATGTGAGATCTACATCTAATAACTAGAAAATAGACAGGCATTGGAAGATAGGAATTGTATCAGCCTTGACTTTCTTGATATAAAGAAAACCAAAAGACAAAAGCCTCTTCTCTTCCTCTTCTCATAAGATACCCCAAGTAATCGTTTAAAATGGGGAAGCAATTGGTTGATCTATAGAACCTCTCAAAGTTTCACAACTCAAGAAATTCACCTTTCTGAGTCCACTCCACAAACACCTGTGAAACCACTCAAGCTATCAAAGGTGTGGGTACCAAGTATTTGAGAGATATCCCACTAAAGAAACAATGTGGGGGTAGGTAGGTGATGCAGTGAATAGAGCACCAGCCTTGGAGTCAGGAGGACCTGAGTTCAAATCTGGCTTCAGACACTTAACACTTACTAGCTGTGTGACCTTGGGCAAGTCAGTTAACCCCAATTGCCCTGCCCTCCCCCCTCCAAAAAGAAAAAAGAAAAGAAAAAGAAGCAATGTGTTCCTTTCCCTTGTTAAAATGGTGGATTTAGCAGGTGTGTCTAGGCCAAAGCGAGGGCTAGACAGAGGCCTGTTGACTCCAAAAGAGTCGGAGTCCTCATTGAACATGTTCAAAAAGTTCACAAGAGTAACACAGAACATAAGGGTCTGGATATAAATTCTCCCGTCATTGAGAATATTCACATTCACAAGTTTCCTAAAATGGGTAGGCATACTCAGAGGAATCATGGCTGAATCCATGAGTTCCTGTTGTCATATTGAGATGATACTTCCTGAAAAGGAATATATTGTTTACTCAGACAAAAACAGGAGGTGGTTCAAAAAGAAAAGCTACCCCAAAAGAAACTGAAGGAACAAAAATTTATGAAACAGAAGTAAATGTGTCATTACTGTGTAATTAAGAGGGAAATTAAAATTTAAAAATAAATAAAACCAGAAGACAAAAGGAAGGTTATGCTCAATGGAAATGTGGCTCACACCAACTCTCTTTGAAAAAAGAAATTGATTTTGTCATGCATCCAAAAGCAACAAGAAAGTTCATTTCTTGGGACACTTGGTAATACCATATTTCAGTGTTTATGACAAATGTTTGTAGCTAATGTGACAACATCTGTAACAGAAACTGAAATAGAGAAATTCTAAGAACTTGATAAACCCTCAAAATTAAATCAAAATGGACTTTGTTGATATAATGCTATATAACCAAAGGGAGGAAAGTAAGAAATATTTTAGAAGCTATAATTCAGAAATAAGAAAGGAGAGAAATTAATGGTTTGTAGATCACACAGACACCTCCCACCTATACACAGAGAATATTTCTAAAAAAAAATAATAATAATTGGGAGACTTAAGACATAGCAAACACCAAGTCACAACACACACACACACACAAAGAAATTATTTCTATTTTAATAGACAGAAAATAATTCCTTACTGATGTGGGAGTGACTCCTGAAATAGTTGTCTGAGTACAGGTTAAAGCCTACACTAAAATTAAAACAAAACTAATAAAGAGAATAGAAATGAGGAGGAGAAAATGAGTGAAATAAAAATGACTTCATCCTGGCCTGTTTAAACAATTGATTGATACTGAAAAAATGGGAAATGGACAGAGAAATGGACATTGACCTTGTTCATGATTTCATAGAGAAGTCTAACTCATGTAAATCAATTGCCACCAAGAGAAAACCAAAAGAGGATAAAAACTGCCTCAGCAAACACTTGTTCTCCTTGCTAAATAGAGAGATATGGCAACACATAACAATGACTTAGACTATTGACTCATTTTTTTTTAAAGCTTAGAGATGGAGGGCAGAAGGTTACCAGTAGTGTTGCCTTATAAAACTGTGAAGAGCAGAGAAAGGAAAAACAAGGATAAATAAAGCTTGTTGAGAAACCCAACTAAGTCAGGCCAAGAATTTTTAAGAATGAAAATAAAAGGAAACAGCAAATAGTAGAAGAATGGAAAAGTTCTATAAAGATTTTTAGTAAACTCTTTCTGCATCTAGTACAGAGATGCTACCACATATGGCTCTAATATCACAGAAGCAATTGTTCTTGAAGAAGTGGAGATGGTACCAGTGAAAACAAAGATATGAAAAGTACCTTGATTAAGCCAAGTATTTTCTGAGGATTTGTTCAATTTTAAAGCTGAGTGATCAATTCTCAATTTGTTTGAAAGTGGGGAAAATGTTGGACCTCATTGTTAACAAAAGAGAGAATGTTAATTACTACTGAAATATATGCCTCCTTTCCCATCAACATAAAATGTTTATGAAAATCTGCACAAACATCAAGGGCATCCTTGATGATGCTATTATTAGGGGACAGACAGATTTTCAAAAGTTGGATTCTACAGCTAGATCACTACTTTAGAATAGGTATCTCCAGTTCCTTTACTCTTACTCTCTTGTCATTTTACTAAAACTGCTCTCTCCAAAGTTACTAATTCTCTCTCTTTGTGTGTGTGTGTGTGTGTGTGTGTGTGTGTGTGTGTGTGTGTGTATCTTTCTCTCTCAGCAAAGTGATTGGGGTTAAGTGACTTGCCCACAATCACACAGCTGGTAATTGTCAGATGTCTGAGGCTGGATTTGAACTCAGGCCAGGGCCAGAGCTCTATCCACTGCACCAACTAGCTGTCCCTGCCAATTATCTCTTAATTGCCATATCCAATGGTCTTTGCCCAATCTTCATCCTTCTTGGCTTCTCTTCAACCTTTGACACTATCAATTACCTTTTCTCCTTGATCCTCTTTTCTCTCTAGATTTTCATGATGCCACTCTTTCTTGATTTTCTCCTATCTCTCTAACCACCCCTCAGATTCCTTTGCTGATCTTTATCCAGATCAAGTTCTCTAACTGTGATAGTCCTACAGGGCTCTCTGTCCTGGGCACTCTACTCTTCTCCCTTTGCACTATTTCACTTAGTGATCTCATCAGCTCCCATGGATTCAATTATCATCTCTAGAGCTTATACTCCAATGATAATTCTCAAATCTACTTATCCAATCCTAACCTTTCTGTTGAACTCCAGTCTTGTATATCCAACTGCCTATTGGACATCTTAAACTAGATGCTCCATAACATCCTACTTAAACTCAACATGTCCAAAACTGAACTCATTATCTTTTCCCCAAAGCCTTCTCCCATTTCCAAAGTTCCCTTTTACTGTTGCAGGTACAGGTACCACCATCCCAGTGCCCTAGACTTACAACCCAGGTATCATCCTCCCCTTCTCACTATCTCTCCCCCCTTTCTTCCCCCCACCCTGCCATATATAATCTGTTGCCAAGTCCTGTCAATTCTACCCTTGCTACATCTCTCAAATACACCCAAATATACCATCCTCTCTCTGATACTGCATCACTGCTACAGGTCCTTATTACCTGATGCTATCACATTTAACCAACTGGTTGGGCTGCACCCACTGCAACTGCCCAAGTAATATTCCTATAGCATCACACACACACACACACACACACACACACACACACACACACACACACAAAATCTCCAACATCTCCCTGTCACCTCTAGCATCAAATATAAAATCCTCTGTTTGGCATTCAAAGTCCTTTATACCCTGGCCCTCTCTTACCTTTCCAGTCTTTTTATATCTTATACCCCACCACACACTCTGATTCAGTGACCCTGGCCTCCTTACTATTCATCAAACAAGACACTTCATATGGACTCTGGACATTTTCCCTGGTCATTCCCCATGCCTGGAAACCTTTCCTTCCTCCTTTCTACTTCCTGGCTTTCCTAGCTTCCTTCAAGTTCCACCTAAAATCCCACCTTCTACAAAAAGCCTCTTCCAATCCCTCTTAATTCTGGAGACTTCCTTCTGTTTATTACTTCCAATTTATTCTATGTAGAGCTTGTTTGTACATGGTTAATTAGCACGTTACCACCACCACCACCACCACCACCACCCCCCGTTAGATTGTGATCACCTGGAGAGGAGGGACTATCTTTCTTGGTATGTAATAGGTGTTTAATACAAGTTTAATAAATATGTGTTTGATGACTGTCTGATTATGAATATAAAGTGAGTGATTAGATAGGGAAATGTTTGCTCACCCAAAGCGTTCACCATTCTCAAGGAGAGGGTCC
This sequence comes from Gymnobelideus leadbeateri, assembly GCA_011680675.1. Lineage (NCBI taxonomy): Eukaryota > Metazoa > Chordata > Mammalia > Diprotodontia > Petauridae > Gymnobelideus > Gymnobelideus leadbeateri. Next base: position 45,806 of record WOXC01010754.1, on the reverse strand, counting down.
AAGTGGAAGAAGGATTCTCCATAAATGATAAAGAACCTCAAGATGTTCCTTTTTGCTCATGACATTATGCTGATTACATCAAGTTTCAAAACATTGCAGCATCGGGGCAGCTAGGTGGCGCAGTGAACAGAGCACCAGCCCTGGAGTCAGGAGGACCTCAGTTCAAATTAGACCTCAGGCACTTAACACAAAAACTAGCCATGTGACCTTGGGCAAGTCACTTAACCCCAATTGTCCTCCAAAAAGCAAAAAAATTAAATAAATATATTTATATAATTAAAAAAAACCATTGCAGAGTCTCTTAAATTACATCCACAGTCACTCAAAATAGTTTGTCCTCACTATGGAAAAACCAACTAAATGTAGAATGACTACTATCCATTATGTGGATAGTTTCATGGACTACCTATAGAGCTTATCAGTCTGCATTTATGCCTTGGATGGACACTGGAAGTGGACAGTTAAGTTGGCTCAGAATTAAACAGGAGAAGAATGGGCTTGACAGAGGCAGCTAACTAGTAGACAGAGCACTGAGCCTGGAGTTAGCCCTGAGTTCAGATGGAGCCTTAGAGGATTGCTAGCTGTGTAACCCTGGACAAATCACTCAATTTCTGTTCTCCTCAGTCTCCTCAACTGGAAAATGGAGATAGTAATAGCACCTACGTTGCAGGACCCAAAGAGGTAATATAGCATACTTTTTTTTTTTTCACAAAAATGTGCTTGATACATAGGAAACACTATGTAAATTCTTATTCATTTCCTCTTCCCTTCCCCTTTGGAAAACTGCCTTGTAAATTTAATGAACCCATCTTCTTGTAATCAGTATTCTTCAAGCAATGTAGTATGGATGCAGATAATGGAACACTATAATTTCTAATAATAATAATAATAATAGCTAACACTTCTATAGCACTTACTATGTGCCAGTCAGTGTGCTAAGGGCTTTACAGTTTTCTCATTTGATCCTCACAACTCTGGGAAGTAGATGCTATTCTTATCCCCACTTAACAGATGAAGAAACTGAGGTGGACAGAGATTAAATAACTTGCCAGGGTCACCCGGCTAGTAAATGTCTGAGGCCAGATTTGAACTAAGGCTCCCTGACTCCAGGTCCACTGTGTCATCTAGCTGCCCCAACAATTGAAGTTGAAGGTCATGCCAATGGAGAGGCACATGGTGGGCATGAACAAGCTGTGAAACAAACTTTTGTGTGGAGAAAATAAATGTCGGTCCCATACCTGTATATTGAGTACCTCTCTACTTTTCCTTTTTGGAGAAACCTAGATATAAATCAAACCTAAGCTTTCAGTACTTTTCCCTGGGTTTGGTGGTGGAGGGTAGGGGTGTAAAGAACAAAAAGGGGTGAAAGCCCAACTCTTTCATTACCAGGACCTAATCTACTTATCATATGCCTTTATCCAGGGCAGAAGAAACTCTTAGTTGTGAAGGAGGAGGCTTAATTATCCAACCTCCTTGGGTCCCGCATCAGGTTCTGTACTTACTGATGCCTATTCCTTTTATCTTTTTTTCTATAGCCAACGTATATAAGACTATGTTGAAATAATGTTGATAAGAAGAGGCAGCTTTGTTTAAGTCCTGTTTGGAGCCGGAAAGTTTTGTAAGAAAGGGTTTCCCTATTGCATATAATGCTGAGAAAGGAGAAATAACAAATAGTGAATAGAGAAAATTACTGGAGAACATTATACACTATGTACTTTGGCATAGTGATGAGTGAGCTATCCTTGGAGTCATTAAAATCTGGGTTTAAATCCTGCTTCTGACACATGCTGACCGTTTGTCCCTGGGCAAGTCATTTAATCTCTCAGTGATCCAGGCAATGTTCAAAGGCTGATTTGACTTGGTAGGACTTCCTTCCTGAGAATTCCTTATGCCAATGAAATTATAAGTCACTTTTTAAAAAAATTACACACAATTACATGCCAACAAACCTGAGAACATAAAAGTAATAGGTGACTACCCACAAAAAATAGAAAAACTAAGAAAATAATAAATAGATCATTTAAATGGCTCAATATCAGAAAAAGAAACCAGACCATTAATGAAATGATCTATTAAAAAAAGTGACTTTTGTGGAACTCTCAAAGAACAAATAGCACCAAAGCTATACAAACCTTTTTTTAAAAAGAAAAAGAAGGCACTCTACCCAATTTTTTCTAATCCTGATCCCAAACTCAAGAAGGAACAAGACAAGGAAAGGAATTGTAGACCGATATCATTAATGATTTGTAAGTGTGGGGAACCTGTGGCCTTGAGATTCTCAGTCCTTTGACTGAGTCTAACAAATCCTTTTATCAAGGAGATTTGTTCTGTGAAGTTTGGATTCAGTTAAAGGGCTGCACGGAGGACCCAGAGGGCCACATATGGCCTCAAAACTCCAGGATCCCCACACCTGCTAGAGGATCTGTTCTTTAGACCTGTGATTTCAGTGGGAGAGAGAATTCCTGGTAAGGAATTTCGCTCTGCTAATGTAGGTCAGCAACTAGCCTGTCACTTACAATATTAGAGAGTTGACTAGGGGCACTATGGGTTGTGACTTGCTGAGGTTCATATGGCCATTCCGTGTCAGAGCGAAGGTCTAGAAGCCAGATGTTCTTGATTCTCAGGTCAATTCTCTATCCTTTCCACTCCATGCTACATCTCAGTGATGAATCTTGGTACAAAATTTATTAAATAAAATATTAGCAAACAGACTATAATTTTTAAAAATCATGCATTATGATCAAAAGGGAGATATAAAAAGAAAGGGATGGTTCAATATTAGGAAAACAATGTAATTAATGGTTTAGCAATAAAATTATCTAAAACATTATTATATCAATAGACACAGAAAATATCTTTGATAATATATAATGCCCATTTATGTTGGACAAAAAAAACCAAGAAGAATGAAAATGGGAGTTTTTCCTTAATACAAAAAAGTTTATTTAAATTCAAGTCAGAAATGTATATAATTTATTTAAATGGAGGTTTCCATATTAACCTTTTGTCATCGTAGGTGTTCAGTACTATAACTTTACTTCTCTGAACTGTTTTGGCTGCATCCCATATATTCAGATGCATTTTATTTATGCTGTTGTTACCTTTAAGGTAATCTTACTGACTTTGGTTTTTTTTTCAGATGCTTTATTAACTTCTATTTTGCATCATTCATTTCTGTAAGATTTTGAGTTACAAATCTTCTCCCTGTTTTTCCCCTACCCAATGTCCCAAAATAACAATCCCACAGGATATCCCCTCCCCCATTCAGCTCTCTCCCATATCTTCCCCCATACCCCCTTCGACTTTTCCAGTAGGGGAGGGTGGATCTCCATGCCCCAGTGCCTGTATATCTTAATTCCCAATTACATGTAAAATAATATTAATAATAGTATATATATATATTTTTTTTTAAACATTTGGTTTTAAAACTTTGAATACAAGATTCATTCCCTTCCTCTCTTGTCACCCACCCTTACTGGGAAGATAAGCAATTCAGTATAGGTTGTACATGTGTAGCTAATGCAAAATATTACCATAGTCGATATATTGTAAAAGACTGATTAGATTTCCCTCCCTCCTATCTCACCTCCCACTTGTTCTATTCTCTACTTTGATCTTGTTCCTTTTCAAAAGTGGGTGCTTCCAACTTCCCTCCCCCCCAGCCTGCCCTCCTTTCCATCATCCTCCCTCTCATCCCCTTCCCCCCTACTCTCCTATAGGATGAGATTCCCTATTTAGTGTGTATGTCATTCCCTCTCTGAGACAAATTCAATGAGAATAAGGTTGACCCATTCCCTTTTGCCTTCCTCCCCTCCATTGTAACCATTTGCCCTTGCCTCTTCTATATGAGACAGTTCACCCCACTCTGTCTCTCCCCATCTCCTCCCACCACATTCCTCTTTCACCTCTTAATTTTACCTTTTTAAGTATCATCCCTTCCTATTAAATTGGTCCTGTGCCCTCTATCTATGCACACCTCTAAACATATATACACACATTCACATATGTATTCACACGCACATATACCCTCTGATATAAATATATATACACATATTTCTATTCCCTTCAACTATGTTCAAACTGAGAAAAGTTTCATCAGTTACAATTATTGTTTTTCCATGTATGAATGTAAATAGTTCAACTTTGATAAGTTCCTTGTGATTTCTTTTCCCTGGTTACCTTCTCATGCTTCTCTTCCTTCTTGAATCTGAATGTCAAATTTTCTATTCAACTCTGGTTTTTTCATCAAGAATACTTGAAAGTCCTCTATTCCACTGAATGACCATATTTTCACCTGAAACATGATACTCAGTTTTGCTGGGTAGGTGATTCTTGGTTTTAATCCCAACTCCTTTAACCTCTGGAATATCATATTCCAGGCCCTTGGATCCTTCAGTGTAGAAGCTGCCAGATCCTGTGTTAATCTGATTGTGTTTCCACAATATTCAAATTGTTTCTTCCTGGCTGCTTATAATATTCTCTCCTTGATATGGGAATTCTGGAACCTGGCTATGATATTCCTAGGAATTTTCTTTCTGGGATCTTTTTCAGGAGGTGATTGGTGGATTCTTTCAACCTCTATTTTGCCCTCTGGTTCTAAAACATCGGGGTAATTTTCCTTGAGAATTTCTTGAAGGGTGATTTCTAGGTTCTTTCTTTGATCATGGCTTTCAGGTAGTCCAATAAATTTTAAATGATCTCTTCTGGATCTATTTTCCAGGTCAGTGGTTTTTCCCATGAGGTATTTCACATTGCCTTCTATTCTTTCATTTGTTTAGATCTGTTTAACAGCATCTTGATTTCTCATAAAATCACTAGCTTCCATTTACTCCAATCTAATTCTGAAGGAATGATTCTCTCAGTGAGCTTTTGAGGTTCTTTTTCCATCTGGCAAATTCAGCTTTTTGAGGCATTCTTCTCCTCATTGCCTTTTTGAGCCTCTTTTGCCATATGAGTTAGTCTATTTTTTAAGGTGTTGTTTTCCTCAGTTAGGCTGTTGACTCTCATTTCATAATTTTCTTACATCTTTCTTATTTCTCTTCCCAATTTTTCCTTCACTTCTCTTATCTGCTTCTTAAGGTCCTCTATGGCCTGTAACCAGCTCGTGTTTTCCTTTGAAGTTTTTGGTGCAGGAGTTCTGACTTCCTGTCTTCCTCCTGTTCCATGCTTTGATCCTTTTTGTCCCCAAAATAGAAGTCTAATGTTGGATTCTTCTTTTTGCTTTGCTTCCTTTGCCTGGTCATGTCACCACTCAGTCACTTGACCCCTGGGTTTTTTTGCCACAGTAGGACTCTGCCACCAGACAAGGGAGCTTCATTCCAAACACTGGGGTTTTCTCAGCTGCCAGAGGTATTAGTTGGGTGCCTTCTCTGAAGCCTTTACACACTCTGGCAAGCTGGTCACACACCCCAGGACCTCTACCCTAGACCGCAATTCAGATCCAAGCAGGTTAAAGCAAGAATGATTACCTCTTAGACTGGTCACTTGGTCTGGTCCCCCTACAATCTGCAGGCCAGGAGCTGAAGCAGCCACATGTGGCTGTGGCTGCAGGACCCCAGCATCTCAGCCGCTTCTTGCCCTGGGGGCAAAAGCCAATGCACTCTGGTCAGGCCCGCCCTGGGGTCAAAACCTCTGGGTCACTCGGGCCTAGACTGGGCTCCCAGATGCTGGCCATTCCCTGCTGGGCTGCCAGGCTCTCCTCAGCAGGAGGTTAGCTTCTCTATGTCATTTTGTGGGTTCTGTACCTCCAAAGTTTGTTCAGAGTCCCCTTTTACATGAATTGGGAAAGGTGAAAGCCAGAGCCCCGAAGAAGTCCTGTTTCTACTCTGCCATCTTGACTCCTCCCCCTGTTACTGACTTTGACATTTATTTTTCTTGAACTCAAGCATTGTTCAATAAATCAGGTTTGGTTTTTATTTTAATTTTCATATGGACCAGGATCTTTTAATCATATTATCAATGCTTACTCTAGCTTTATTGAATTTCATAATAATCATTTGGCCATCAAAAAAGTCATCTCTGTTGTTATAGTTTTCACGAAATCTTGTAATGACTTGAATATTTCATGGAAATCAACTTGTTGGAGAAACACCTTAAATTTTGGTCTATTGAATCAAATGTTCTCTTATGGTCAAGGACCCATAAGCATAAGAGAATCTTTCATTCTCTGTGTTAATCAATCGTATTACTGTAAAGATGTGATCTGCTATAAAATACCATTTGTGAAAAGTTACTTGTTCCCTTCTCACACCTTCATCATGAAGATCTTCCATTCCCCTTGAACTTGCTGATATAACAGGAAGGGGTGGGGTAGGAGGAAGCTAGAGCTGACTAGAGCCAGTGAGGTGACTGGAAGCTGTGGCAGCGGTGGTGCAAACTCCTTTTTTTTTTTTTTGAGCCAGACAGAATTTCTGCTAAAGACTCCTGATGAGGACTACCAGGGACGGGAACTGTGTGTGTTGGGGTGGGGGAGGGGTAGAGCTGCTGGGAGCGAGCTTTGTGGACACTGAGCAGTTGCCTTGAGGAGAGGAGGACCTTTGTCTGAGGTAGCCTGTTTTGAAGGCTTGAGAATGTGGGTGTTTACTACATTAACTACACGTGCCAGCTCTATAGCTACTGTGATGGCTTTGACTTTCTGGTTTGGGGACTCAATTTTCTGGTCTTTGAATAAATGTTCTAGCTTTGTCCCCCATGTAGAGAGCCTGTTATATTTTGTGATTAATAACCATATCAGCATATTCATAGTTACCGTAGGCATTGCAAATACTGCATTGTTGATAGATGTGGTGGCACAGAGGATAAAGTCCCAGACCTGGAGTCAGGAAGACTTGAGTTCAAATTCAGCCTCAGACACTTCCTAGTTGTATGACACTGGGCCAGTTACTAACCTCAGTTTCCTCAGCTGTAAAATGAAGAATAATGCCTACCTCCCAAGGTTATTGTGAGGATCAAATGCAATAATAATTGTAAAGTGTTTATTTAACATAGTGCCTGGTAAATAATAAATTCTATGTAAATGTTAGATATTGTTATTATTCATCAAGATTATGTAGACACGGGAGAAATAGTCATGTGGGTTGGGAGTTGCTGCTATTTTCTTAGATACTTTGTTTTTGGTTATAATAAGGTCTGTAAAAAATAAAGGATTGAAGCATAATTTATAAGTACAATATTTTAAAATTCTGTTTTTCTAAAATTACCCAAAATACAACAATGTGAATGAAAGCAACACTGGAAGATAGCCGGTTTCAAATGAGTTCTGATACCAATTATCCTAGAGACTAAATGAGCAGAAGGTTGCATATATTATCATCTGCAGTGTTTTTCTCAACTAGTTTTACTCAGCTGTGCAGTGTCTGATCAGTCAGTCAATATATATTTATTAAGCACTCATTATGTACCAGGTACTGTGCTGAACTCTGGGGATGCAAAGAAAGGCAAAATATAGTCCCTCCTTTCAAGGAACTCACGCAGCTAGGTGGCACAGTGAATAGAGCACTGGTCCTGGAGTTAGAAGGACCTGAGTTCAAATCTGGCCTCAGACACTTAACACTTACTAGCCATGTGACCTTGGCAAGTCACTTAATCCCAATTACCCTACCTTTCCCCCTCCAAAAAAAAAAAAGAATATGATCAATTTTTGTGATTGTTCCATGCATGTTAAAAAAAATGTACACATAGCCTTACTTCAGCAATAAACTTACAAAAATCAGCTTTATAACTGAAGATTCCCCCAAATATCAGGAAATAATCTTTTTTTTTTCCACTAAGTTCTTTGCATCTATCTATGAAATTCACTTTATTCAATACTGCCAATTTGTTGGTCACAAGGAGAAAGAGTATCTATAGTTACATTAATGTTTTAAAAGTCTAAAATCTGTGATTCTTAATGGATCACTGCAGAAAGGGAAGAGCTGCACAGAATGAAATGTCATTTAAATTTTTATTTGTTCGTTTCATGTGTTGCCAGTATTAAAGAACTGATAGACTAATGACCAGTCTGCTGTTGATAAGCCCCTTCATGTTCCTCAGAGGGCAGACTGGGACTCAAAGCCAGCATGACAAATAGAACTTTCCTAAACCTGGGCTCCATTTGCTGTAGATCTCAAAGAACTCAGCATGCAGCTAGGTGACACAGTAAATAGAGCACCAGCCCTGGAGTCAGGAGAATCTGAGTTCAAATCTGGCCTCAGACACTTAACACAAAAAATTAGCTGTGTGACCTTGGGCAAGTCACTTAACCCCACTTGCCCTCCAAGAAGAAAAAAAAAAAACCAAAGAAACAAAAAACTCAGCGTAGTCTCCATGACATGATGAAGCAATAAAATAGGACTTTGTGGAGATTGTAGTATATTTCCAATGATGACCTATTGCATAAAGAGCAGTATGTGAGATATTTTATTAAGGACAACTAGGATCAGAAAAGGAGGTAGATAAATCATCTAATAAGAACAAGAGGGAGCAAATGGATGGTTCAAATGCCTCACTAGAAGCTAGAATCTCACTAGAACAAGAGGACCTAATGGCCTCCCCCACACTTTAGAGAGGATCCACAGGAGAACACAGACGATAAGGCATGAAGGGATTGTGAGCTTCCCAGAGGGCTGAAGTAAGATCACAACTCCCCTGAAGTGTTAGAGAAGACAGTGTGCTTTATGCCTATAGCTCCTCTTTCTATTTTCCCCGTTTATGTATTACATTCTGAAATTTGCTGCCACTTTCATGGAGAAGAAAGAGAAATTGTTCTTGTGTCGAATGTAAAGATTGATTGATATGTACTATCTTCCCCATTAGAATGGGGAGATATCCCATGATCTCCCATGAGCTCATGGGTGAGTTTGTTGAGAAGAGGGACTATCTTACTTTTTTTTTCTATTGTCATTCTCAGCACTATGCATGGTGCTTTGCATGCAAAAAACATGCTTAATAAATGTTTTATTCATTCATCCATTCATTCAAGAAAATTATGAAATTTCAGAAAATAATTTAATTTTCTACATTTCTTCCTCGAGAGCTGTGACCCTTTCTTTTATATATATATATATATATATATTTTTTTTTTTTTTTAATTGCAAACCATCAAACAACCATCTGAAACATCACTTCGAATCACTCATGATAAGAGAAAAGAAATTTAAAGTCACTCTGGGGTTTCCATTGACACCCTCAAAAATGATCAGAGATGATAAAAGAAGGAAATGATCACATATGCTAGTACTTGTCGGTCATTCTCAATGTTGAAAGAGCTAGGCACTGTTAGAGCTGTCAGATGGCACAACCATTCCAGAAAAGTCACATAAATGGAAATAAAGCGCTTATTAATTGTAGGAATACTAGGTGACACAGTAGATAAAGTACTGAGCTGGGAACCAGGAAGACTCATCTTTGTGAGTTCAAATCAAGCCTCAGACACCCTATAGCTGTGTGACCTTGGCCAAGTCACTCAACCCTGCTTGCCTCACTTTCCTCATCTGTAAAATGAACTGGAGAAGGAAATGGCAAGCCACGCCAAATGGGGTCATGAAGAAAGGACACAATTGAAAAGACTGGACACCAATTCACTATGCTGCTTGATATAGTTACCTCTCAATTTGAACTAATGTAAGACAACTAAGTGGCACAGCAGATGGAGTTCCAGGCCTGGAATTAGGAAGATTCATCTTCTTGAATTCAAGTCTGGTTTCAGCCACTTACTAGCTGTGTGACACTGGGCAAGTCACTTAACCCTGTTTACCTCAGTCTCCTCATCTGTAAAATGAGCTGGAGGAGGAAATGGCAAACCACTCCAGTATCTTTGCCAAGAAAACCCCAAATGGGGCCTCCAAGAGTCAGACCCGACTGAAACAAGCAAACAACAAAACTGAATGAGTGTATCTCAGTGGATAGAATGTCCAATGTAGGGCCAGGAAGACCTGAGTTCAAATCAGGACTCAGATATTTACTACTTGTGGGCAAGTTGCTTAACTGCTTTCTTCCTCAGTTTGTAAAACAGATTAATACTAGTACCTACCTCATAGAATTGTTACAAAGGCTCAATTAGAGAACGAATAAAAACCACATTTCAAAAATTGGGTCAATATAAACGTGAGCCACTAGACATTAAAGCCTGATAGAAACACAAGTTATCATTCTATGAGATTCTTTTAGTGACTCTCCAGCTTCCCAGTACTGGTCACCTAGGATGGTAGAAGCCCTGACTTCCCTCCAGTTTCTATTTACTTCCTTGCTTCTCCCCAGAATTTCAAGCCCTCCAGTCAATAATTAATGGAGAATTCCTATTCCGTTCTCATAGCCCATAATCATTCTGATTGTCCTTGGGCTGATAAGCCTAGAATTGACTGCCAAGGGGAAGTGAGAGTGGAGAAGATCCCTTTAAGCTGTAGTCACCACCTTCACTCCCCCATCCAAGACCCCCATGCCAATAGCCATCTTCTAAGCCCAGCCACATTCCCCAGCCACACCCACAGTACTTGGCAAACAGAAACAACAGACAGATAAATGCCTTTTAATAAAACCCAAGAATATGTTGGGGTTTCCAGTCCCACAGGGGAACTAGGAATCTGTGGTACTCAGTTGTTTGCTGTTGTTGGTTCCTCATCTATAGAAGGCAAAGATGAAGGGTACAGAAGTACATCATCGATTACCATTGGTGGAATAGTTTCAACTTCTGGCGGCAGGCAACACTTTTTGTTACTTTCGCAACGTTCAAAGAAGACCTCATCGGATTTGCAGAGAATTCTGCAACGTCCTTTCCCACTCCAGCACTTCTTTGGAAACCATGTCTCTCCTCCAAGAGATAATCATTAAGCTCCTATAACTCTTCTAGGAACTGGGACCCCTAGTGGAGGTGGGGAGGGCAGGAATGCCCTGAAAATGTTTCCCAGTTTCTGACTTTGGATGTGTAGAGTACAGGGGAGGAAGGAAAGGGTCAGGGGAAAGACTGCCTGCCATCTGTTCTGAAGAATGCAAAGTATGGTTCTAGGCTTGCAAGTGCTCCCTGTGTCTGTGTCTAGGCCCGCTGAAACCCCTTCCCAGTTATGGATCACACATTGAAAAGTGTTCCCAGGGAGAGATATCTGGGAGGAAGGTGGGGTAGAACAGTGGAATTGATGGAGGTAAAATACCAAAAAGGTATTTTTCAAACCCCTGCCTATTTCAAACCCAATCCTTTTGCCCAACTTCAAACATATCCGATAGCCTAACCTTCTACCACAACCCCTCCTGACCCTCCAATTCCCCCAACCCAAATCTCAAGCTCCTTCCACATTCTAAGCCCCTCCCAATCCACCACCCAGTCCCCCAATCTTCATTCCAATCCACTCCCAGACTCTCATAATCCAGTTGTAACCCAGCTCTCCAAGATTGTATCCAACCCTCCAGCCCCTTTTAGACTAATCCCTTCTAGCATCAACTGACCCTCAAGTTACCAGCCCCTCCCCAACAGATCTAGAAGCTATACTAAATTGAAATAGGCAACAAGAAACCATGAGGGATGAATACTTATACCATCTACTCTTTGAGGAAACCAACTTGGAGGTGGCCATCAGAACTGCTCTCCCCTGGATCTTCTTAGGGACTTTCTTCAGTCTTGCTGGCCCTTCTCTTTCTGATCCCTTTCCCCTCCTCTCTAACCCCCAAAATATCCAGAATCATTTTTTATCCCTTTGATACCATCCCTGTTCCTTCTGGAAATAAGTAACATGGCTAGATTTACCTAGAGGTGCCTGGACTAGGATCAGGAAGACAGCCAAGATCAGGAAGACCACCTTCATGGTTGAAGGGAAAGGGGTTGAATGAATGCCCTATGGCCTGGAGCTCCTGCCTTTATTGTCCTTGCCTCCCAGAGGGCCAGAGATAGTAGACCCAAGACCGGGCAGAATGCTAGTAACGTGCAGGGATGATACCTGTCTCCCTCTGTCCCTACCCTCCTATCTTTCTCCTGGTTAATTATTGCCTTGCTGAAGTCAGCCAAGCCCTGGAGGGCGTGATCTCCATCCCCAGCCCTGACCTCCACGAGAGGATTTGTCTGTATTGCTGCCAACAGCCTGGCCCTTCCCATCCTCCCCATGGACTCCCACCACCACCACCACCATCTTTTTAGGGAGAGCTCTCTGTTCTGGGACAAAACAATCAGGAAACTTTCATCTAAGGCCAGAGAGACACTCTGTCCTTAATTGAACACAGACAAAGGGATTTTGAGCACAAAGAAAGGAAAGAACAAGAATGGGGGCAGAGGCAGGCAGGGATCTTCATTTCTGAACTTCTGGGCATCCAAGGCCTTTGCCAGGGTGCAAGGAGTCCAAGGTATTAAACAGAGCATTCTCATTTTGCCTTCCACTTCATCTCTCAACCCTGATCTGGGCAGAACAGCAGCAACTTGTAATTGCCAACAATTGGATTAAATTAGCTGCTGGACTCTATCATAGGATCAGCAATTCGTAAATATCCATAAGTGGTCAGTAGCAAAGGATGATGGGGAATGTATATAAGGTTGGAACAAGATCCAAGCCCTTCCTGGAATTCAAATCAGCTGGCCAATAAAGAGTTACTTATCACCTACTAGTTATTAAGTCCTGCACCCTACCCTGTGGAGACCCAGAAATAAAAGGCACTCACATTCCTAAAGTGCTTGAAGGCACCAAAAGTGCTTTTATCTCAACTGTGAGAAGATGAGTCGGGAGGCAATGGTAACAATCCAGGGAAAAGCTGATGAATAAAGGCCTAAGCTATGGAAAAAGGCTAGTTAGTCTTCTATATCAAGGGGAAGCACAATATGTTGGTGGAAAAAGCAACAAATTTGGAAACAGACCAGGGGAATTGAGTCTACAGATGACAATAGTATGTGACCCTGAAAGAATCACTTAACCTCTACGAGCCTCTATTTTCTTATCTATAAAAAGGGGGTGATAATATTTAAACTACTCACTTCATAGATTTGTTGTAGGGGATGTACTTTGTAAGCAATTCCACTATTGAAGATATGCCCCAAGGAAGTGAAAGAGAGGAAAAGGTCCCATGTATATAAAAATATTCATAGGAACCCTTTTTGTGGTAGGAAATAAAATTGGGGAGTGCAAATTGATTGGAGAATGGTTGAACAAGCTGTGACACATGACTGCAATAGATGATGATGATGATGATGATGATGATGATGATGATGATGATGATGATGATGATGATGATGACGATGCTGCCTTAGGAGGAAGTAGCTATGTGGCACAGTGGATAGAGCATGTGACCTATAGGATTTCTCCCCTTCCTGACTTCAGATCTGGCCTCAGACACTTACTAGCTGTGTGACCTTGGGCAAGTCACCTAACCCAGTTTGCCTCAGTTCCTCATCTGTCAAATGAACTGGAGAAGGACAAGGCAAACCATTCTAGTATCTTTGCCAAGAAAACCCCAAATGGGGTTACCAAGAATTGGACACAACTGAAAAATAATTGAACAAGAGCAACAGCAATGCCCTAGGAATCCATGAATTTCAGGAATTCAGAGAAACATTGGAAAATGTTTATAAACTGATATAGGACAAATAAAGCAGAGGTCACATCATCAACAAGCACTTATTAAGCCCTTTCTGTGCTCCAGACATTCTGAGAACACAATAACAAGCCAAAAGAAAGATAATCTTTGCCCTTGAGGAGCTTATATTCTAGTGGGGGGAAGACAATATAGAAAAGGAAGATGGAAGTTAGGGCCAGTGGAGTACTTGGGTTCCATGGTACCTGAGTCTGAAAAATGAAGGATGGTTGTTCTGGACCCCTCCTAATGTGTAAGTACCATTTGTCACCCCTCACCACCCACCCCTCTACTCAATAAACTCCAATGACTCCTTATTGTCTCCTGGATCAAATACAAAATGATCTGTTTGGCATTCAGAGCCTAAAACCTAGCCCTCTCCTACCTTCCAGTCTTCTTACACCATAATCTCTGACACCATTCTTTGATCCTGCAACAACAGACATTTTCTCTGGCTACTCCCCATGCCTCCTTGAATCTGCCTACCAGCTTTCCTGGCTTCCTTCAAGGTCTAAATAAAATTTACAGTTTTAGTTCTACAGGAAGCCCTTCCCAACCCCTCATCATCCCAATGGTTATTCCTCAGCAGGACAGAGCCTTGGGGTACATGCACAATTAGGATGATTTGGAAGATGACCAAGCAAAGGAAACTACTTGACAGGTAAGAGAAGAATCAAAGGGAAAACCTCTCATAGAAAATAGTTCTTGAGCTGAGTCTTGAAAGAAGCCAGAGATTCTGAGAGACAGCAATGAGGACGAGCCTGGGTTCAAAGGTATTGATATGATTACTAAAATATGCTTGTAGAACACAAAGTGGGCCATATGCTAGGGTGTTATCCTTTTTTAGAAATATAATATTCTTCAATTAACAAAAATCGATTTTCTCTCCCTCTTACCTCTCCCTACACACTGAAAAAAAGAAGAAACAAAAAGCAAAACCCTTGTGACAAATATAGTCAAGCAAAACATGAAGCTCAGTTTCTAGTGCCAGCTACCACACCACCCCAGCTACCACATATCTATTTTCTGCATATCAATATATGTTTGTACATGTTGTCTCCACCCAGAAACTTGCTGGCAGGTGTTATTTCATTTTTGTCCTTATACCCCCAGGTTTTAGTATAGAGTCTGGCAGCTAAGTGGTACAGTGGATAGAGTGCCAGGCCTGGAGTAAGAAGCACCTGAGTTCAAATCTGGCCTCAGACACTTACTGGTTGTGTGACCCTGGGCAAGTCACTTAACCCTGTTTGCTTCAGTTCCTCATCTGTAAAATGAGCTGGAGAAGGAAAAGGCAAACCACTCTGGTATCTTTGTCAAGAAAGTCCCCAAAAAGGGATAACAGAGAGTCAGACATGACTGAAATGACTCAGCAACAAGAATAATAAATGTTTATTGAGATGAATTGAATTGAAGTACCTACTGGGTGCTGGCTGGGCATGGGTGGATCAGTGAATAGTAGTGTGCCAGGCCTAAAGTCAAGAAGACTCATCGTCATGAGTCCAAATCTGGCCCTACACATTTACTAGCTATATTGCCGAGGCAAGTCACTTAACCCTGTTTGCCTCTGTTTCCTCACCTGTAAAATGAGCTGGAGAAGGAAATGGCAAACAACACCTGTATCTTTGCTAAGAAAACCCCGAATGGGGTCAAGAAGAATCAGACATAACAGAAACTAAAACTAAACACCACCACCACCTACTAGGTGCCAATAACACTGGCCATGTATTGGTCATTTCCAAATATGTACACCTTATTTTGTACCTTGAGATCAGAATTTCTGTCAAAAGGTAGACAGAATACTTCATCATCAGCCCTTTAGAATCCTGGCTAGTCAGATTATTTATCAAATTTCTTAAATCTTTCAAAGTTGATTTCTTTACAATTGCATTTATTGTATCTATGGTTTTCCTAGTTCTGCTCACTTAACTTTGTATCAGTTCATAGGAGCCTTCCCAGATCTCCCTGAAAATCCCTTTTATAATTCCTTATGGTTCAATAATCTTCTATTACATTCACATAGCATTATTTGTTCAGCCATTTCCCATGTTGCATGCACATGCCCACCTTCATAAACCCAGTGGCTCCCTATCATCTCCAGAATTAAATAGGAAATTCTCTCTCAGCTCCAGGCATTTTCTCCCACTCTTTCCTATGCCTGGAACACTCTCCCTTCCCATCTCCATCCTTCAGCCTTCCCTGGCTTCCCCTAAGCCCCAATTAAAATGCTGCTTTCTACAGGAAGCCTTCCCCAACCCCTCAATGCTAATGCCTCTCTCTGTTGATTATTTCCTATTTCTCCTGTATGTCGTTTGTGCATATTTGTTGTTTTGCTGTTTTTCTTGTTAGATTGCCACCCCCTTGAGGACAAGGACTGTCTTTTGCCTCTTTTTGTATCCCTAACACTTACCACAGTGCCTGGCACACAGTAGGTGCTTAACAAATGCTTATTGACTGATGAAAGAAATCTATTCCAAGCCAAATCTATTCCATGGTGGGAGGCCTATGTAAATGCAAAGTGAGGCAGGGAGGTCCAAGACAAGGTTAGGAAATTGTCAACAGGACAATGTGTCTGTACCATAAACATGCATCTCATGAAGTAAGGCTGTAAGGAAGTTTGCAGGTAGATTTTAGAGATCTAGCAACAAAGGGCCTGAGATTTGTTGGCCCTCTTCAAAAAGCCAAACTGAGAGAGAAGCTTACAGTTTATCTCAGAGGAAAGAGGAAGCCACTGAAGGGTTTTTTGGAAGGAGAGTGATGTGGTCAGATCTGTACATTAGGACAAATCCCTTTCTTTCTCTGGGTCCCAATTTCTTCCTTTGTAAAGTGAGGGCATTGGACTAGATGGTTTACTATGTGCTGGGCACTGTGCTAAACTCTGGGAATACAAAAAGAACCAAAGACAGTCCCTGTCCTCAAGGAGCTGACCATCTAACAAGGGAGACAACATGCAAACACATACCTACAAAGCAAGCTACTTATAAGATAAATAGGAAATAATTAACAGAGGCAGTGGAATTAAGAAGTTTAGGGAGCTTTCTCCTGGGAGGAGCCAAGCAGGTAGCAGGAGCCTCATGTGAGGGGTGCGGATCCCGGAAGAGGCAGCACCAGCCAGGGCCAGGGCCGGGGAGTGTAGAAGGGCAAGGGGAGAAGCAGTCGGCATCCCCGGCCTAGTTCCCCACCACGGCGCCAGGGAGCAAACATGGCCCAGAACCTGAAGAACTTCAAGGGGCAGCTGCCCGCCAGGCCCTGAGGCATGGGTACAGCGCTGAAGCTGCTGCTCGGGGCGGGGCTATGCCCTACGGAGTCCGAGAGTCCGTGTTCACTGTGGAAGATGGGCAAAGAACCATTTTCTTTAACCAAATTGGGTGTGTACAGCAGAACACCATCCTTGCAGAAGGACTACACTTCAGGATCCCCTGGTTCCAGTACCCCATCATCTATGACATTCGTGCCTGGCCCCACAAGATCTCCTCCCACAGGCTCCAAAGACCTTCAGATGGTGAACATCTCCCTTCGAGTGCTCTCCCGACACAATACCCTGGAGCTGCCCAGCATGTACCAGCGCCTAGGGTTGGACTATGAAGAGTTGCCCTCTATTGTCAACGAGGTGCTCAAGAGTGTGGTGGCCAAGTTTAATGCCTCACAGCTAATCATGCAGCGCCCAGGTGTCCTTGTTGATCCGGCTCGAGCTGACAGAGAGAGCCAAGAACTTCAGCCTCATTCTGGATGATGTGGCCATCACAGAACTGAGCTTCAGCAGAGAGTACACAGCAGCAGTGGAGGCCAAGCAAGTGGCCCAGCAGGAGGCCCAGAGGGCTCAGTTTCTGGTGGAAAAGGCAAAACAGGAGCAGCGGCAAAAGATCGTCCAAGCTGAGGGTGAAGCTGAGGCTGCCAAGATGGGCAGGGAAACCCTGAGCAAGAACCCTGGCTACATCAAACTTCGGAAGATCTGAGCTGCCCAGAACATCTCCAAGACCATCAACACATCTCAGAACCAAATCTATCTTACTGCTGACAACCTTGTGCTGAACTTGCAGGATGAAAGCTTCACTCGAGGAAGTGACAGCCTTATCAAGGGCAAGAAATAGAGACGTCCTCCTGACCTCAAGAGAAAGCTGATCTCTTCCTCCCTGAGTTAGTCTTGGATGAGCCGGCAGATGGGTCCACCTCCCTCACCCCACCATCATGTGACTTTCCTCCACCATCACACCATCCCTTCCCCACTCGTTGGATAAATGAAGACTGACAGATATTCCTTTCCCTAACCTCCCCACCCCATATTTTGCTGGGGGCCTGGGGTATAAGGACTGTGTGATTTCTCAGTAATTTCCTCTCTAGCTGGTTTCCTCCAAGGCCAGGAGGAGATAACAGCTATCCCAGGAATTCTCAATAAATTTTTATTACTTAAAAAAAAAAAGAGGTTTAGGGAAGGCTTCCTGTAGGAGGTGGGATTTTTCATTGGGGATTTTAAGGAAGCCAAGCAGCTCACTGGTTATAGATAACTGACCAGCACTGTGGGTCTGAGGGCTTCATGCTGATGTAGACCCAAAGACATCAGTCTTCAGGTGAGCAGAGAAGGTCAAACCAAAGGGCTGGCAGAATTCCTTGGGAATCAGGAACTTCACTCAACAATATTCATTATGAAGTTACCCTAGTTGTCTCTATGCATTTCTTCCCTCCTTCAGGTAAAAGGGTCTGATCTAACTGGCCTACATCAACATTACCCTGCAATAAATACTTATGGTACAATGTAGCCTACTGCAGCAAGAAGCAGTTATATATATATATATATTGTTCTCCAGGGTCACTGGAAGTCTTAGCTTTGGAGAGACTTTCTCATTAATGTTCCTACTAAATTTGTTTGGTTTCCCCCCCTACCTTTCCCAAGTTCTTCTGATCATCTCTTATCTTCTCCAGTTTTGAATTTCTTTCTCTTGGCCTCTCTGATTTTCTATCCTTTTTAAATAGTATTTTCTCCAAGTATATGTAAGGAAAATTTTTAGCATTCAGTTTTACAAAATTTTGAGTTCCAAATTTTTCTCCCTTCTCCCTTTCCTTCCTCCCCTTTCCTCCATTCTTCCTAAAATGGTAAGGAATTTGATATAGGATATATATATATATATATATATATATATATATATATATATATGATCATGTCAACCATATTTCCATATTAACCATAATTATTTTAGAAAAAATAGACCAGGGGTGGCTAGGTGGCACAGTGAGTAAGCGCCGGCCTCGGAATTGGGATGACCCGGGATCGAATCCAGCCTCAGAAAATGAGCACCCACAAATAAATAATGACTAGCCGTGTAACCTTGATCAAGTTACTTAACCCCAATTGCTTTAAAAAAAATAGACCAAAATAAAAAATAAAATGAAAATAGTATGCTTCAGACCGCATTCAGAGCCTAGAGTTCTTTCTCGGAATGTGGATAGCATTTTCCATCATGATTGTCTTGCTGAGAAAAGCTAAGTCAGTCATAGTTGTTTATCACACAATGTTGCTGTTATTGCATACAATGTTCTCCTGATTCTACTCATTTCACCTTGCATCAGTTCACATAAAATTTTCCAGGTTTTTCTGAAAGCTTCCTCATTTTATATAGCATCATAGTATTCCATTACATTCCTATACTACAGCTTGTTCAGTCATTCCCGTTGATGGGCATCCCCTCAGTTTCCAATTCTTGGCCACCACAAAAAGAGCTGCTATAAATATTTTTGTACACGTGGGTCCTTTTCCTTTTTTCTAATCTCTTTGGGGTACAGACCTAGTAGTGGTCTGTACAAGGATGTGCACGGTTTGTTGACCTTTCTGATTTTTTCCATTTTCTTCTTCTCTCTCCTGCCTCCTCCTCTCCCCATCTAACTTTTCTCATTGTTCCTTCCCCCTCTTTCCAACGGGCTTTTTTTTTTCTCCCACCCCTCCTGTTCCCTGTTCTAAACCTTTTCCTGGTCTATGGCCACCAGATGGAGCCACTGCCCTCCCTTTCATGTTCTCCCCATCTATCCCCTGAAGGCTCACAGGTCTAGTAAGGAAGTGCCTGGACAAGACTTACGCTCTCCTTAGCTCATTGTGTGAGACTTCCTGGCTCTGCAGACATACACAGAGCTAGCACTCTCTCAAGTTAGGATGGAAGGGGACAGAAAGAGAGGACAGGGTGTAGAATCTTTTGTAAAGTTGCACTTTTTACACTTTACAAAGCTCGTTCCTCATAATGGCTGTGGAAAGAAAGGAGAGAAGAAAAGAAAGTATCATTATTCCCCTTTTAAAGGGGAAGAACATGAGGGTCAGAGAGAGGAAGCTGTTTGTCTAGCATCAGAGAGGAAGCATCAAGACTCCTTCCACTCCTAGATCCTGCTGCCCAACAAACGACGAACGGACAAATTTGCCCACTAATATTGTTAGGAAATTCTAGAGGACTTGGGCAAGGAGAAAAAAAAGAAGAAAGGAGAGGGAAGAGACAAAAATGCTTACATCTGGAGCCCAGGTAAGTATCAGAATCATTGACAGAATTAGACACTGATTAAAGGACCTGCTTTGGGGGGGATCATAAAATTATGGAATCTTAGAGCATGAAGTGACCCTAGAAAGCATCTCTCTAATCCCTTAGTTGGAGCATAGATCTTCCCTGGCAGCACCCCTTCCAAGAGGTCATCCAGCCTCTTCTTAAACATCTGTAGTTGGGGGAGGCTAGGTGGCACAGTGAATAGAGCACCAGCCCTGCAGTCAGGAGGACCTGAGTTCAAATCTGGCCTCAGACACTTAACACAAAAACTAGCTGTGTGACCTTGGGCAAGTCACTTAACCCCAACTCTCCTCCAAAAAGCAAAAAAAAAAAAGATCTGCAGTGATAGTGAACTCACTCACAACCTCTAGAGACAATCCAGTTTCATTTTGGGCAGCTCTGATTCTTAGCAGTTTTTTCCTGATATTGAAATAATTTCCAAAAAACATTTTGGAAATGTCATGTTAAAAGGCATAAAGGTTTTAAGTGACATGAAAATAAGAATTGAAGTTGGAAAAATGACTGCAGAGGTATAGAAGGAGAAAAGGCGGGGGACAAAGGATTTCATTCAATTCAGCACAACAGATATTTTGGAGATGATATTGGGTCTAGCCCACCACCCCCAGCATGGCCCTTTTTCCTCTAAGTAATAACCAGAAACAAGAGTCAGGCAAGAGAATTTTAATGGATCAGCAATTGAATGAGCTTCCTGGAGATGAGGGGCAGGGAATAGGTGTGATTTCTTTCTAAGTCTTGTTCTTCATATCAAGTGTTCCTCCCAAGTTCATATTAGGTGTGTAAGTAGGCTTCACACAGCATCTTTTTCCATTTAGACAGAATATGTAGAATCTCTCCTTATTTTGACACTGCCCTCTGCAAAATCCTTTTCCGTCCCAGCATTTGCTTTTGCCTCTCACTGAAAAAAGGGGAAGGAGTATCCATCATCAGCAATGAATGAGGACAGGAGGTGGACATAGAAGATGAGGGGATATGGGACACAGCTTAGCATAGTGGAGAGAGTCTGGGCTGAGATTTGGGACTGAATCCCAGCTCAGCTAAATACTAGCTGCATCACTTTTCCACAAGTTAGTATTTCTTTCTGAGTCTCAGTTTATCCATCTGCCATGTGGGGATGGTGTCATCTGACCTACCTCCCTCCCAGGGCAGTTTTGAACATTCATTCTATGGGTTGAGAAATTATTTTGTAGCCTGTCAAGAGCTCCATAAATGCCATCTATAGCAGGAATTGCCATTGGTTTTACAATTGAACTGGGGGGAGACTATATCAAGAGAGGGAAAGGAGGTAAGTGAAGATAAGGTCAGTGTCAGAAAGGAGGGCCACCCACAAGCACTTCTCCCTGAGAAGATCAAATCCACCAGGTCCACCCACTTCCTCAACCTACAATTTAGGTTAGAAATCTGGAAGTCACCCCAAACCTAGGGAATATGTGGGCAGAGCTCCCTCTCAGGCTTACTACTACCTTTACTGAGAAATTTCTTCCCAGAAGAACTCTGTTTTCCCCAAAAACCACCCAAGGAAAGACCCTTAAATACACCTAGGCTGTTTGTTGTCTCCCCCCTGAGAAGTACACATTTGTCAATCACACACGACTTGGACAAGTTTCTTAAGTTCCCCATGAGTCAATTTACTCTCCTGCAAAATGAGTAGCTTGGAGGACCCTTCTAGTTCTAGATACAGGAGCTTGGCTCTACCTCTAACTCAGTATATGACCTTGGGCAGGTCAGGCAAGTCTGTGCCTCTCTATACAATGTGGACTAGATGGTGTCTAAGGTCTCTTGCAGCTCTAACACACTATATCCGTAGAAGGTAGACTCCCAGAGGTCAGGGACTACTTATATTTTAGACCTTTAATAACTGGTTGTTGAGTTGAAGTTAATTTAATTCTAAGTTCTTCTGGTACTAACAATATGAATTTTTCATAAGTTTCCCTTCTTTGACTTGAGGAGTGGGACAGGGAAAAAGTCATCCCTCCCCCACTATTTTCACCCTTCCCCACCCCTACAAGTTGAAAAAGTATGGACAAAACCATTGCCTCTGCTACTAACTACCTGTGTGACCCAAAGCAAGTCATTTTCTCTTTCTGGGTCTACTCCATCCTCTGATTTTTTCCAATAAGAATATCCTAACTCCATCAGTATAGCCCTGGTTCCGCCTCTGTCTAGAGAGATTCAAGGCTGAGAGCAAGACAACAGTCAAAGTAAAGGGGAGAGTTTTCTTGGCAAAAAGGTCTTCCCAGAGATGGGCAGTTGGGTTGATGAAGAATGGAGTGCCCTTGGGGCGGCTAGGTGGCGCAGTGAGTAGAGAGCTGGCCCTGGAGTCAGAAGGACCTGAGCTCGGATCCAGCCTCAGACACTTAACGCACATACAAACAAAAACCTAGCCGTGTGACCTTGGGCAAGTTACTTAACCCCAACTGCCCTCCAAAAAAAAAAAAGCAAAAAAAAAAAAAAAAGAATGGAGTGCCCTATGTACTGTGAGCCAGAGTTCTGTTACTCAATTTGTCACAGTGGGACCAGGCTAAGGGGGTGAGGAGTGAACCATGAAGAGTAGAATGCTATGCCACCCAGAGGCATGAGGCCAAATAAGCAAGTGGGATTTCTTTTTTTGTTTGTTTGGGGGTTTTTTGTTTTTCTTTTTTGGAAGGGGGAGGGGAAGGCAATTGGGGTCAAATGACTTGCCCAATGTCACACAGCTAGTAAGTGTTAAGTGTCTGAGGCTGAATTTGAACTCAGGTCCTCCTGACTTCAGAGCCGGTGTTCTATACACTATGCCACCTAGCCACCCCTAGTAGGTAGGATTTCAAGATGATTCTATAAGTGTGTACGTATTGGCTTCCTCATCTTTGGGAAGTAAATGTATTTGGAGGAGAAGAGGAATGAGTTCTGGAAATGCCCTGTTGGAGAGATGAGAAGACCCCAAGACACCAGTAAAAAGTTGCTTATGGTTCCCATCACCGGGCATATGTGGAAGACAGGGCAGGTGGAAGCAGGACCTCAATCCAGCTTCCTGTATGGTTGCTTCCTCTTTTAACTAACTTATTCTTGCTACTGCCTGCCAGACTGCTATTTCTGCTCTGTTGAAGTACTGCACAGGCTATCAGCACACTCCGAATTCAGCGCTCTGGAAGAAATCCCAGATCATCTTACCTTAGTTATGACTCTGAGACAAAGGTGGGAGTGGAGGTGGAGACAGAGATAGAGAGAAGGTCAGAAACAGAAACAGAAACAGATAGACAGAAGGGGGGAATGGACAGAGGCAAACACATAGAAAGAAAGAGGTAGAGATGGAGATAGACATTGACATCGAAAGAGGGGAATAAAGGAAAAAGACAAGGAGAGAGGAAAGGCAGGGGTAGGGAGGGGGGTTCAGAATTCTCCAAATACATTATAGGCATTTAATAAATGTATGTTGAATTGAACTGAACTGGACTGAAGGTGCAGAAAGAAGAGTCACCAACTCCTAGACTCCTTCCTCCCAGACTACCTTGTAGTTATCCCCTTCCCGTTTATTTGCCTGTATGCTCTTTATATTTATTCTACATGTACTTGTTCATGTTCTTGTCATTCCCACACACACATTAGAACATAAGCTCCTTGAGAATTGATTCATTTAAGGAATGTAAGCCCCAGCATCTAACCCTGTCTGATGTATGTGGAGAGCACCAAACAGAAATTTACCATCTACATCTCTTGAAGTTGTCTCAGAAGACATCCAGTCCAATGCAACCTAAGCGTAAATCCTCTCTGCAGTATTGTTGCCGATGGTCTTTCAAGTCCTATTTGAAGACCTCCAGCTCCTAACAAAGTCTGTTTTATGGTGGAATAGAAAGTTCTTCATGCTGTCTTCCTCCTTACAACTCCCACTCAAGGATGAATGAAGAGAGCTGGGAGAGGACATTCAGAGCAGCAATAAAGTTCCACACCATTGACTTCTTCGCTGAAACCTGAGCCAACTCTGTGCCTAACTCCCACTAGAAACATCAGAGGAACTGAAACTGTGCCACTCTAATGACCTGATCTGGCCCGACCTCCCTCCAACATACCTGCATGTATGTCTTCTGCCTGGCTTGCCCCACCTTGGCCACAGGCACATGCACAAACATACACAATCTATGGACTCCTTGATGACCTATGAGCCTATAATATGCCAGAGAGATGGAAGGAACCATGAGAAGGGAGGGAGAAGGAAATTACAGGGACAAAGTAGATGGTGGAGACAAGAACAGGGCAGAAAAAGATGAGAAGGAAGAAGTGGTAAAGAAGGAGAGAAAGGAAGGGTTTAAAGAATGGAAGGAAAGGGATGGAACAGAGGAAGGTATGGATATGGGAAGGGAGAAGGCAGAGGGAAATGAGAAGGGAGATTTGTCAGTATGGGAAGGAAGAGAGAAGGGCCAGTGGAATTGTAGTGGAGTGGTAGAATACTCCAGATGTTGTAGAACAGGGCAAAGCTTACCAATCCTATGGATAATGGGCCCATGAACATCCACAAGAATCCCAAACAATACAGCCTCTGAACCCGTCTCCCTCCATCTGTCATCATGAGGCATGTTAGAGGCAGTTGGTGGCACAGTGAATAGAACCTTAGACTTGGAGTCAGGAAGTCCTAAGTTCAAATACAGCCTCAGACACTAGCTTGTGTGGGCCTGGGCAAGTCACTTAACCCTCTGTTTGCCTCAGTTTTCTCAACTGTAAAATGGGGATAAGAATAACATCTACCTCATAGGACTGTGGTGAAGAACAAATGCTTGTCAAAAAGTGCTCACCATAGTAGGTACACAATAGGCACTATATAAATGTTTTTTCCCCTCCCTTCCCCAGAATAGAGGAGTAAACACAGGAGCCAGGTGCTGGTGCTTTAATGAAATAGCATAAGAAAGCTAGGACTGGGGTCTGGAGTTGGGCTGGGACTAGGACTGGGCTAGGTTAGGATGGGTGAGACCAAGATACCTGGTCGCCTGGCTATTCTCAGGCTCAGGCTTGGGCTTCCTCATCATGAAGGAATAAGCGCAGCACATGGAGTTGTCTTTGCAGAAGTGGAGGAAAACTTCCTTCCGTGAGCAGAATGTTCTACAGGTCCCGGCACCTTTCCAGCACTGTTGTAACTCACAGTTCACTGTCAAGGAAGTAGAATAGCTGCCCTAACTTGGTCTTCAATCCCCTCTGAGCCTAGCTGGCTTAGGCAAGCAGGGAGATCTGTACCAAGTAACCATCTACTCCCCAAATGGTTGCAGGTGCAAAACCAGGTAAGTAAATGAAGATGGGAGAGGTCCCCAAATCTCCCACCCTGCACCCCTCAGAACTAGCCTAAGGTGAGAGAATCAACAGGGAGGGGAAGAAGGATAAAAAGAGGAAGAGGGAAAGAAATAAGGAAGACGGAGCAAAGTAAGGTAGCTATTGGCATATCTAATGGCATAGAGGTAAATCCTACACTAAGTGAAATGTTAGACTGGATATCCTCTAAGAAGGTAGAAAAGATTTTGAACAAAGTAGATATTTAATAAATGTTGAACTGAATTAAATTGATATCAATCACTGAAATAATTAAAAATGGGAAAATTCAGTATCTTTCTTCATCAGTGACTTGTTATGTGAACTTGAGAACATCACTTGTCCTCTTATTGGGTTTATCACTGGGATGATCCAGTACTCAATATTCCAGATAAGAAGGTACTTGGAAAAGTATCCCCCATTCCCTACAATAAATGTTTGAGGTTGTTTTCCTTTGCACTGCCCCTATATTGACTTTTTGCTTTGAATAGGAACCTGGCAGCCCTAGTTAAGATGAAGATTTGTGACTAACTCTGGGTTTCATTCAGCCTGGCTGATGTTCTCCCTTCCCACAAACAGAGTCACAGCATGTCACAGCTAGAAGAAACCTTGAAAGATAGAGCACAGAGTGTCAGAACATAGGATAAAGAATTCTAGAACCTAGAGTTCTGACCCCAGAGATGGTTTTGTCTTTCTTTTCCTCACTCCATCTCCTACTTCCATGTCTTTGCATCCATGCCAGGATTACATTCCCTCCTCACTTCCTTCAAGATTTAGCTGAGATTTACCTTCTACACAGAACCTTTTCTTATTTCCCCTATTGCTAGTGACTTTTCTCCAAAAGCAAGTATTTATTTCATATATACTTATATATGTAGTATCATCTCCTCTGACAAACTGTAAGCTCCTTGAGGGAAGGGACTATTGCAATTTTTTTGTGTTTTTGTATCCCTAGCATCTACAATAGTACCTGACACAAATATTGATTTTGTACCTCTAGTGTCTAGCATATAGGTTGAATGCAGCAGGCAATTAATAAATGTTTGTATAATACCATGTTAGAGGCATAATTAGGTAGCTCACTGGGTAGAGAGCACTGGGCTTGGAGTCTGGAAGACCTGAGTCCAAATCTAAACTTAGACACTTGCCTAGCTATATGACCCTGGACAAGTCACTTAACTTCTGTTTGCTTTAATCTCCTGGAGAAGAAAAAGACAAACTACTCCAGTATTTCTGCCAAGAAAACCCCATGGAAGGGCAGCTGGGTGGTGCAGTGCAGAGCACCAGCTCTGGAGTCAGGAGGACCTAAGTTCAAATCTGGCCTCAGACACTTAATACTTACTAGCTGTGTGACCTTGGGCAAGTCACTTACCCCCAATTGCCCTGCCTTCCCCCTTTAAAAAGACAAAAAGACCCCAAGAAAACCCCATGGACAGTGTTGGCATACTACAGTCCATGGGGTCATGAAGAATCAGACACAAGTGAACAACATAGGGACTTTACAAATATTATCTCATTTTTGGAAAGCTAAGTGGCACAGAGTGGATAGGGCACTGGGCTGGGAACCAGGAAGATTCATCTTCCTGAATTCAAATCTGGCCTCAGACACTTACTAAAACCCTGTGACCCTGGGCAAGTCATTTAACCCAGTGTGCCTAGGTTTCCTCATCTGTAAAAATGAACTGGAGAAGAAAATGACAAACCACTCCTGTATCTAGGCCAAGAAAACCCCAAATGGGGTCACAAAGAGTCAGACATGACTGGAGCCACTCAAACAATAACAACAAATACCCTGTTAAATTATAGAATATTAGAGTTGGAAGGGACCTTAAGATATAGAATATTAAAGCCAGAAGGACCTTTGAACATGGAACACAGAGTGATAGGCATTAGAAATGTGACAGTAAGGGACAGCTAGGTGGCACAGTGATTAGAGCACCAGCCCTGGAGTCAAGTTCAAATAAGGCCTCAGACATTTGACACACTTGCTAGCTGTGTGACCTTGGGCAAGTCACTTAACCCCAGTTGCCCTGCATTCCCCCCTCCAAAAAGCAAAAAAAAAAAAAAAAAAGTGTAACATTATATTCAAAGACAAAACATTAGAAGATAAAACATGAAATATCAGAGTTGGAACATTAAAACATAGAACACAGAATGTTAGAATATGAAACAGAACATTAAATATAGAAAGTTAGAAAATAGGACAGACATATCAGAATTGGAAGGGACCTCTTAACATAGAATTTAGAGTGTCAGAGCTAGAAGGGCCTTAGATTAGGACCACAGAATACAAAGCACAGAAGAGGGAAATTGTATCATATCATAGCAGACAGGGCCTTTAGAACATAAAATGTAGAACATCAGAGCTAGAAGGGACCTTACCATAGGCTACAGGATAGAAGAGTTACAGAGGAACTAAGAGACCATCTAATCCAATACCCTTGTCTTACAGAGGAGGAAAACAAGGAGAAAGGAAAAGTGACTTGCCCTGGTGAGAGAGCTAGCCAGCCGTTGCTGGTTCAGTAGATGGAGCACTGGGTCTGGAGTCAGGAAGGCTCATCTTCTTGAGCTCAAATCCAGTCTCAGACACTTGCCAGCTGTGACCCCCTCATCTGTAGTATGGAAATAATGCTTCACAGGGTTGTTATGAGGATCAACTGAGATAATATTGGTAAAAAGCACTTAGCACAGGTCCTGGGACATAGTAAGCCCTATGAAAATCTTTATTCCCTTCCTAGCATAATCAGCTAGAATTCGAGTTTACTGACCTCCAAGCTAATCTTTCTACCCATCCGAACTTCCTATGATTCCATTAGAGCAGATGGGCCCCTGCTTTCATGGAAGTTCAATTCCATCTGTGACCTTCTTATTCCCATCAACAGAATATTGTCCCCCTCTCCTTCCCCATTCTAGGGAGTTCCAAGTTACCTGGGGGGCCAAAGGCCAGAAGCAGGACAATGACCGAGCTCAGAAGAAGAAGGTTCATGGCTGAAGGTTCCCCCCAGGGAGAGAAATATCAGGCCTGATGAGGAACAGATTGTCCTGTGTGGGCCCCCGCTCCCTCCTTTATTGCCTTTGCACATTGGGGCCGGGCCAGAGGCAGTGAAGCAGAGAAGAGGTGCATAGCCCCAATTCAGAGCAATGATGTCAGATAGGAAGACTGGTAGGTAGTCAACCATATAGAGATCTACATGGGGTGATGACTGGGGGGTAGAGGGAATGGAATGTTTTCAATTTAGATTTTATCTAATCTAAATCCTTCGTTTTGCAGGTGAGGAAACAGGCCCAGAAAGGAGAAATGCTTTTCCCAAGGTCACCCAAGAAGACACATTCTATATTACTGTTGAATACAGGACCAAGTTTGGCTAGTATTTGATACCCCTAAACCCCCTCACCTTCTCTGATTCTAATCCCACTTTGTTTTGGAAGGGGGTGTAGCTAGGCAATGTGGGTTAAATGACTTGCCCAAGGTCACACAGCTAGTAAGTGTCAAGTGTCTGAGGCCGGATTTAGAGTGTATGAGAGGGAATAATATGAGGTCAGTCTGGAAAGACATTGTACATTCTGGAAAGTAGGGAACCTTTTCCAAAAAGTCACTAAACTGTGACAACCACTGAACCCTAAATAATACTACTTGTCTATACTTTCAAAGAGGTAAAAAAAATAGATGGGAAGAACCCATATATGCAAAAATATTTACAGCAGTTCTTTTTTGTGGTGGTAAAGAACCGGTGCCCAGCCACTGGTGCCCTGGGAAGGGCTGCACCACCCAGCTGCTCCCTAATCCCCCTTCTGCCATTTGTTGGCTACAGGACCTAAGGCAAGGCTCTTATAACCTCTCAGCATGTCGCTGCCTTCTAAGATGTACTAGATGTAAGTTGTACTAGAAGTTGCCTAAGGGCCCTTCTGGCTCTAACATTCTGTGCTCTATGTCCTTTCCAAATCTGAGTGCTCTGAGTCTAGGCTTATCTATGGAGAATAATAGTAATAGCAGTAGTAATTACTATAATAATAGCTAGCATGTATATAGTGCTTCCTACATGCCAGGCCTTTACAAATATTATCTCATTCCATTCTCACAACAACCCTGCAAGGTAGGTGTAATAGCACCTATTACTAACCCCATTTTACAGTTTAGGAAACTGAATCAAAAACAAGTTAAATGACTTACCCAAGGTCACACAACTACTAAATGCCTGAGGTCAGATTTGAACTTGGATCTTTCTGGCTCCAGGGCCAGCACTCTATCCAGAATCACCTAGCTGCCCTCTGTTTAATTACAGAGAAAGGTAGAAGAGTAGAACCATAAGGAGAACAAAGGCCAAAGTCCCCACTGCAAAATTTTGCATAGAACAG
Source organism: Gymnobelideus leadbeateri (assembly GCA_011680675.1). Lineage (NCBI taxonomy): Eukaryota > Metazoa > Chordata > Mammalia > Diprotodontia > Petauridae > Gymnobelideus > Gymnobelideus leadbeateri. The sequence goes on along the minus strand of WOXC01010754.1, from coordinate 16,125 downwards.
TCTCATGGACCTCACTTTCCAGGCCAAGTTAGAGATGGGAATCAATTTCACTCTGAAGCAGTTATACTTTTATTGCAGTGTCCCTTCCAGTTCTGAAATCTTATGTTCTAAGGTCCCATCCAGCTCTGACTGGCTAAGCTTTTTTTTCCCCTAAGATTCTTACTTCAAGAGGTCCTTTCAAACTGAACCAAGAAGGACCAGATTCATGGCAGTCTGAGCTCCTTCCAACTTTAACGCATGTTATCCTGCTTCCCTCAGTCTCATTCACATCTTGGCCCAGCATAGTACAAACTGCACTGACCTTGTCAGGGTCCTAATGCTAAAACAATCATCCATACACATCGTTATCATTCTGATATAGGACTTTGTCGCTTCTTGCCTGGATTATTGCAATAGTCTATTGCCCTTCAATCTCTGCCCTCTCCAGGCCATTCTTTACACAGATGCCTAATTCCTAAAACTCAAGTCTAACCGTGTCACTCCCCTACCCAAGAAACTTTGGTGACTCACTACGTAGCCCCTAATAAAAATACAAACTTCTGATTGGCATATAAAACTTTCCACAATCTAGTTTTAACCTGTCTTTAAAATAAAAACCTTTTTTTATTATGAATTCAATAGAATTCATAATTGCATAGAATGGAAATTGCATATGAAACTTTGAACTCCCATTAATGTAGTTTTTCCTAATTTAACACAATAACAAAAACTACCTTCATAGTCTGTGCTCCCTTATGAATTGCTTTTGCTCTCTTCTGTGTATTTTTAGATGTTTCATTGATGTTCTTTTCTTTCTTTTCTTCTTCTTTTTTGTTTTGTTTTGTTTGCTTTTTGGAGGGCAGTTGGGATTAAGTGACTTTCCCAGGGTCACATGGCTAGTTTTTGTTGTTAAGTGTCTGAGGCCAGATTTGAATTCAGGTCCTCCTGACTCCAGGGCGGGTGCTCTATTCACTGTGCCACCTAGCCACCTCCTTTTTTTTGTTTCACTATCACTACCTACAAACTCAACCCTCCCCCAAAAAAACAATTTGAAACCCTTCCTAACTATAAAGTATAGCCAAGCAAAACAAATTATTATATTGGTTATGTTGTATACATATACTTTCAGTGCATCCCCCCTTTGCCAAGAAGCAGGCTTTGTCATCATTCTTCTGAAGTCATGACTGAGTTCTGAAGCCTTCCAAAGTTGTTTTCCTCTCTATTACTCGGTCACCATTGGACAGTTGTTCTCCTGGTTCTACATACTTCACTCTGCATTGACTCATAGAAGTCTCCCGATGTTTGTCTAAATCTAAGTCATATTCATCATTTCTTATGGCACAATAATACTCCATTACATTCATATGCCGTAGCTTGTTCAGCCTTTCCCCAAGACACCAGTGGATGGGCACCAGTTCTTTACTACCACAAAAAGAACTGCTGTAAATAGTCTTGCACATATGGGTTCTTTCCATCTATTTTTTTTACCTCTTTGAGAGTATAGACAAGTAGTATTATTTAGGGTTCAGGGGTCGTCACAGTTTAATGACTTCTTGGAAAAGGTCCCCTGCTTTCCAGAATGTACAACCTGTCTTTCCAGACTGACCTCATATTACTCCCCCTCATATACTCTATATTCCAATTAAATTTGTTGACACTGTTCTCTGTAGTAAGCAGTCTATGCCCCTCCCCATTGCCTTGGCAAAAATGAAGTCTTCCCCCACACTTAAAATGTTCTTCCGCCTGGTGGAATTCTGAGCTTTTCTCAAGGACCAGAGGTTCAAGAGCAATCTCCCTGAAGACCCTTCCCTGATATCTCAGTTGTTAGTGCTTTTCCCCCACCCCCAGGTGCCTCCTCCTGAAATCTGCTTCGTATATATTTTATAGGTATCTATCAGTGTACATGTTGCTTCCTCCTAGTAAAATGCAAGCTCTTTGTGGATTGGAGCAATTTTCTTTTTTTTAGTCTTTGTTTCCCCAGCTCCCAGCACAGTGCCTTGTACATTGTAGGTACTTAATAAATACTTGATGGATGAATGAATAAGATGATCCCAGAGATGATTTTATTGCTATAAGGTGATCTCCAAGGACGCTTCTAGCTCCCATATTCTCCGAACAGTATGAAATTGCCAGTGGTTATAGAGTAAGTTATTGTCGATGCTTAAAACCCAAGTTTCCTTCCATTTCTGGCCTTCTCTGACTCTCTTCCTATTCTCAGGCTGTGCTGAGGCAGGTCCACTCCTGTCTCAGAGTTCTAATTTCCTCAACTACATAATAGGGGCAATCATCCTTGTGTTGTCTTTTCTAGGCTTGTGTCTTTTTCTGCAAAATGGTTGGAAGCAGTGTGGTATATCGGAAAGAGCATAACATTGGAAGTCAGAGGCAGGAAGAAAACAGACAAAAATAAAAACATTCCTAACTCTCAAGGGGCTGACATTCTACTGGGAGTTAGAGGATCCGGTTTGGAATCCTGGGTCTGCCACATACCACCTGTGTAACCTTGAGCAAATCACATAACCACTGTGAGCCTCAGTTTGTCCATCTGCAAATTGAAAGAGCTGGACTAGATCACCTCTAAGCAGAGTCAGAGCTAGCAATATTTGTGCTTGGGGCAGTACAAATCACCCTCAGTATCAGTATATAAAATATACTCTCAAATCAGTTCTTCAAAGTGGACGAGCAGAGTCGTGTTTAATTTTTAACTACTTTGGATGTTCTCTTCTGCCACTCCCTCTCTGCACACTTTGGGAATGGGGAGAGGATGGGACCCATAAAAAGCTTCTTCTCCCTTCTAAGGAGGAGAGGCGGGGACTATTGGTGTACTGGGGGAGGAGGACACCCCTTTATCCCAGGTCATCATCAAGTATCTGCCCCCAGCATCCTTGTGCTTCAGCAGATGATCCCCACCTTTATGTACCTTCCCTGGGCCAGAACTCTCGCACTATCATTGAAAAGGTGGAGAGAGAGTTTCACCTACTCATAGACCCATAAAGGTGAAGAAAAGGGTCAGCTGGGTGGGTAAGGGTTATGCCAAACCTTGCCGTCTTATGCAAGGTATATCTGGCCCCTGAAATGGACATTGAGCAGCAGGGCGATGACTTCATGCCTAGAGACTCCTTAGCTTCACCAGCTCCTTCTGCTGCTTCTGTGTGCACTGGAGTTCTACGTCCTTTGGTGTTCTCTCAAGACAGAGGGTGTGCCAATTTCCTTCAGTTCCTTTCAAACACGCAAATTCTGAATGGGGGGGGGGGGGGAACGACACAGAGTTTTACAAGACCCACTGAGTCATTAAATACAGATTTCTGCCTTTCCTGGTGAGGAAAAGACGATGAAAGTATAAAGGACCAGCGCCGTACGCCCTGGGAAAAAGCCGAAAGGAGAAAGAGATACAGATTTGTTCACTTTACAATTTTGCTCTTGGATTTAGAGTTAAGAACTGCTAAATGGACTGGGTGGAAGAGTAGGATCTTTTTGCCAGAGCCGTACTGGGCAGGAGCAAGGCTGAGATCCTCTAACTGGGACCAGCGCTCTGGGCGGAGCCGGGGGAGGTCTCCAGCGGTGGCTGCTCCTCCCCACCTCGGGCTGGGACTGTGGGGCTGCTGGGCGGCTCACCGCGGGCAGGAAAGAACGGCAGCCTGGGCATTCGACGATACCGGCGGTGGCAGCAGCTCGGGGGGTGCCCCAGAGGCGGAGCGGAGCCCCAGCCCCCCAGAGCCGGGGTACGGGCGCCAGCTGGCGCAGGGCGGGGATGGGGTGGGCGCTGGGGAGAAGTTGGGGAAAGTTTAGTCAGAGTTGGCCAGGGCACCCCCATTTCTGCCCAACATACACATAGTTGGAGGCTCCCGGCCTGGGGTAGAGCTGGGCGCAGAGAGGGAGCGGAAGTGGGATCTTGGAGCTCCTAGGGATGGGGGAGCCCAATTCCTTCAGAGTTAGGGAAGGATCCCAGAGCCTGTAAGGCTTAGGGGGTGGGGGGAGTCCTTAGAGCTGGGGTTTGGAAGTGGGATGCATCCTTAAGCCCTCAGATAGAAAAGGTCGATGGATGCCCTGAGTTTCTCAGAGAGTGGAGCTGGTGGTGCTAGGGAACCACCTGGCCCTGCTCCTATCTCAGGCTGGGGAACATCTCCCCGACTCCCCGCATCAGAATTGGCTGAAGACCGACTCCCTCCCCTCTCCAACAGCTGTAGGTCGCCCCATGGGTCACCCCGAAGCCTAGCCAGCTGCTCCTGAATATTTTACGCGGGCGGCGGGTCGGGGACGCCGTTCCCATGACACTTCCTGTCTCCTGTTACCTGCCCACTAGCCCACCCCTCCTCCCTGCCACCCGCTTCCCTACCTCCTTTCCTTCTCCCCCACAGAGATTCAGAACTTGGCCCGGGCCCCGCCTGGTCTAAGGCCCTTTCCTTAACCTCCAAGGGGCTCAATGAATTAAGACCTCCACCCTACAGTTTGGCTTCTGAAAAGTGGCCACTCACAACTCCACACCACCCCCCACCCCCACCCCAGGGCAGCCAAGGTCTGAGAACCACTACCAACCTCCCACTCCCAAGCTGGACCAAGACTCAGGGCTCTTTCTCCTTCTGTTTAGATTTGAACAAAACAGAAGGGAGAGCACTTGAGAGACTGTTTGTGTGTTGACTTGGATCTGTGCTCTTGCTTCCACAAACACCCACAGGTTGTGGTTCCGGGCATATGAAAGTAATCGTAAATGTGTGTATCTCCACATGTACAGAATTCTATATGTTCGTGTCCTCTATGACTACATGGCTTTGTATAATGGCCTGAGTGTATGCTTACTTCTTTGTGTGAATGTGTGCACATGCAGTGCTGTATGTGATTCTTGGCCTCTGTGTGCTGATACCATACGATTAAGAAATGTCAGTGATGAATGTATATGTTCTCTGGGCCTGTGGCTAGAAGAAAACCCTAACCCAATGCCAGGTCTCCCCTACCCCCATTAGAACAAAATGGGCCAGCTTTTCATTCACAGGACACATATCACCTTTTCTCTCCAAGATGACACTGAACACCCAGCAGGATCCCCAGACAGTCCTGAGAAGACGAGCCAGCACCCCACTGTCCCTAGTGCCAAAGCCCAGCTCAGGCCTCTTGGCCCCAAAGCCCCCCAGGAGATCGAATCACCCACAGCTCTGCCAGTCATCCTCTCTCAATCCTCCCCCTCGGCCCCCCTCGCCTGCCTTGGACAACTGGTCCTCTGACTCCAGCGACTCTGGTGATTCCCTGTACCGTGTAGTACTACTTGGAGACCCCAGGGTAGGAAAGACCAGCCTGGCAAACCTTTTTGCTGGTATACAGGATCGAGACCTACAGGAGCATCAGGGAGGTAAGACCCTCAAGAGGGTAGAATGGAACCTCTGGTGGGGGGAAAGGGGATGATATTAGTGCAAGTTTTACATTTCAATAGTTGTTTAAATTACAGGAGTGGGGAACCTGTGGCTTCAAGGCCACATATGGCCTTCTAGATCCTTGGGTAAGCCTTTTGATTGAATCCAAGTTTTACAGAACAAATTCTTTTATAAAGGGAATTAGTTCTGTGAAGTTTGGATTCAGTCAAAGGGCTGCACTTGAGGACCTAGAGGGTCTTCAAACTTTAAAACTTGGCACAGACTTCTGAAACAAACACTTTGTATTTGTATACAAAAAAGTAGGTTTGGGGTGCATGCTGATCACAAAATCACCAGTTGGAATTGGTGAATTACAGTCTCTAGTCCAGCTCAGATCTAAATAGTAGTTCCCTCCACAACTTCCCTGACTGCCCCTGATCAATTTGTCATCCAGTCTCAGACTTGAAGAGCTCCAGTGGTAGAGAGTTCAGTATTTCCAGGGACAAGTCATATTTTACTTTGAGACAGCTCTGTATGTTAGGAAGCCTTTCCTTCCCCTGAGCTGAAATCTGTCTCTTACTCAGTTTCTAGTTCTGTTCTTACTGTTCTACAGAACAAGACCAATCTCTTATCCATATAATAGCCTTTCAAATATCTGAAAACAATGATCGTTTCTCCTCAAGCCTTCTCTTCTCCAGGTAAATTATTCCCAGTTCCTTCAACCAATAGCGTCCTGTTCCCTCACCATCTTGGCCATCCTCCTCTGGACATACTCTGACTTTTCAATATTCTTCCTAAAATGTGGCATTCAGAATTGAATACAGTAGTCCACGACTGATCTGACCAGAGCACAGAACAGCAGAAATTTCACCTTTCATTCAGGACCCTCTCTCTTAATGTAGTCTAAGGTTACTCAGCTGGTTTGGACTTCTAGGCCATGCCATGCTATTAATTCTTTTTTTCCCTTTTTTTGGAGGGGAAGACAGGGCACTTGGGGTTAAGTGACTTGGCCGAGCTAGTTTTTGTGTTGTGTCTATGGCTAGATTTGAACTCAGGTCCTCCTGACTCCAGGGCCGGTGCTCTATTCACTGTATTACCTAGCCACCCCCATGCTATTAATTCTTAATAAGCATACAGTCCTCTAAAACCCCTGGATCTTTTCGAACAAACTATTTATTTCATCATACCTCTCCAAACCTAGATTTGGGCACTTGATTTTCTGAACCTATTTGTAGGCTACGTTTTCCCCTATTCAATTTAATTTTGTTAGATTTAGCCCAACACTCCAACCTGTTGAGAACTTTTGGGAGTCTGACTTTTGTCCCACTTCTTAGCTAGACTTTCTAGCTTTCTGCTCTCTGCAAATTTGGAAGGTGGGTTGTCTATGCTTTCCTTCAAGTCACCAATAACAGTGCTGTTCAATGGAAGGCCAAGGACAGATCCCTGGGGTGTTACACCAGAGACCTTCCTCTAGTATAGACATGGTCTATTCTTTGGGTCCAGTTCTGAACCCACCTAACTACACTATTATCTATCCCATATCACACTGATTTGTCCAGAGGGATAGCATAGGAGAGACATTGTCAAATGCCTTTATGTAATAATTGGATTGATACATTCACATGTAACTTTGTTATTCAGTTGTTTCCATTTGTATCCAATTCTTCATGACCTCATTTTCTTGGCAGAGATATTGGAGTGGTTTGCCATTTCCTTCTCCAACTTATTTTACAGATAAGGAAACTGAGTCAAACAGGGTTAAGTGACTTGCATACAACAAATAAGTGTTTGAGGCCAGATTTGAACTCAGGAAGATGAGTTTTCCTGTCTCCAGGACCAGCACTCTATCCACTGTGCCATAGGTGCCCATGTAATAGGTGGGGGATTAATAAGTTTGCAAGTGATGACAAGTGATATAATAAATTAATATTAATAAAAGGAACCCACTCAGGTGTCCCCCACAATTCTGCTGTCTCTAGGCCTGGGAGCAGCTTTGTCTTAGCCTAGCAAGGAGCAAACAAAGTAGGGTGCCCCTTCACATTCTCCCTTCAGTACAACTGAACCAATAACATTTTATTAAGTGGGACAGTGTAGTGTAATGGGAGAAGCACTGAACTTGGTGCCAGGCAAGCTGGCACACACTTTTAATCCCTGCTGCTAGGGAAGCTGAGGCTGGTGAATCATCTGAGCTCGGATCTTCTGGGCTATAGTGGGCTGAGCCAATTAGGTATCCAAACTAAGCAACCCCAGTGTGGTAAACTGCCTGGGAAGAGGGAGTCACAAGGCTGCCTAGGGAGGAGCAAATCAGTCTAGGTTGGAAATAGAGCAGATCAAAGCTCCCATGCCAGTCAAGTTTGGATCTAGTGATAGTCAGATCTGGAACATGTGGGACATGAAGGTCCTTGAACATGGTTTTTACATCCATATGTGTAATGACTGGCATGATCACACTTGATCCATCCCACACATGTGGATGTTAAAACCATCTTCAAGGACCTCCATGTCCCATAGTCCATTGGCAGCTAAACCAGGATCTGAATCCAAGCATTCAGGTACCATTCTCTGAAGGAAGGCTAGAAAGTTGTGTAATCAGCAGAGAGGGCTAAGGAACCCGTTGTCCAGACTGGGGACACTAATGACCGAGCGAGCACACTTGTGAGCAGGAGCACACTTGTGATCAGGAGCATGAATCTACGAATTGGGAGTCTATTGGGAGTCAATAATCCTCCGGGAAGACTGAATTCTCTAGCCCTTGCCCTCATTCAAAGGGAAAGAACCTTGAACTGGAATTGGGAGACCCAGCTTTGAGTCCTAACTCTGATATGGACTTAAAGTGTGACCTTGGACAAAGCTTTTCTCTTCTCTGCACCTCAGTTTTCCCATCTGTAAACTGAGAGGGTTGAACTAGGTGTTTTCCAAGGTGTCTTCCAACTCTGAAAATTCTAAAATAAGTGACCAATGGGAAAGTGCTTAGAAAATGTCTTCTTTACTCTGGGGGGAGGTGGGGTGTAAGTGACCTCATGGACAAAGGCCAGGAAAAGTTGAAATGATTCATTTGGTTGTTAAAGGCATCTGAATGTGAACTTGGTGAGAACAATGCTATGGAGAAATTGAGCTAAATCATGAGACTATTCCTTAAGAGACTAAGGTAGTATAGGAAAGAGTGTGCCATGGGGCGGCTAGGTGGTGCAGTAAATAGAGCACTGGCCCTGGAATCAGGAGGATTTGAGTTCAAATCCAGCCTCAGACACTTAACACTTACTAGACATGTGATCTTGGCCAAGTCACTTAACCCCAATTGCCCTGCCTTTCCCCCTCCAAAAAGCAAAAAAAAAAAAAGAGAGAGAGAGAGAGAGAGTATGCCTTGAGGTATTTGGGGAAATACTTGTTCTAATTAAGTCTTCTTTTAATTATTCAATTGTTGCCATGGAATCCAAGAGTTTCCATCTCTTCCTCTGAGCTCAGCATCACTCCACCCCTCAACCCCACTGAGCCCAGACTGTCCCCTCTATTCCAGAGGACATGTATGAGAGGACCCTGTCTGTGGATGGAGAGGACATGACACTGCTGGTTATGGACACCTGGGAGTCAGAGAAACAGGTATGGAGCAGGGGACAAGGAAGACCTGGGCAGGCCCATGGGAAGCCTGCTGGGAGTTCTAGAAACCTGGGAGCCCTGAGCCTCAGCAGAGCAGTCAGAGAGGAACCTGGGTGTCTGGATACCCAACGTGGAGCTGCCATAGAATCATTTAACATTTGTTAGACCTTAAAACATAGAGTGTCTGAGCTGGAAGGAACCTTAGAGACCATTTAGTTCAACCCCCATCTTTTACAGGGGGAAAAACTGAGACTGAGGGAGTAGAAGTGGCCTGCCCAAGGCGGTATGGCAGACCCAGAATCCAAAGCCAGGTCTCTGTTCCTGAGCTGAGGTTTTTCCCAGTGCACCATAAACCCCCCAAGAATAGCCATCTTCTCCCTTCTTGCCCAAGAGAATGTCTCCTTCACCTGGGAGGCCTGACAGGCCTCTGAGGAGATGGTGTCACTCTCTTCACTGCAGGATGAGAAGAGCTGGCACCGTGATTACTGCTTACAAGTGGGCAGCGCCTATGCAATTGTGTACTCCATCACAGACCGAAGCAGCTTCGAGAGTGCCTCTGAACTGCGCATCGAGCTCCGAAGGGCCCGCCAAGCAGACAATATTCCTATCATCCTGGTGGGGAATAAGACAGACCTAGTGCGCTGTCGGGAGGTCTCTGTGGAAGGTGAGGGTGAGGGCCTCAGTCTATCTGGTCTGGTCTGGTCTGTTGCTATTTCCCCTTCCATCCTTCCTCCTGCTACCACCCTTGAAGTAAAATGATCCTGGGCTCCTAGGCCCCTGGCTCTGAGTGGAGCTAAGCTAAAGTTACTGTCCCACTGTCAGAGCCATAACTAAGATGAGCCAGTTGGGGATTTATCTGTGACCAAAATAAATAAATAAATAATCTATAGGATATCAGGTACCCTCCACCTACGTGGCTGTACCCCAGTAAAGTCCCCCTGCCTTTCTCCCCAAGTAGCAGCCTGACAGTATCCTAGGGACCAGCTGCAAAATGTTTCTCTTCCACAGACCCTTGGTGTCCCAGTTTCTCACCACCTCACACCCCTAACTGAACTTGTCTTTAAAAGCACATCTGGGGGCACTTTTTCTTCTGCATGCCCTCTGGGCATTTTTTGTGAAATTTGCCCTTGGCACCAAAATTGCTGATGATGGCTCTACCTGCTATTCTCCCCCCTTCCCTGCCCTTCTTTCCTTACCTTTTTGGGGCTCTTTCTCCATCCCTACTTTCTCTGTTCCTCTCTAACCACTTCTTCTCTCACTTTTCTCTCTGCTTCCCCCTTCCAACTTCCCTTCTGGACCCTGTCTGCTCTCTCCTTTTTCTTTTCCCCATACTCATCTGCCTTTTCTCCTTTTTCCTTTATATTGCTCTGTTTCTTCCTCTCTTTCAACTTCTCCCCTCTGACCTCCTCTATTGTCCCTTTTCCTTTTCCCTTCTTCTGTTCTGCCTTTTCCCATTCTCCCCTTCTTTCTCCCTCTCCTTGCCTCCTCTCTTCCCTGCCTTCTCTGTTTGGTCCCCTTCCTTCCCCTCTAGAGGGTCGGGCCTGTGCTATGGTATTCGACTGCAAGTTCATTGAGACTTCAGCAGCCCTGCAGCACAACGTAGCTGAACTCTTCGAGGGCATCGTGCGCCAGATCCGCCTGCGTCAGCTGGGCCAAAAGGCAAATGGCCCCCGTCTTCCAGACCCTCACCCCAAGAGCCTTAGCCAGAGGGCCAGACGGTTCCTGTCCCGGCTGGCCACACGAAACAACAGGAAGCTAGCACTGAAGGCCCGATCAAAATCCTGCCATGACTTGTCCGTGCTTTGACACTAGGCTCTACCTCACTGGGCTCCAAGAACATAAAAGGGAGAGGGGAGGCACCATCTAGCCTGGGACCAGCTCCAGAGGCTCCCCCAGCTGCCATCCCACTCCCCATATAGTCATCTTCCCAAATATCTTATCCTCCAGGTATCATTGAAGCAACTGGCTATTATGACTCCAAATTGGGAGGAGAGAGATGTCCAGGCTTGCAGAGGAAGAGGCAGATTGGAGAGGGGCAGCTTGCTTCCAAGGGGATGGATCTAGAAGTACTGTCCAATCTTACCAGACACCTCCTCCTTCACACCCACAAACAGGAAGGCCTATGTGGTCTGGGTAATCCCAGGGAACAGAATCCTGGCACCCCTGCTGTGCTTGTGAATCAGGAAGGAGGGTGCCAATGTCGGACAAGAGATCCAAGTGCCAGCCCTAAGCTCCCTGGGGCAGTGGGTAAGCAGTAAGCTGAGGGAAAGAGCTTCTAGGTAGACAGCCAACGTGGTAACAAATAGAGCCAATGAAACCATCCTTTTGGGGGGGAGGGGAGAGAAACTTTCTAGCTGGAGATTGGATGGGCAGACTTGGAGGAGGAGATAATGCCACCATCTATACCTTTTTTGTACTACCTGTCTCATCACCAAGCTATCCAGCCAACTTTGGCCCCAGAAGCTCCTGCAATAAACCAGACCTGAGAGATGCCCTGACCATCAGTTGCTGTGTCTACTCAGAGTTCTATTTTTCCTTCTCTAAGTCAGGGCAGGATTTGAGAGAGAGAGAGAAGTTAAGGCCTCACTTCTCTCCTTCCTAAGCTTGGCTCCATCAACAATGCTTTCCAAACTACACCTCTGGTTGGCCCAGGATACTCAAATTCATCCATCTGAGCAATAAGAATATATAGAATTATATTTGTACATCTAGCTCAGGCCAGAGGAGATGAAGAAAATGTAATGTGCCAGCTCCTGTCCTCAAGGAGTTCTGACCTATACTGAGTAGTTTCATTTCTGTAACCCTTTTTCAGATCAGAAAAATTCAAGAGCATGTTAGAGTTGAAAGAGACCTCAGAGTATAGATCGTTAGAACAAGAAGGGGCCTTAGAAAATAGAATATTTGAGTTGAAATTATCCTATTCCCCTCATTTCACAGAGAAGAAAACTGAAATTTAGGAAAGGGGAAGATGTGCCCAAGGTCACACAGCAGGTTTGTGGTAGAGTCTAGACTCAATTCCTAGAACTATGTTGTTTCCATTATATTGTGCCCTATCTCCAACCCTAAAGGAAGGTTCTAGGGTTCCCCTCCCTGACAGCCCCAGATGTGGGGAAGATTGGAAGCAGTCCAACATCTGGCTGGTGGGGGGTGGGGCGGGGAAGAAAGGCCTGGGCTCTGGGCCAGGATCCAGCTGGCTTGCTCAGGTCAGGTCAGGAGTTTCCAGTTAGAAGGGAGTTGAGAGGCCCCAGTGAATTATCTGTCTTGTTGGGGTAGGGAGAGTAGTGTTTGTGATATTGTTTGGGTACTGGCTGTAATCCTATCCACAGAGCAAGATTCCTTACTCCCCCATATTTACAAACACTCACACATACACACACAACACAACACACACTCATACACGTATCCCTTTTCACCCATCCTAGACTCTTCAGCATAAGTACCTTTCCTGTCCCTGAAATGGCACAAGGATCCTGGCAGCTACACCAGGCACCCCAGAGTCTTTGATCAGACCCTTCCTTCTCACTCATCCTTTCCTCACACATATATAGGAGAAAACTTGATAAGGATCTTAGAACATAGAATGTTTATGACAGAAGATGTCACCTTGAAGAAAACTTAGACTATAGAATGTCAATAATAGAAGGGTCCTTAGAACATGGGATGCGTGCTGGAATATACCTCAGAATACAGGACATTGATGATAGAAGAAACTTTAGAAAATAGACTGTTAATAAGAAAAGAGTTCTTAGAACACAAGATATCAATTAAAAGGGACTTTAAAACATTAGTGATAGAAGGATTCTTAGAACATTGAATGTTAATGAAAGAAGAGTCTTTAGAACATAAAACCTCAGCTAGAAGGAACCTTAGAACACTAGTGATGGGGGGGAGGGGGGAACCTGAAGTCTCAAGGTCACATGTGGCCCTCTAGATCTTTAAGTGCATCCCTTTGACTGAATCCAAGATTTGTTGTGTGATGCCTGGATTCAGTCAAAGGACCACACTTGAGGACCTAGAGGGCCACATGGGGCCTCAAGGCTGCAGGTTCCCCTTCTCCCCCCAACAGAGTAGCACCTAGGTTGCATAGTGAATAGAGTGTGAGACAAGAGTCAGGAAAACTTGAGTTCAGACACTATCTCAGATACTAGCTGTGTGACCCTTTTCTATAAAATGTGAATTAATAGCACTTACTTCCCAGAGCTGTGAATATCAGAAGAATGAACATACATAAAAATGCTTTGAAAACCTTAAAGCCTCATAAAGTGAAAGAAGGGCCTTAGACAGAAGCTGGCTACTACTACTACTACTACTACTATTATTATTATTATTATTATAACCTGGAAGGGAACTTAGGATATAGAATGTGAGTCATAAAAAGCACCTCAGAGCATAGAATATCAGTGAAAGAAGGGGCTTTACAGCATAGAATGTGAGTAAGAGAAGGGCCACAGAATGTGAGTGAGAGGAGGGCCTTAGAGCACAGAATGTGAGTGAGAGGAGGGCCTTAGAGCACGGAATGTGAGTGAAAGAAGGGGCCTTAGAGCACAGAATGTGAGTGAAAGAAGGGGCCTTAGAGCACGGAATGTGAGTGAGAGGAGGGCCTTAGAGCACGGAATGTGAGTGCCAGGAGGGCCTTAGAGCACAGAATGTGAGTGAGAGGAGGGCCTTAGAGCACAGAATGTGAGTGAGAGGAGGGCCTTAGAGCACGGAATGTGAGTGAGGAGGGCCTTAGAGCACAGATGTAGTGCGAGGAGGGCCTTAGAGCACGGAATGTGAGTGCCAGGAGGGCCTTAGAGCACAGAATGTGAGTGAGAGGAGGGCCTTAGAGCACGGAATGTGAGTGAAAGAAGGGGCCTTAGAGCACAGAATGTGAGTGAGAGGAGGGCCTTAGAGCACGGAATGTGAGTGAGAGGAGGGCCTTAGAGCACAGAATGTGAGTAAGAGAGGAGCACAGAATGTGAGTGAGAGGAGGGCCTTAGAGCACGGAATGTGAGTGAGAGGAGGGCCTTAGAGCACGGAATGTGAGTGAGAGGAGGGCCTTAGAGCACGGAATGTGAGTGAGAGGAGGGCCTTAGAGCACGGAATGTGAGTGAGAGGAGGGCCTTAGAGCACGGAATGTGAGTGAGAGGAGGGCCTTAGAGCACGGAATGTGAGTGAGAGGAGGGCCTTAGAGCACGGAATGTGAGTGAGAGGAGGGCCTTAGAGCACGGAATGTGAGTGAGAGGAGGGCCTTAGAGCACGGAATGTGAGTGAGAGGAGGGCCTTAGAGCACGGAATGTGAGTGAGAGGAGGGCCTTAGAGCACGGAATGTGAGTGAGAGGAGGGCCTTAGAGCACGGAATGTGAGTGAGAGGAGGGCTTAGAGCACGGAATGTGAGTGAGAGGAGGGCCTTAGAGCACAGAATGTGAGTGAGAGGAGGGCCTTAGAGCACGGAATGTGAGTGCGAGGAGGGCCTTAGAGCACGGAATGTGAGTGAAAGAAGGGGCCTTAGAGCACAGAATGTGAGTGAGAGGAGGGCCTTAGAGCACAGAATGTGAGTGAAAGAAGGGCCTTAGAGCACGAATGTGAGTGAGAGAGGACACAGAATGTGAGTGAGAGGAGGGCCTTAGAGCACGGAATGTGAGTGAGAGGAGGGCCTTAGAGCACGGAATGTGAGTGAGAGGAGGGCCTTAGAGCACGGAATGTGAGTGAGAGGAGGGCCTTAGAGCACAGAATGTGAGTAAGAGAAGGAACACAGAATGTGAGTGAGAGGAGGGCCTTAGAGCACGGAATGTGAGTGAGAGGAGGGCCTTAGAGCACGGAATGTGAGTGAGAGGAGGGCCTTAGAGCACGGAATGTGAGTGAGAGGAGGGCCTTAGAGCACGGAATGTGAGTGAGAGGAGGGCCTTAGAGCACGGAATGTGAGTGAGAGGAGGGCCTTAGAGCACGGAATGTGAGTGAGAGGAGGGCCTTAGAGCACGGAATGTGAGTGAGAGAAGGGCCTTAGAGCACGGAATGTGAGTGAGAGGAGGGCCTTAGGGCACGGAATGTGAGTGCGAGGAGGGCCTTAGAGCACGGAATGTGAGTGAGAGGAGGGCCTTAGAGCACGGAATGTGAGCAGGAGGGCCTTAGAGCACGGAATGTGAGTGAGAGGAGGGCCTAGAGCACGGAATGTGAGTGAGAGGAGGGCCTTGAGCAGGAATGTGAGTGAGAGGAGGGCCTTAGAGCACGGAATGAGTGCAGGAGGGCCTAGGAGCACGGAATGTGAGTGCAGGAGGGCCTTAGGGCACGGAATGTGAGTGCGAGGAGGGCCTTAGGGCACGGAATGTGAGTGAGAGGGCCTTAGAGCACGGAATGTGAGTGAGAGGAGGGCCTTAGAGCACGGAATGTGAGTGAGAGAAGGGCCTTAGAGCACGGAATGTGAGTGAGAGGAGGGCCTTAGAGCACGGAATGAGTGCGAGGAGGGCCTTAGAGCACGGAATGTGAGTGAGAGGAGGGCCTAGAGCACAGAATGTGAGTGGCAAGGAGGGCCTTAGAGCACGGAATGTGAGTGAGAGGAGGGCCTTAGAGCACAGAATGAGTAAGAGAAGGAACACAGAATGTGAGTGAGAGGAGGGCCTTAGAGCACGGAATGTGAGTGAGAGGAGGGCCTTAGAGCACGGAATGTGAGTGCGAGGAGGGCCTTAGAGCACGGAATGTGAGTGCGAGGAGGGCCTTAGGGCACGGAATGTGAGTGCGAGGAGGGCCTTAGGGCACGGAATGTGAGTGCGAGGAGGGCCTTAGGGCACGGAATGTGAGTGAGAGGAGGGCCTTAGGGCACGGAATGTGAGTGCGAGGAGGGCCTTAGAGCACGGAATGTGAGTGAGAGGAGGGCCTTAGAGCACGGAATGTGAGTGAGAGAAGGGCCTTAGAGCACGGAATGTGAGTGAGAGGAGGGCCTTATGCACGCAAATGTGGATGAGAGGAGGCCTTAGGAGCACGGAATGAGAGTGAGAGGAGGGCCTTAGAGCACGGAATGTGAGTGAGAGGAGGGCCTTAGAGCACGGAATGTGAGTGAGAGAAGGGCCTTAGAGCACGGAATGTGAGTGAGAGAGGGCCTTAGGGCACGGAATGAGTGATAGGAGGGCCTTAGAGCACGGAATGTGAGTGAGAGGAGGGCCTTAGAGCACGGAATGTGAGTGCCAGGAGGGCCTTAGAGCACGGAATGTGAGTGAGAGGAGGGCCTTAG